>VZTD01005950.1:119419-217826 GCA_013397725.1 Rhagologus leucostigma
CCGTGCGCCAGGGCCCGGCATGGCGCTCCCGACGGCGGCGAAGCGCTGCCCGTAGGTGCGGCGGCGCTCAGGGCCGGACGGGCCTTGCGCGGGCTGGGCGGGGCGGCGATGCGCCACAGAGGGACTGTGAGGGTGCCGGGCGGGGCTGGGGGGCCGCACTGAGTAGCCCGTGATGGCGAGGGGAACGCGGGAGGGGAGAGATCTCTGAGGTGTGAGGTGGGACGAGGTGTCCGTGACGGCAGTGCGGGTAGAGGGCAGCTGTGGGGCCGCACCGTGACGGGGGATGCTGGGGTCTGGGGCCCTGGAGAGGGCTGGACCGGGGGTGCCCCGAGGGGGCCGGGCTGGGTTGGGGCTCAGCTGTTGCTGGAGTGGAGGGCACGGCCGCTGAGGAGGACAGAACTGGGGAGCACCGGAGAGGGAGCGGCCGGGGCGGTGCAGGGTTGGGGTTCCCTGAAGAGGAAGGTGTGTGCTGAGCAGCTGAGCTTTGCCAGTGGCTGTACCGAGGACAGTGGGAGCCGAGGAGTGCTCTCACTGAGAGGATGGCTGAGGAGGAGCAGAAGTAGACGATGCTGTGGGCTGTGCTGGGGAAGATGCTGGGAGGGGTGGTGAGGGAATAGAACTGTGGGGTTAGCTATAATACTGGGGAGCGTGCTGAGGTGATGGTAGAGAAAATGGAGCCTGAGACTTGGTCAGTGTATAACATTAGAGTGAGGTTCCTGGACACATCTGGAAGGCATTTCTGTAAAGAATTGAGAAATGCGGTATGCAAAGAGGGCCTAGCATACTTAGAACGTGTTGGCAGATTCAAGGAGAACTTCAGATCAAGGAGAGAAAAGAGATGCAGGTAACTCTTCAGGGGAATGAGCCAGCTTCCAAGAACCTCACATGAGAGCTGTGTGTTCTTGCTTGTCACAGTTGACCAGTGGAGAAATCATCACTTTTCCGCTGTGCTGCGACATCCTAATCCTCCCGGATTTTGCAAAAAACCCCATCCTGTAGGCATGGCTCACCTGAGAGAATTTGCTAGCCAGGTAAGTGGTGATTAAAAATTTATTTTAAAACCTTCTTCAAAGGTTTACATAACGGTGTTTGCTCTTGATACAAGAGTTTCAAACAAATAACCAGAAAATCACTTTTTGCCACTCTTTATCTCTCTTGCACAGGTCTCAGCTTACTCCTGTTAGCTGATTGACCTGTGTCTCACTTTGTGCTGGTGTTGGGCTGATAGTGTTGTGTTGCGAGCCATACAGAAAGTGAATTCTTCACCCAGTATGGAGCCTTTCTCTGGGATTAACTGTGTTATTTTTAGGGAGATGGGAGTCATTGGCTTTCTGAGTATTTTTGGAAGGGGAAGTCTAGAAATGGGAACAGAAAAACTGTGTATGCTGGCTCTGCCAGACATACCTTCCTAAAGTGTTCATGGCATTAGTGTCAGAAAAATGGTGCTTGTAACCTTGCTGCATAAGAGGCAGTGATATTTGATACTGAGCTGTAACTCTTCCGAGAGATCTCAGCCTCCGTGGATGTGGTTAAATGCTGCTGTTGTGATGACATTTTCATAAGAGGAATGTGGAAAGATGATGCCAGGATTTGGGACTAAAAGCTAAACCACATTAATAGTATTGGCTTGCATCCTCTTCCCTCTGAATTTGGTTGTGGGCTGTGTTTGATTATTGGCAGATGTCAATACTGAACATAGGTCTTCTTAAACCATGTTTTGTGAGCTTTGGGGCATTATTCTGTTCTGCTCCTAGGTGTAGAATTACTAAAAGCTTTAGTGGTTTGAGATAATGCTTTCTCTGAACCTTTTCTGATTTCAAATTGATGTGCAATGCACCTTAGTTTACATGCTGTCTTTCACATCACCTGTTTCCCCGAAGTGTGTATGGAATTAAATGTAAATATAGTGCCTGGCTGAGTCACTGTACAGGGGGAGAAAGGGAGGGATACTGTCTGGTTAGGGCTGAAAACTGAGTTCTGTAGCTGCAGAGGAGGCTGCTCTGAAGCTTTTTTTGTACACAGCATTCACTCATGAAGCTTATCAGCATTCTAGTGGTTTCACCTCTGAATTTATTATGGAAATGTTAAGCATTCTTAGATCCTGTCATCCCATGACTCTCTGTCTGGTCTTGGAATAGGAAACCAATCCATGTTGTCCATTTCTCAGGTTTTTTCAGGAATCGCTGGTGGAACCTCATAATCTGTGTAACTGAGGCTTGCTGTGAGGGCAGTAGGAACTGGCCAGAAATTCCCTTCACTTAGGGAGATTTAGGGAGCAGTGGGAGGTGCTGTGAAAATCGAGAGACTTAGACTTGCACTGGGATGTCAGAGGCTTGACTTGATTTTGATTCTCAGTTCTAGTGCTGATGGGCAGAGTTACCTTAGGCCAATGCCCAGGTTGCTCTGCCTCTGTGCCTCCATTTCCCTGCCTCAGCTGGTTGTTTCCTCTCTTTCCTTGGCTCCCTTGTGCTGTGTACACAGGGCACTGCAGGCCTGGTCTTGGTCTGAAGCTCTATCTGCCAGGTGATGTATTTGTGTTAGTTACTACGTTTAAAGCTCTGACCTGAGCTCTGTTTCTACGTTTGCTGTTGTTCCTTATGTGACCTTGGAGAAGCCATTTAGGGATTTTTGGCTAAGTAATGCTTCTCTACCTGAAGCAAGAGAATACTGTCTGTGAAGAGTTGGGAGTCTCAGACAAACAGGCGTGTTTCAAAGTGCTGAACACAAACTTCCCTCTTTTTTATACTCCAGAAATTCAAAACTGACCCAGGTTTTGGCAGCTGCAGAGAGCTGTGCACAGATTTCATATAGACAGGGAAGCTTTCAGATGGTTCCAGATACAAAGCTGGTTTCACCAAAGAGACTGTTGGTAGCCCAGAGGTGAGCGTTTCAGCATGCTGGGTGGGAAGCTGGGGAGCAGAGGAGGCAATGAGGGAAAGAGAACAGCAGATGAGTTCTATTAAAACCAACTTCCTTCTTCCGCTGTGTTTGGCAGAGCAAAATTATGTTTGTTTGTTTGGCTGGCTGGAAAGTGCTCCAGTCAGAAATAACACTAAATGCGGCTGTAGTTCCACATAAACCCTTTGAAGTTGCTACGTTCCCAGTCAGCTTCAGCTCATAAAGTGGTGTGGCCTTGGCAATCTTCTGTTACAGACCTCTCCTGTATAGAGCAGTGATTCCAATCCCAACCTGCCCCAGATTAGGGAATTCTCATTTCCAAAAGGGTTTAAGCACCCCTCAGTGTTTTATGCAACAAATGCAGGCATGATTCTTGGTCTTGAATATTTTGAGAGGAAGATCCAGCTGGACACAGCCCAGAGAGAAGATCTTCAGCTGGTTCAAATAGTGTTTGCTTCTGTTCCCAATACACAGCTTATCTTTCCAGGCAGTAGCCTTGAAATGAGGGCAGATACTTACCCTTCTCTAGTATTTATCCACATCTTCTCAAAGACTGTGGATATCATGTCTCTGCAGCTGAAGGTGGCAGAGCTGCCAAAACCATTCTTTCCCCATGAAGCCACTGGTGTTACTGCCAGGCTTGTCTCATAACACACTGCAATTCCTGATTCCTGATGACTGCAGTGAGTTGGTCTGTTCTAAAACATGGTATCATCAGTCAGGATGGCAAACACTCCCACACCTGTCAGGACAGAGCATCCTTCTTTCCTGTGCTGTAAGATTAGATCCCGAAGGGCAGAAGTGGAGCACATCACTAGGAAATTGTCATCATCCCTCTCATACTTAATCCCTTCCTGTGCTTACAACTGAGACAGTGCATTGTGTGCTCTCCCTCCCAAGCCTGCCTAGGCCTGCCCGAGCCATCTCTAATGCCTGACTGACTGCTCTCAGTGGAGAGAAACAGCAGGAGGCTTTTTGCTTCAGAACTGCTTTGTAATAAGCATTGAGTCAAGCACAAAGTTACAATGTAGTGACCATCCCTTAACGGCTTTACATGTAGTAGTAGAACAAGGAACAGCCGCTGCTGACCCGGAGCTCCATTTTTCAGCTCTGATGAGTTCTGTGAATGTGGAAGAAAAATGGAAAGAACCCAAGCTGATGAGCAGCTGCTAAAGTGAGAGGTGCTAATAAGCTGCTTTGGGTTACCTGTGCTCATTTAAGCAGGTATAAAGCATTTCATCTGACTTCAGTTGCTTCCTACTAATGAAGTTTTCCAGGTGTGTTTGTAGGAGTGCAGTTTCAGAGCACGGATTTCCAGCCAGGGTGATTCTCTAACAAGATGACTGGTACTGAGATAATTCCTATTTAGGAAAGGGACGGATGGTGCTTGTTACACCTCTCACCACGGTGCTTTGCAGGTGCAGGTGTGTTGGGGTAGAGGAGAGTCAGGCTCATGGAGTGCATCCTTCTCTCTCCTGACAGAGCAGCGCATCTCCATAGCTCTCCATTCTTGGTGGAACTTGCATTTGTGCTGCTGTCTGATGAGTGCTGAGGCTTTTATGCCCACGGATCTGAATATTTTTATTTGTCAGCACGTCACCATGTGGTGTCTCAAACTGGACTTTTTTGATGGACAAGGGCTTTTGAACAGTGTCCTGCAGCCAGGACATCTTAGTTTGTTGTGGGAATTCAGAATTGCTGAAAATGCCACCTGGCAGTTTCTTCTGTGGTGTCCACAATGGTAGTTCACAAGGTGTTCTGTTGAGCAGACATTGACCTGCTTGAATTGGGGATGGGCCTGTTTCCTCCTCCCTGTTTACAGAAAGCGAAGAAATTCATCAGCAAACTCTGCTCCCCCAGCGGTGTCTGGGGACTGTAACTGTGGCTGGAATGACTCTGTAGCCCCTGGCCCTATACTGGCTCCCTGGGTTCTGTGTCTTGCTGGGTCTGAGTTCTGCAGTTTTGGCCACTGCATCAAGGGATGTTCGTCCTCAGGCCCTCCACAGAGTCAGGCTCTTGCCCTGTCACCTGCGAGCTCTAAAGCATTTCCAGGTCAGTACTGGCAGGGTAAATCCAGAACCTACAAACGACGTGTCCTAATGTGTCCGCCCTAATGGGGGTGGGCCTGTCTCATCTGCCCATCAGTTACATTGTTTTCCTGAGGCCCTTGGGCAGGATTTCTGTCTGCTTGTTGAGAAGCTTTGTCTCCTTCACCGAACCTACCTGAACTGCTTTGTTCTACAGCAAACAGGATAAACCAACATCCAAGTCTGGCAGCTTGTTTACAAAGCTGTCCATGATTACAGAGCCTGCCACATAAAGTGGTGGTTGTCCCAAAAGCTGCCATAGCTCTTACGTTTGATGTCCTCATCTGGAGAAATCAGTCCTAATTCTCTGATGTGCTCTACCAAGCTGAGGGGGGAGCAGTTACTTCCACTTTGCTGTTCCTTACCTCATGGAAAAGTTACATGAGAGGGAAGGAAGGTTTTTTGAAGGTTTGTTTCCCTGCAGTATTCATGTGGGTAGTCTGTCTTTTCCGAGCTGAGCAGGTGTTTCTAGGAGATGATCCCCTTTCTCTCCCTTCTCCCTGATGTGTGGGAGTGGCTGATGTGTTGAGTGGCATTTTTAGGGTGCAGTAGGTCACTGTGCACAGTAATGTCTGGGGCACTTTCTTGCCCCTTCCTCCAAGTCAGTCAAGCAGTAGAAACTGCTCCTGGTCTGTAGTGAGCCTGGACCAGTCAGACTGTTCTCCCTGCCTGCAGTCATCATTCTCATGTTGTCCCCTGGCATTTCTCAAGCTCAAATCCTCTTCCCCTCACCTCCCTCTCTCCAGTCTCTGCTATGTATCTCCAATTCTTTTTATCTCTGAACATCCCTTCTAGTCTGTTTCCAGTGCATTTGTTCAAAGTGCAGCCTGTTGGGGTGTTGCTATGGATGCAAAAGGATATTTGGTTATCCTTCTGTATCTTGGACTGGAGTTTGTGTGGAAATCCTGTTGAGTGAGCTGCCTGTAAAGATCGCCTGGGCCTGGCTTATAGCAATGCACTAGGCACAGAAGGCAAACAACCTGTGGTCACAGACTGGCTTAATCATTAAGCAGCACCTTGGGCTGCTCAGTGATGGCCTGCTGCTAGAACCTGGTGTGAGATGGAAAAATGCAGCTTCC
This sequence comes from Rhagologus leucostigma, assembly GCA_013397725.1. Classification (NCBI taxonomy): domain Eukaryota; kingdom Metazoa; phylum Chordata; class Aves; order Passeriformes; genus Rhagologus; species Rhagologus leucostigma. Next base: position 125,484 of record VZTD01005950.1, read on the forward strand.
CTGTTCTCTGATAAGATCTGCCAACTCAAGGCCCTTGTGAGGGAGCAGTTGTCACAGTGAGTGACGTGTTGGAGGTGAGACTGAGAAGTTCTGGGTGTGGAAAATTCCTTCTAATGGCTTGGCGGCTTCCTAAGGTCAGGCCATATTTTCCAGAGTTTTTTTTTTTCAAGCTATTAAAAAAACAGGCAGAAAAACTAATCGCTAAGAGCATTTTAGTAGCATGAAGCTACTAGTAGCATGAAGGACCTCCTGGTGTGCAGGTGGACTGAATGAAATAGCATGAGAAAGTGACTGTGATTTGTTCCCTTTCTTATCCATACTCACCTTAATAAAGAATTAACCATGCAGCTGCTGCTAAAGAGTCAGTATTTCTCTGTTAGTAGCTGCCTAATTGGTGTGCTTATCTAATGAAGGAGATGCTATTTGCCATTGATTCTGGGTGTGCCAGCCAGGGAACAGGCTGGTCCAGAAAAGCAGGTCAGGTAGATGAAGTGTCCATTCTGCTCTCCTGCCTCCTCCTTGCTGCTGACCTTCCAAAAGATGTGAGGCTCCATCTGCAAACATCTGAGGAGAGCTGGTCTGGTTGCTGCCTGGAAATTAGGCTGCAGCAGAGAAGACAGTAAATGTGAATTCTTATTACTGTAATATTTCACCCTCCAGACAAGCAGGGAAGGGTGCAGATCTTTCAAATCATTTCAGTCTTTGGGTGCAGGAAGGCTAACAAGGGAAGCGTTTTTATGGCCTCTTGCTTGTGCCCATTTTCTCATCTGGATCTCCAAGAGAAAGCTGGTTCTGGTACCCCTTGCTGGTCTCTATTGAAGTGTGAGCAGATGCTTGCTCATGGAGCTGATTTGGCACCATTTAGGGCAGCTGAGCAGCCCTGTCCCAATGGAGCTGACACTTTCCATAGAGGTATTTGCTGACATTCTCAAGCTGGGCTTCCCTCCTTTTCCTCCCATGCTGTGGTCTGCAGGGTCAGAAAGCCTGTGGAAAAGGTTTCTTCAGTTCTGATCTTCGATATATTCTGTGCTAAGTTTCTAAGACTGTTTTGAATACATGAGTTTCAGGTGAATTTGTCAACGTAGTAGGTGCACAGATACAGAGATGAGCTGTATGGGTGTGTGTGGTGCTCTGCGGCCCAGGAACTTAATGGAATTTTGCCACCTCTGCTTCACGGTTTAGCACTCCAGGGTGGATCCTGAGGAGCTGTTCACCAAGCTGGAGCGGATCGGCAAAGGATCATTTGGTGAAGTGTATAAAGGGATCGACAACCGCACCAAGGAAGTGGTTGCTATCAAGATCATTGATCTGGAGGAGGCTGAGGATGAGATCGAGGACATTCAGCAGGAGATTACGGTGCTCAGCCAGTGTGATAGTCCCTACATCACCCGGTACTATGGCTCCTACTTGAAGGTAGGACAAACCGTGATGATTCCTTGCCAGTAGTTCGGGAACGGGGAGAGCTCCTGTGTGGGTGCTGCAGTGGATGGTGACACGTGGCACTGGAAAGTGATGTGTGAGTGGCAGCAGGAACAGTGGTGCCTCTGCTTAGTGCATTGATGTGCACTTAATAGCAGACTGGGCTTTAAGGCCCTTGCTGAGCACATGGGAGTGAGGTACCCTGTGAAGTGGTACCAAGAGCAGGGCACTTCACTGAAGAGCAAATTATGTGTTGAAGACTGAACTTCCCCTGGTCTCACAATTCTGCAAAGGAAGTTGATGGAATACTTTTCCAGAATAGCAGTCTTAAGGCAGTACCACTGAGGGATTTATGCCTCTGAAAAAAAGAGGAGGTTGAAACTACTTCATCAGAAATGGTGAAAAGAATATGAACAGGGTCTATGAAGGAGTGCTAATACTGCTTCCACTGAGAACAGGTTTAGGAATCCCTAATGGAAGCTACTAGTAGTGTTGATCAGAAGTGGCCTGTGCGTGCTGGCTGCTGGAGATGAGTGTAGTAGTGGGACTGCAACAAACAGTTCCTGAGCTCTTTGGGTCCTTAATATTCCTTACATATTTTTCAAAGGCCATAGTACATTTTCTCAGCCTTCTGCTGTAATTTCATGGACCTGCTGCTTATCTTCTGTTGGGACCCTGTGAACCTCAGCATGGAAATCTCTTCTCTGAGGAGTAAAGAGTGTCTTGATTGTACTCTTCAAGCTGGCAGCCCTGGTAATGAAATCAAAGGCTGCAATGCTCCCCTGCCATTGCCAAGAAGGACTTATGCTGGATGAGCTGTTGGAGAGACATTAAAGGGCTCCAACCCGGGAATAAGCTTATCTGTGGGCTGGGCAGTCTGGTGCCTGTAGGGGCACTTGCTCAGGTAAAACTGCAGCCTGAGAGTTAGAAATGTGCTGGAGGCAGGTCCACCTCTGTAATGCTGTGTCAGCAGAAAAGGGGGAGCTGAGCTCCTTCCTTAAGCCCCTGAGAGCTGCGGTGTGCAGCATCTCTTGGATTGTGTACAGGACTACTTTTGTGTCTTGCTGCCTCATGAGTGTTTAACTTTTCTGTCTGCTTTTATTACTGTCTTTGTTCTTGATTTGTGCTCTTGCTTGCAGGGCACTAAGCTGTGGATCATCATGGAGTACCTGGGAGGAGGTTCAGCCCTGGATTTGGTGAGTGAGTGGCAAGTTTTGGACTACAAAAAATATTGACTGAAGACTTGGTTTGTGAAATGCCCATAAGCCAGACACTCACTTGCCACATTACCATCTTTTTGGCAGCCCTGTGCCTGAGGGGTAGGCACTGCAGGACAGACGTGTTGGTTATGCTTATCCCAGGACAGAGGGAATGTTTTCATGGAGCTCAGCTGTCCCAGCACTGTTGTCCAGCATGCTGTGCTGCTGTATGAGCACAGTGAACTGAAAAGTGACCAGCAGCCAGTTGGTTTTGAGCAGTGCAAATCTGTACTTCACCTAGTCAGAGTCATGGTATTGCTCAGTGCTCGCACAGCTCAGTAAAGACATGGTCTATGATTAAGTTACCCCAAACTTTAAGAGAATACAAATGCAGAATATACCCATAGGCAAAGGTCTGGTGCACTGTATTCTGTCACAGCATTTTTCTCTTCTCTTTAGGACAGTAAAGCCCATTTTTCCAGAGCAGTAACTAATCATGTAGGGAAAATTGCTGAGCCTACAGTGACTTGGAGGAAGGTGTAGTGGGGGGCTGTCATCAGCAGAAGTCACCTGAGTGTCAGAACCTCAGTTATTGCACTGAGAAGGCAGGATTTGGTTAGAGGAGAACTTATGGAAGGGAGAAGAGCTTTGATACAGTACTCCACAGCCTGAGGGTTGATGTCTCAGAGGCTGAAATTCGGTACTTGCAAGCTAGCAAATAGACCTGAACAAGAGAAACTGTTAAAATGTTTAGTTGGCCAATGTATTTCCAGGCTAAAGTGAGAGATGAACTGCTGTTTGTTGGGGAAGCCTTTAACAGACTGATAGACTAGCAGAAAATCCCTCAAAGTTTTTCCATTGAATGCTGCTGCCAGGTGCAAAGACCAGCATTCTGCTTGTAGAACATGCACCAGGTGTGTAAGAAGGTGGTTCCTGCTGAGTGTGACCTGCTTGGCCAAGGTTTTCAGTTAACAAACTGAGAGTCTGGAAAGTCCAAGGCATCAGTCACCCTGTTTTAAATTGTCTTTTTGCCTTTTGTCAGCTGAAGCCAGGACCACTGGAGGAGACTTATATAGCTACTATCCTGAGAGAAATCCTAAAGGGCTTGGATTATTTACATTCAGAGAGGAAGATCCACAGAGACATCAAAGGTAAGATTGGAGAGCTCAGCTCCCTTTCTCATAAGGGATGTTAGTAACATAATACTCAGAGGTATTATATGCCACCATAATCTGGAAGGTTTCAAAGCCTGTTTCTCAGTGCTGCTTCTCTTGTTGGGTTGCTGTTTTCTGAATCTGATGCTTGTCACTGTATCACAACTCATGCTTTTCATGTCTTTAGGGTTTAGAGTAACAGGATCTGTACCTCTCCTCTGGCAGTTGGAGTTTGGACAGTCAGGGAGCTAAAGCAAAGGAGTCAGTGAAAAGCATGCTCAGATATTAGCTGACTTGTGTCGGGACGTTTGCTTTGCTGCTGGACCCCAAGGGTCTGTGTCCTGGTTATTGTGGTTATAGCTCACAGCAGAAGTGAGCTGTCCTCATGCAGGGTTCACAGCCCTAGAAAATCAGGGCAGCTTGTGTCAGCTTATCCTCTTGCTGTTTTTTATAGTCGCTGGCCACGTGCAGTGTAGAGAGAGCTGGCATCTGCCTCCCGAAGAGCAGTGTCACAGCGAGCCCAGAGCCTCAAAGTACTGCAGGAGGATGGAGGGACAGTGCTGTGGAGCTGGGCCTGTGCCAGATGCTCACTGCTCCGACCCACCGCAGGAGAGGGTGTGAGCAGGCAGGGCACAGAAACCTCGTGCAGGGAGACTGGGAGAAAAGATGTCGTTGTGTGTGTGAGACTGCACATTTCTAGCACTGCACAAGATGTGTAGGGCTGTTGGCTGCCAGTGGTGGGGAAGTGCTGAAAGTTGTTAGGTAGGGTCTGAGAATGAAAAGTCCTGCGGAAAACCCCCATTCCCAACCTGCACAATGTTGCAGTCTTATGAGTGAGTGGGAACTAGTACAAGAGTGGAACTGGAGCTCTTTAGGAGGATCTACTACTTAACCTGTGCTGAATGCTACTCTGGAAAAAACTCAGGAGGCTCTGTTGCCCCCCCTTCTTTGTGTGGCCGGGAGTCACATCTAATTGATGGTGTGGCCCTTCACATCTACTCCCTGCTCCTACCATAGCAATAATCCCCTTCTGATCCAACAAAGTGCATGAGCTTGTTCTGTGTTACCCAGCAGAGTTCAGAGCATGAGAATGGGTCCAAGGCTGGAAATCCAGGCTGAGGGTTATCACTGGGGTGAAGGAGGATGGCACAGGAGGGCTCTGCTCAGTATTCAGTTCTGTGTGGGCTGGAGGTGCTTCAGAGGCCAGCAGACTTAACTGCTTATTTGTGCATCCAGCTGCCAACGTGCTGCTTTCAGAACAAGGAGATGTGAAACTGGCTGACTTTGGGGTGGCTGGACAGTTGACAGACACCCAAATCAAGAGAAACACCTTTGTGGGGACTCCATTCTGGATGGCACCAGAGGTCATCAAACAGTCTGCTTATGACTTCAAGGTGAGCTGGGAGCAGGAGGATTGCTACTTGGGGCTGCTGTACATGAGGTGGTGCTAGGACAGAAACACGGATTGGAAGTGCTGCTTACTGCAGGAATTGTTCTTTCCTGTTATGATGCTGGGTCTGCTGGAGAAGTTTGTGTATTAGATGTGAAATGCCCCATCTGATTTATGTGATTAGCTGTCCTAAAACTGTGCTTTCATGTTGTAGAATTGCTCCTTGCTGTTCTGTGTTGTTCTTCTTCTCTTTTCCAGGCAGACATCTGGTCCCTTGGGATTACAGCCATTGAACTAGCAAAGGGAGAGCCTCCAAATTCTGACTTGCATCCTATGAGGGTTCTCTTCTTGATCCCCAAAAACAACCCTCCAACACTTGAAGGTCACCACAGCAAGCCCTTCAAGGAGTTTGTGGAAGCCTGCCTCAATAAGGATCCTAGATTTGTGCGTATTGCTGCCCACCTGTGAATTTGGGTAAAGGTCGGCAGAGGTCAAAAATTCCTTCAACAGGAAGGTGCCAGAATCCCAGAGAGAGAGAATTGCTGAGCTTACAGGATGGACACGTGACTTCCTCATGAGGGGACATGGAGGGGCGGGCACTGATCACTTCTCTCTGATGGCCAGCAATGGGACCTAAGGGAATGGCACAAGGCTGCGTCAGGGGGGGGTTAGGGTGGATATTAGCAAAAGGCTTTTCCCCCAGAGGGTGGTCAGGCACTGGAACAGGCTCCTAATGGCAGTGGTCATGGCCCCAAGGCTGCCAGAGTTCAAGGAGTGTTTGGATAACACTCTCAGGCACTTTGTTGGGGATTGGTAGCATTGCTGGGGGCTGTCCTGTGCAGGGCCAGGAGTTGGATTTGATGATCTTTGTGCAGCTCTTCCAGCTCTGGATATTCCATGATCCCAGCTGAAGTCAGTGAGTTGCGTGTTTAGTGTGCAGAGATGTTTAGATGTGACGTGCTTTCCTTATCTGCTCCAGAGGCCGACAGCTAAAGAATTGCTGAAGCACAAGTTCATCACGCGCTACACCAAGAAAACCTCATTCCTAATGGAGCTGATCGATCGATTCAAGCGCTGGAAGTCGGAGGGCCATGGAGAGGATTCCAGTTCTGGTGATTCCGATATGTACGTACACATTTTGCGTGGAAGGGTGCTCCTGCTGCCACTGCTTGCCCTGGGGTAGCCTACTGCAAACAGGTCAGGTCCTTTTCCCACCTGAGACCTCACCTTTGAGCTTTGTGGGAGCAAGTGAGTGCTGCCTGAAGAGCCGGGCTGTTACCTCCTGTTCAGTGGGAACCGGTTCTCTGTTCTGGTCTTAACCTGTGGAGCCTCTTTGCTGAGTGTAAGGAATCAGGGTACTGACACGAAACATTTGGTCTGCATGTAACTAGTAGAACAGGGCTCTTGTTGCCTGTATTTTATGCACGTTTCATGAACTCCAAGAGCCCCAGGCTTTAGTAACTGTGGCAAGAGCTGTGTTTGTGTGTATGTGTACTCAGCAGTAAATCTTTGCGCTGCCGTGCAGGACAGTCAAGTTATGGGCCTTGGGTGGGGAAAGGGCACTTCATTGCCAGCCTGGTGTCACAGAGCTGCTCTTCACCTGTAGTGGCAGTGACGCGAGTGACCAAGGACTTGGGGAGATTGGCTTATAACATCTAAGTCTGGCCCCTCACATTGTGAGCTTGGATTGTCTTGAAATTCTCCTAAATTTAACTAGCACTAGAAACTTCTTCAAGCTGGCTGGATCAGAGAGGTGAATGTGGTGGTTTGGAAACACGATGTAGTACTTAGCTCAGATCTCTTTGATGCTGCATGTGTGCTGTAGAGACTGAAGTGGTTTCTCTTCATAATTTTTTCTGGGATAGGGAAAAGCCTGAAGGCCTGCAGCCATATGGCAGTCAGGTGGGGAGAACTTGTGACTCTGGGAAAGTATGGTCAAACCCTCAATGTATGGAGCTGAGACTTTTGTCTTGACTTTCCCCTTTTCATTTGCAGTGATGGAGACGCAGAGGATGGAGACCAGGGTCCAATCTGGACATTCCCACCAACCATTCGCCCCAATTCCTTGAGCAAGCTGCACAAAGGAATGGCTCTTCATGGTTCCCAGAAGGTCTGTGTGCTGTCTGGTCTTTCTGAAGTGGACTGAACTAATACGAGCTTTTGGATGTCTTGGGGAAGCCACCAGGCACTCATCTTCTGTCTGAAATTTACTTCAGTCTGGCACCAAGGGCTGGTGCTCCAGAGTTGCCTCTTCCACATCATCAGGGTACTGTGACTTGTGGCTTTCCCAAGATCTTGTGATGGGATTGCTGTGGAGGTGCTGGGATTTCACCAAAGGCTTAGTACTTCATGTGCCCTGGAAGCTTTTGCCTGTGATTGTAACTTCTTTTGTTGTTGCTTTCCAGCCTACTGAGCCCATCAAGAGGCAACCACGGTCACAGTGTCTCTCCACACTTGTTCACCCAGTTTTTGGGGAGGTGAGTAGAACCTTCTTGGTGTCTCTGCTGGTTGAAGATGAAGAGATACCTGACATAGATAAGTAAATGAGAAGGATTTGGAGAAGGAAGGTGTGGTGGGGTAACTAATAGGGCTAAGGGACTCTGAAAGCATTTGTACCAGTTCAGAGGGCTAGACCATATGTGGGGAGAGTGAGTGTGTCCCTGGCGTGTCCTCCTGAAAACACTTGTGTTTGGGAGAAAGGCATTACCCTTCTCTTAGTCTGTCTTCTGGTGAGGATCTGATAGAGAAGTATCTGTCTCTTACCTGCATCTTAGGCTTGCTGATGCCTAGGCAGTTCCAGGCTCTGATGTCTGTGGCTGAAGTGCAGCTCCTGTTAGAGCAGATAGGAACTTGAGCTGGCCTGTCGCTGTGCATGTCCCCTGCCCTTCTGCTGTGCTGCTTCCCACAGCAGTGTTGCTGAGGGGAAGGTAGGTGGGTTGAGCAGGAATTGGCTTTGCTGGTTACTAGGCCATTTCTTGATCTGTACAGACTGCTATTGGTAGCACGCCAAGACCAAGGAGTTCGCTGCCACCTAGCTTCTGGAAGGCAGGCAGAGAAAATGTGTTTAGAAAACCTACCCAGTTCCCCTGCCTTGTGGTCTGGATGGGGATGTGGAGTTGAAGTAAGAGCTACCATTAACGATAGGATGGTGTCTGTATCAGCAGAGAGGTGGCAGCTTATCTTTCCAGCTGGGTGATGTTGCCAGGGAAGAGGAGGATAATCGTAAAGGGGCTGCTGGCTGCGAGCTCTGGTTGCTCTTTCCAGCAGAAGGGTAGGAAAGGAGATTATGCTTTGGAAGGAATCAATTAGATGCTGCACATCAGGGTTCTGTTCTTGAGATGGCGGTGACAGACACGCTTTCTCTGGTCCTGAGGAGTTATCCTTCTGGATCCTGATGGCATGGCCCAGCAGAGAGCTGTGCTTTTTCCAGGGATAGTCTCTGGACTTAACTCTCTCAGGTCTGCTGCTGTGTGGAAAGAGGGTTTGCTGCATGGCAGGAACCAGAGGTCATTCTGAAAAGCAGGCTCTTGAGACCGCTCTGGTTGGAAATTGGGAGTTTATGCAACCGGCCTCATCTGTGCTCCATGGGGCTTGACTTTCAGAGGTCGGAGCATGAGGCCAGTGACCTGGGTCTTGCAGGCCTAGAGCTGTGAGATGAAACCTCATTAAAACCATGTTGGTTTGTTTGTGCAGCACAGTCACTGACGTCTGGCTCTCTGTTTGGTTTAGGAGCGTCCCGAGGCAGAGTGCTCAGGGCTGTGACTGTAAATGCGTTTTTGTGCTTTTCCTTACTAACCTTGCTGCACCAGTTCCAGGCAGGAAGTGGCTTCTTGGACATTTAATTTCTGCTAGTTTGACTCCCTTGCCCCAGTTTGTTGATTCCCCTTTCCTTTAATTAGATTTTGGCTGGCTCTGCAGATCTCACTGAGCGAAACTGGGAGCAGGAAGGGTTCTGGGCAGTCTCTGAAATAACCTGGCTTTTGTGTGCAGTAGAGGGGGCTTGAAAGAAAACTACTCCAGGATGGAAATCTGCTTCACTGCTGGTCACATGTGTTATTCTTTGCTATTGGTAGGAAACTGGAACTGCAGACTTTGTCCTCCTCACTGTTGTATGATTGCATCTTAAACCAGCTAGGCTTGATCCCCTCTTTCCCTAAAGGAGCTGAAGCTGGGCTTTGTGAATGGAAATCTGACTGAGATGTTCTCTGTAATCTTTCATCTACCTTCCCTATGTGTGTGTTATGGGATGTTAATATTGAAAATGGCCCATGAGGAGTCATTAACAGGTGTGGGCAGCTGCAAATCTGGAAACTGAGGCAGAGAGGTGAAATTACGTTTGGGCCTAGTAAGGCTGAGCTCAGTGCAGTGCTCTAACTCCCGCAAGCCTCCAGAGAGCTCTTCTGCAGTGGGAAGAGACAGCCCAGCACACACTGCTCCCATCACAGGCTGCTGGGCAAGCTGAGGGTCAGGGGCTTGGCATCCAAGGGTGATGTTGAACTGACAACTTACCTCCAGGATAGACCCTGTGCTTATTCTGAGGCGGGCAGCCTTTGCTAGGTAGACATCAAATCCTTGGCTTTAGCATCAGAACTATTTTTGGCCTGAGAAATCCATATCTTTGATGTGTAACCGAGTTGCCCTCCATGCCCCTGCCACTTCTGACTGAGCAGAGGTGTGCGTGGGTTGTTCCCACAGCTTTGTGGTAGGGAGCAGGTGCCTCACTGAGGAGGCAGCAGCCCTTTTTTGGCTGGGAACTGTTTGTTCCCAGCAGGGGCCGTGGTGCACAGGAACAACTGCAGCTGGGGATTAGCATTCACGTTGTTCTGCTTTCCGAAGCGCGGAGAAAAGGTGAGCTCCAACGACAGGAGAGGCTGATCCTAGAATTGAGGCAAAGAACTGCGAGGCTTATGTAAAACCCTTTAATCAGCAGGGCCTAATGGGAGCTTAATTGAACTGGACAGTGGTAAGCTGGCAGATGTTGCTGGTTCAGCAGGATGCTTGATTGTTGTTCAGCTCCTTGTGCGATGGTGCCCTGGGGAAGGGGCTGTCCTATCGGCAGCTTGTGGGAAGGAGATGGAGAACTGCTACAGGGATGGAACTGTAGGATTTCCAACAACAGACTCCTTCAGGCTCAGCACCAGTGACCTGTCAGGCATTCCTTCTCAACAGAGGTGTAGCTATTTCAGATTAACAACTGGAAACATGTGCAAGTAGAGGCCTAGTCAGGGTGCACTGACCATGAGAAATGTGAACTGAGGCAGATGCTGCGTGTGGAGGTCTTGGTGCCTGAGTTTTCTTCCCCTGGCCCCCCTGGGTAAAGCTCTCTTAGAGAGCAGTGTTGGTGGCCAAGGGGCTCAGGATCCCTGGTGTGGCAATCGTCTGCCTTGGCCTCCCAGTCGCTAGAAGCAACTCAGACTTTTTTGTGGTTGTTGAAAGTGCTGGTGACTAACTCCTGGCATTGGATATGTTCTGCCCAACCTGCCTGTGAGCCTGTGTGTGTGTCTGGGTACTGGGCTGTCATTAGCAGCAAATGTGATTGTGCTGCTTCAGATACACCTGGAGTTCTTTCTGCTGTTACTACTTACAAGTTTTCAAGGCTGTTGGTCCATTTCTTACAACATTTAGTTTGTTTAAGAGTACATCCTGATGTGTAAGGACTTTGACTGCCATTAGTACCTGGAGGCAGATTTGAACCCCAGACATTGGACTTCTACCTTCCTGACCTACAAAAAGAGCTCTTTCTGGTTTAAGTGGAACGTGGGTGCCCTCCTGCACCCTGGTGGAGTCATACTAAGAGGGAAAGGGCCTTAATGTCAGTGCTGCACTTCTTGACCAGTGCTTCCTGCAACAAAATAATGGCCTAACGCCTTGTTTCTGGGTTGCAGCTCAAAGATAAGCACAAGCAGACTGGAGGCAACGTGGGAGCCATGGAGGAGCTGGAGAACGCCTTTAGCTTGGCTGAGGAGTCCTGCCCAGGCATCTCTGACAAACTGATAGCACACATGGTGGAGCGGGTCCAAAGGTGAGTGTGCTGTGTGTGAGCTGGGGTGGAGCTGGCACTGAACCACGAGGCTCTTGTGCTCCACAGCTGTGTAAAGGTCGGTGCCAAGCAGTCAAGACAGACAAAAGTGAATATTGATGACAGCTGCCCTAATAGTTCCTACGGCACTTCCTTTAACTGCTTTCATTTAATGGAAACAGTTCTTCTGCCTCAGAAGTCTTGCCTCACACTGGACAGGTTTCTGTAGTGTAGATGTATGTTGCAGGGCACAGAAAGATGCTGCTGTTCACCATTTTGCACATATATCTATATACATATGATGTCCTGCTGGTCCCGTTACCTAGGCAGCAAGGACTATGCAAAATCTCATTGGGATCGCTTCTGGGATAGAAAGTTTCTGTTAATAAATATCTGTTTCATTGCAAGGAATGTGCTTTAAAGCACTGCGTGCAGCTAGTCACTGCTTGCCCAGCTGTAGGTTTACAGGAAATTGTACTTTTCCTGAAGAGAATTATTTATGAAACCAGTGAAGGAGTGTGGTCTGGTAGAATGTAGTTCTTTGCTGGGTCAAACTTGGCTCCACTGCTGCCACCAAGTCCTGTCACATCCATGTGTTGCAGGTACCAACACAGCTAACCTGGTCACAGATTTATCAGGCTTTATTTAACATGAATTTGGCTTTTCTCCCTTTCACAGCGGACTCTCCTAAATCTCACCCTTTCCTTACCAAGAGAGAAGCTTAACGTTGGGCTCGCTCCTGATTAGCAGGCTGGAAGTGCTTTACCATACATGTGGCCAAAGAAGCTGTTCTGTGCTCTGGCTGCCCCTGTAAACACAACCCAAGCTTTACAGTCTTTACAGCCTTGAACTTAGGCTTTCTAAGTATTTCTTTCTGATGGGTTAAAGTTTGTGCCTTGTAACTCAGTGTAACTCATTGAATAGAACAGAATCATTAAGATTGGAAAAGATATCCAAGATTAAATCCAGCCTTTGACTGAGTGCCACTGTGTCAGCTAGACCAGTGAGTGCCACACCCAGTTGTTTCTTGAACATCTCAAGGGCTGGTGACTCCAACACTTCCCGGACAGCACATTCCAATGCTTGACACCCCTTTCTGTGAAGAAATTCTTCCCGATTCCCAACCTGAACCTCTACTGGTGCAGCTTGAGGTCATTCTTCTTGTCCTGCCCCTTGTTCCATGGGAGCAGAGCCCGACCCCCACCTGGCTGCGCCCTCCTGTCAGGGAGTTGTGCAGAGCCAGAAGGTCCCCCCTGAGCCTCCTTTTCTCCAGGCTGAGCCCCTTTCCCAGCTCCCTCAGCTGCTCCTGGTGCTCCAGCCCCTTTCCCATCCCCATTCCCTTCTCTGGACACACTCCAGCCCCTCAATGTCCTTGTCATGAGGGCCCAGAACTGGACACAAGACTCGAGGTGGGGCCTCATTAGTGCCCAGCACAGAGGGATGGTCACTACCCTGGTCTTGCTGCCATGCTATTGCTGACACAAGGCCAATGGCTGGCCTTCTTGGCCACCTGCACACATGCCAGCTCGTGTTCAGCTGCTGTTGAGCAGCATCCCCAAATCCTTTCCCACCAGGCAGCTTTCCAGCTGCTTTGCCCCAAACCTGTAGCACTGCAGGGGATTGTTGTGGCTGCAGTGCAGGACCTGGCACTTGGCCTTGTTAAACCTCACACCGTTGGTCTTGGCCCAGCCTGTCCAGACCCCTCTGCAGAGCCTTCATGCCCACCCAACTTGGTGTCATCTGTGAATGTACTTAAGGGGGCCCTCAATCTCCTTGTCCAGATCATGGATAAAGACATTAAACTGGACTCGTCCCAACGCTGAGCCCTGGGGAACCCTCCTAGTGATTGCTCCCAGCTGGATGTAACTTCATTCTCCACCACTCTCTGGGCTGCAGCCTCTGCAGGAGAATGCTGTCTGAGATCGTGGACTACATGCAGAGCCTTTCCCTCATCTGCTAATTGGGTCACCTGGTCATAGGAGATCAGACTGGTCATGCAGGACCTGCCTTTCCTAAACCCGTGCTGTCTGGGCCTGACCCTGTGGTTGTCCTGTATGTGCCGCTGTCAAGCAAGGAAGACCTGTAGATATGAAGGACTAAATATAATGGCCATCGTAGAGGGATTCTGTTTCTACATCATTCAGGCTTCCAAGCAAATACACCATGGGACTGTGTAGAACCCTCACCTACACTTAGATGTATTTAGATGTACTACACTACTACACATCTTAATGCCAGGAAGAGAACACTCATTCTTCTGGCTGACCCACAGAGAGGTCACGGAAGGTGTCCTGTGATAGCTGTAAAACCTGAGCCTCTGACATAGATGTGTGTGGGTGACTGCAGACAGGTAGTTGTTTCAGCATCATTCACTTCTATCAGCCTAGAAATGACACTGCCAGATGGGGCAGAAGCACAAGATACTTGTTTTTTGGAGGGGCTTGCAAAACTTCAAAGACCCATTTGCTTTCTTACCATAAAACACTAGTGCTGAAAACTTATTAGGTTAAAACTGAATCTTGAAAGCCTGAAAAAGTGTCAAACCACCTTGGCTTTTTGTTAAAGTGCTGGTTTTGTCTGTCAGGACTTTATCTAGCAAAAACTGGCAGTGGCAATGGGAGTGGGGACAGACCCACCCGGCCTGACCCTTTCCCCCGCAGACCTGCTGGTGGGTGCCTGTGGGCACTGTTCCAGGTGACAGCTTCAGCCAGCCAGTACTGACCAGTTCTCCCTTGTCCATTCTTCCTTGCAGGTTTTCACACAGTCGGAACCACCTGACCTCTGCCCGCTGACACTCACATTCCCTGCTGTTGTCGTGAGGGGAGAAGGATTTTTTCCAGCTTCATAAGAACTACATCTCTAATCCAGACCACCATCTGCCGTTGGATGTGACATTGTGATGGACTCCAGGACATTTCAGAGCCTTCGTGTTAGCCGTGTTTCCATGATAACCCAGGGTGAGGTTTGCAATGCAAGTACAATTTAGACCTTTTGCAGAACCCGAGATGGGTGGTCTAATTGTTTTTACAATGTAATCAATGCAGTTTTTAATTGTTTTCCTACAATGGATGTGTCCATTTTGGCTTGGTTTGGTTCACAGCTTGTTTCTGGTAAATGCCTGACTGCTGGAAAAAGGGAGATTCTCTTCCATTGATATATGTTTCACAGGCAAGTCTGATGGGTTTAGTCTCCTGCCCTTCCTAAAGAAGTGTTTGTGAGCAGTCGTGTGTGAGTGCAGGGATGTTGGGAAGCTCTCCAGGCATTTAGGGCCTCTGGGAGAGTGAGACCAGCTCTCCAGTTGTTCTGGAGGATCACTTCAAGCCCTTCACACACAATAACAACGCTTCCCAGCGCTGCAGCAGCTGAGCTGATACACGGTTGCTCTTTCTCAGCCTGTTATTTCATAGGAGGATGGGTTTGCTGATTGTTCTTATTTTGGCTCTGGGACATTGTTTTGTATTAGGCTTTAGTTCATCTACTTCAGGCAACAGCAGAACTTGCCTTGGCTCTCCGGGGAGCAGAAGGCAAAGTGGGTATGTTTGCTGTGGGAGCTGGTGGAGTTCCTATTCTTGGCACTTCTGGCAGCTGCAGCAGCTCCACAGGCAGGCGGGGCAGTGCTGGTCTGAGCTGAGCAGGCCCACGTGGGGCAGAAGGGTTAAAAAGGGGAGTGGGGGGAACACAACAGCTGCAGACATCAGCAGGGCTTTGGTTCACGAGGCAGAGGGACACTACAGAGCAGGTTTTGATGCAAGAACCTGTGCTCTACAGGAAGACATAAACTGGATGGCTCACAGCAGTGTGGTAGGGCTGGGGATTCCCAAAAGCTGCTCTAGGCCCCCCTCTCCTTCTCAACCTTCCCTTTCTGGCTCCTCCTTCAACCTGGGATCTAGACTTGCTGCAGCCAGGGCTCTGCTCCAGTTGTCAAGCTGGGGTGGTGTTTGGTAGCAGAGAAGGTAAAGCATCTACTGCTGTGTTGGCTGCTTAAGGAATTCCAGCAGAGCCATCCCCAGGAACTTTGCTTTCTGTATCATACTAGTTTATAAAGCAAATCTTTAATTCAGGTGAGCGCACAGATCTTAAATCTACACTTAAAAGGTCTAGAAAAACAGACTTAGGAAAATAACCCCTGACAGCTGGTTGCTTAGAGAGCTGCTCTCTAACTGAAAAGAGATTCCCGTGAAGTCAGCAAGAACTCAGTTACCCAGATCCTTCTGTCTGGGTGTTTGTATGTGGATGATACGGCTCACCCCAGAGCCACTGAGAACAAACGCTGGAGCTGTTCAGCATTTTTTTAATGACAGGCCACTTGGTTAGAAACAAGGCTTGATTTTTGGTACTTAGATTCAGACCTGCAGATTTTTAAGTGCTGGGCTGCAAGTAGCTCAGGAGGACCACAAGTTCCCTCATCCTGGTGTATGGTGTTCACTTTACCTTATGGCTATCCTTTATTTGTTCTGCTGGACAAACCCAGGCTCAGCAACACTATGAACTTGTGCAGTAGAGAAGAGGTGCTGCTGTTGGATCTCTGCTGCAGAGCAGTGTTCTGTGGTGAGAGCCAGCTCAGAGCTTGCAGTTAGGATGAACAGAACAAACCCACTTTTCCCTCAGGAGGAGAAGTTCATGTAGAGACAGGACACTTGGAGAGGGGGAAGGCAGAGGCTGCAGGCCAGCACAAGGGCCCCTGCTGCTTCTAAAGTTGCTGTTCACAGCGGTAGCAAACCGTGTTGATAAGGTACCTGTATCGTTACTCACGTGCTCTGCAGTGTAACGAGGAAACTTTTTAAAGGAAACAATCCCCACACCCTTCGTCCAGTATTCAAAGCAACAATGGGTTTCGTTTTCAAAAACGTTGAAAGGGATCTGCCACTTTCAATAAAGTAACAAAACAAATGAGGCTGGTGTAACTGTGTTATTAGGGGAAAAGGACTGGTTCCAGCTGCTTTCCTCTGCGTTCTTCTTGGTCTTCCCCTGCATCTTCCTCATGCATCTATAACACAGACCCCAGAGACAGAGCCAAGTACTGTGTGTGCCAGGGTTACAGCTGCAGGCACACCAGCCTTTTCTGCTGGCACTCCAGGAAGCACACGCTGTTGGCAGAGGTATAGCTGTGCACTGGGGCACACTGCACTGCCGTATTTGCTGGAGTTTGTTCATTATCTGCAGTCCTTAGACTCAGGCTTGACTGGCAACGGGGTATCTCTGCCTTCCTGTGTGTCACTTTGCAGCCAGGAGGGGGCCCGAGTGGTGGCACGGGTTGCCCGGGGAGGTGGTGGAGTCTCCATCTTTGGTGATAATCCACTGCACAGATGCGGCCCTGCATGAGCAGGGATTGAACCAGACAACTCAGGGACAGGATGAACACTTTGGAGATGCCACTTTAATTGTGTTTAAACCCTTGTGACTCCTTCCCTGGGCAGCAACAGAGATGAAGGGCACAGCTGAAGCTGTGACCAACTCTGCAGTGCTCGTCCTCATCTGTTTTTCCCTTACAGCCAAGAAGCAGAACTGATTAATGTACTTCTAACTGTGCTTTTTGGGGGTAATTTTGCTAAATGGCATGTGCTCAGCTCAGGCTGTTGCCAGGACAGTGGTGATGAGCTGGCCTCAGCTGCAGCTGAGGAGTGTGGAAGCACAGGGTCAGTGCCCCAGGTGAGAATGCAGAGCTGTGCGGGTGGGTGCAGCTTGTAATGGGAGTGGTGCCTGATGCCTTATAAAAATGAAAGTCTGGCAGTGGATGCCTCCCCAGCAATCAGGCACTAACCCTGCCCAGCAGAGGCCTTGGCTCCTGGCACAGCACTGCCCGCCACAGAACGCCTGGAGCCCACGCCTGCTGCTGCTTCAGCAGGGCTAAAGCTGTGCTGGTGGAGCCGGGCTGAAAGACTTCACTGGTGTAACAGAATCACTGCTCTGACCAGGGAGGAGAAGGGAGCAGGCACCAGAACAGCTCCACTCTGCTGCATTAAACATGGCAGGAGTTACTGCACGAAGTCTGGTTTCTTAAGCAATGAAGCAGGACTGTGTTATCCTGGATGAAGGTCAAGCATGAAGAGGGAAATCAGTAGTGATAGGGGTTTGTTCAGCCTGGAGAAGAGAAGGCTCCAGGGTGACAGGGGGGGAATGGCTTCACACTGACAGAGCAAGGTTAGATGGGGTATTAGGAAGAAATTCTTCCTTTTGAGGGTAGTGAGGCCCTGGAACAGGTTGCCCAGAGAAGCTGTGGCTGCCCCTGGATCCCTGGAAGTGTCCAAGGCCAGGTTGGACAGGGCTTGGAGCACCCTGGGATAGTGGAAGGTGTCCTTGCCTGTGGCGGGAAGGGGAGGGGGTGGAACTGGATGGTCTTTGAAATAGTGAGACCATGGCTGTTAAGCCACACGGTCTCAGCTGCATCTCCCCCTCCTACACAGCTTAGCTCCATAGCAAGAACCTCATGTGTAAGGACCTGTTTCAATTCTGTTCTTGCCTAATGCTCCTGTTAAGGAAACTTCTCATGCTTGTAGTTAAGACAAAAATACTCCTGGAGAGTTCTGGAAAAATAAAATATTTCACAGAACTGATAGACCACTGAAATCCTCACAGTTTTTGAAGTTCACTGAGGTAAGGGGTCTGCAGTTTTGCTAGGAATAGCAAAGGTTTTGGCTTTTCTAGCCTGAGCTCCTGCACTTTAAATGCACAGACATTTGAGCTCAGTATTCTCAAACCAAGAAGGGACTTTTGCTGCCTGTTGCCCTTCCAGGGGGCTCCTGGTTTAGAGACCCCACCTCAGCAGTTGCATCTTCAAGAGAGATACTGAGCTGCAGGTTCAGCACAGAAGCAACTACAGGATCATTCACTCACCAGCCCACAAACCTCAGGGAAAGACTCTTGCTCCCTGTGGGGCAAGTGGCACTCGAGCTCCGCAACGGCAGCTCTGCCACCTCCTCCACACCGTCCCCACTCTGGATGGAGAGCGCTTGGTACAGGGTGAGCTGAGATCCAGAGTCGTGGAAAACTACTGAGTAAATTGAACATGGGGTGGTGGGCCCAGGAATAAGAGGCTGAGAGAGTTTTATACCAAGATGCTATTTACTTTGAACAGTCATATTCAGCCACGGTATAACACGTCTAATCAATCCACATGGATACACCTACAACAGGTAATTAAAAAAATTATAAATGAAGACACTAATAAATTAAGTACATTTAACTTAGATGGGACAATGGTCTTTGTGACAGCGGCGGCAAAGGCTGGATCTGCAGTCACTCCTCTAGGGTGCAAATGCCAAGCAAGAAAATCCCTCTGGATTCCCCCTCCCTTCAGTCCTCATCCCGCATGAGACCATAACTGAACAGTCGTGCTGGCCTCTGTCCTTCCCATTGTCCCGTGGGCTCTCCACATTCCTCCATCCTCACAGCATGCAACACTTTCCTTTTGCTTTCACTGCTTCACTGCATTGTTCCTTCTGTTAGTACACAAACGCTTTTCTATCTAATATAAATCAGAGTCCCCACAGCCCATCAAAGCCACGTCCAACAGCATCTTGTGGCACTTAGCGTGTGTCAGTCCTTCTGTGGAGGCACCCAAAGGTGACAGCTTTACAAAAGAGAACAAGCTGCAAACATATCAGATTTAATACAGAAATTTAATAGAGTCCACAGACACTACTGCTCCATCTGGAATCCAGTGACTTTTACACCTTCATGAGAAACAGAAGATGGATCCCACCCTGAACTGAAATAGAAGATTAGGGATTTTCAGAAGTCTTTGCATGACAAAAGCACAAGCAACAGTGACTTTCAGAGGCTTGTTCTCCTACAGTGCTTAAATGCCTTGAAAACATCACCCACACCAGAGTGGAGAGTGTTTGCCATCCCGTGCCTTACTTAACTCCTACTACAGGATAAAGAAACCGGAGCTGTGATACGAGAATAGTCATTGAGTTCAGAGGACAAACCATGCACCCCCCTGCACCGATCCACAATACACCAACACCTCGGCAGCGCAGCAGAGACTCAGTCCTCCTGCTTCCCTGGAAAACTGCTGCTGTGGCAGCTCCCGAGGAGCAGAGCTGTTCTGGGAGAGCTGCAGTGTCTGTTCAGAATGAGCTGTGGGTAAGCCAACACACCGCGCGTTCCCGTTAGTCTGAGAGGGCTGTGCCAGCAGGCTGATGGTGACAGCAGCAGGACGGGTTGTGCCGCCAGCCCCACGGAGCACCCGGGGCAGGGGGGGTCTGGGAGCCCTGGCACCCTCTGCTGCCAGCCAGCTACACCACTGGAAGCTGCTGCTTTTCTGCCATGTGTGCTGATCATCCAGTCAAAATGTAAAAACAAGGTGGTACCTGCCTTCGGGGCAGGTGAAGGTGTTACTGTACAGGTACAATGGAACAAGAACCACGATGTGTGCGCACTGCAGCACTGCTGGTGGTGGGTTCTCTCTGAGTAGGTTCAGCTGGAACAGACTTGACCCTCTTCCACACCATTGGGAATGGATGTGATCCCTGTCTGCAGCCCCCTCACTCCCACTTTCCATCCCGGGGGAAATGAGCCTCCTGGGTCTTTGCTTTATCAACTCCAGACACTCCTGTTCCCACCTGCTTCTTTAGTTGGTGTTGCCAGCAGAGATCCAGCTCTGCCCCACATCAGTCTGTGTGAGTGTCCTTCTCCTTGGGAAGCAGCAGGCTCGACCTGGCCGGAGAGCTGGTGGCTCTTTTGATCACCTCCATCCACCTGCCAAGAAAAGACATGAGAAATGCTTACCCCTCACTCACAGATAATCTTGTCCTTTAGTTATGAGCTGCACCCCTTTCCCAAACCTCTCAAAACAGCCATTTTCTTTCTTTTACAAGTCTTCTGGGAAATTAACTCTTCAAAGGAACAGCTTGAGATGTGGTAAATACCCTGCAGAACATGGTTGTCCAAGTACCAGGTCTACAGTGCTCTGAGCTCCAGAGAACTCTCATGAGAGCTCGCTGTGTTCTCTCCTCAGTGTTGTCAAGGATGACAAGCTGACAATAATTACTGCTTTCCTTAACAATAAATTAGGAAATAGGTAACAGCCTTGCTC
Organism: Rhagologus leucostigma; assembly: GCA_013397725.1. Taxonomy (NCBI): domain Eukaryota; kingdom Metazoa; phylum Chordata; class Aves; order Passeriformes; genus Rhagologus; species Rhagologus leucostigma. The sequence goes on from VZTD01005950.1 coordinate 145,705, forward strand.
ACGTGGAAGAAAGCAAAGCAACAGTGAAAAAAGCAAGACAAATCCACTGTGAATTAGACATTTTCCCCTTGAAATCACTACATGAGCCCAGTGCATTAAAGAGCACAGCTTATGGCTCGGGTAGCTGATACCTAACCTGTTCACAAGTGTGTGACACTCTCCCAAGGAAGGGGGACATGTGGCACCTCAGTAAAACCACATTCCAAAACAACCAATACGGCCCTGCACGGCAGGACCCAGTGCAAGGGTTCTCAACGCAGCAGCAAAGTGTTGTACGTGGTGCATTTCACACAGTTTGGATCCTCTGTGGAAGCCTCTAAGAGCAATTAATTGTAATTATAGAGGATAATAATAAAATGTACTAACAGAGAAACCAGCCAAGTGAAAGGGAGCCCTGCACTTGCTGCTCTCAGCCTTGTGTTATAACTTCTGCTCCCAGAGATGGAAGATAAAAACCAAAAAAACTCTTTACAGGACCTGGAAATCTGACTTCCAAAGAGCTGGTGGAGCTGAGCACCCCACAGCCTTTCCTCCCACATTCCTCCCTAGCTGCAAGGAAGCCCCAGACTCCTGGCACAAAGCACAGCTCACAGCTCTAGGTGTATCCCCAGCTCTCCCACACACAGAGGAGGCTTCTGTCAGAGGAGGGATCCCCAAATATCATCAGTGTGGCCAGGAATGGAATGTTATTCCTGAGAATGTGCTGGAAGATCACTCAGACTAGGAGGAAAGAGAGGAGGGGATGACCAACCACTGACTTAAGAGCAGGTTATACACCAAGACACAGAAAACAGAAAATTACCTCTCAAAGGTGTATTTGCTCTCAGCCCTGAAGAAATACACGTGGGACTTGAACTGCAGCTTGAAGACATAATCCTTCTGAATCCCGTCCGCCTCCACAGGGCAGCTGACCGTGTACCCGAGCAGTGGGAGGCTGGCCAGGGGGTAATCGTCCTGCAAGAGCCCAAGAGCCCAGCCCTCAGTGCAAGGCACCCCTGCCATGCAGCCCGTGTACCACAGGTAAGGGCTGTGCACTCTTGTTCAGGAGACACTTCTGCAAGGCCACCAACAGCTTAGAATGAAACTTTCCCCCAACTCCTTTCATTTTTTTTATAGTTATTTGCTTCTGCTCCTCTGCCCAACGCTGCCTCCTGGGCTCCATCCTCCCTCTCTGCACGCTTTTATGGAACTCCAAGCACAGATCTGACAAAAAAGGTAAAGCAACCCTCACAAATGAAATGTGCCCTCAAGGCAAGAAGCCAGAATAACCCAGTTACTGGGTTAATAAACACACTTTATTTGGTTAATAAGATGAAAAGATGGCGCTCCACCATGGTTCATTATCAAGCAGGTGCTGAATGCACCACAGGCAGAAAAATCCCTGGAGCCCGTCAAGCTGAGCTGAAGCCCAGGAGAGAGAAAAGGGGGCAAATGAGGCCCAGAGGCTGCTTTGTCCCTCACATCCTTTAGTCACTGCATGAGGAGACGTTTCCCCCTCCCCCACAGAAGGTCAGCACCATCAGAACTGGAAATCCTGATTAAGTTCCACAAGAAGCGCCCACAGCCTTTCAGAGACCGGCTTCATTATGGACTACCTCCTCTCCCACTTGTTACTCTCCTTCAAACAGCAGTGATTTGCCCCTGGAGCTGAAAGTCAAAGCTCCCCAGGTCCCCCCAACACTCCAACCATCATCCCCTCCCCTACACCTGCCCACCTGGTGTGTCTTGTAGAAGAACAAGCAGAAGTTGGTGAAGACGACCCACAGTTTCTGCCAACCATTGCTGTTCTTGAACTTCCTCAGCAAATACCCAGAGAGCTGGTTCTGGCACAGAAGGAAAAGAGGACTCCCATGAAACTCCAGGTTGCCATCCTGCCGCAGGTGAACAGCCCAACGCTGCTCCTGCGCTTGCTCCCTGGTGCCAAAGGCCTCCCAGGTATGGTGACAGCCACCAGGGTCCATCCCTTTCAGCCACCCTTTCTCACAGGCAGAAAACCCACACGGAACACACTGTGTGAGAAGGGAAATAAAGCAGGAGAGGAAACAGAGGACTGCAGAGCTGGGAGATAACATGTGGCAGCTACACAAAGCCAAGCCGGCGTGGAAGGGGGCTGCGGGGAGGGGAGCACCACTGCCTTGGAGTCAGCCAGCAGGGTAAGGAAACCTATGGCACGGAATGACAGTGCATGAATTTTGTAATCTGATAAAAAGACAGGATACATGGCAGATCTACAGAGAGAACCATTTTTTGAGGCATAAACAGGAGGAAATCCTGTCTTGACAAGGCAATGGTACAAGCCTGCCTCTGAGGACGAGCATCCTCACGTGAGCAGTTAGGAAGCAGGACATTTTCCTGAGCATCCCATGGCTCCTCCCCACCAGCACAAAACGTGAGAGGCATCTTTACCTGGATCATGCACAAGTAATCAGACAGGGATAGGCTCTGGTTCCGGTACCAACAAACATGGGTGATTGTGTTGGGCCGTTGGGCCTGGCCCAGCAAATAGCGAGGAGGAAGCTCTGGAGAAACAGCAAGAGAGCAGAAAACTGAGCAGAGAAAGGGGGAGAGAAAGAGAAAAACAGAACGTTAAGGTGAGAGGAGTGATGCAAGAAAGGTGGCTGTCAAAGGAAAATGGATTGTGAAAAAAATGACAGTGTTAGAACATGGAACAGATCAGAGTGAGAGGGAGTGCAAGAACTCACACATTCAATCCCAGAACCTGTAGCAGGGTGGGCTTGTTATCCATGCACAGAAGTGTGAAATGGTGTCTTTCCCAAGGTGTCAGCAGGGAAAGGCCTGTCCCCTCCAGCAGAAACCGCAACAGAAGCCAGCTCAAGTGCCCAGTGTCTGTGCCTCAAGCCCAGGTCACATCTATAGCACTTCCCTTACCAAGCTGATCCCCACAGTCTCTACATCAGAAAAATGCAGGAGCTCCAGTGCCCAAACTTTTAACTCCAGTTAAACAAGTGCCTCACGAGCAGAGCAGGACAGGTAGGCACAGACATGCTGCAGCCCCCTGCCCCATTGCTTTTGTCAGGTTAGCGACCTTCTTTTTCTCTCCATGTTATTTAGGGTCCTTCCCACTTCTGGAAGCCTTCCAAGCACGCCAGCCTCCAGGAAGGTGCCCTACCCTGCCAAACTGCTGCCTAAAGTAAAACCATAGAGTTGGTGCAAGCAGTGGAAGGAGTGCTGAGCTGATCTGTCTCGAAATCTGCAGGATTCAGTGCCCAAATGTGCCACCAGTGCTGCCCTGCACTGTGAATAACAGCAAGACCGCAGGTTCCAGCGGCTCATAGAATCCCAAAAAGGTTTGGGTTGGAAGGGACCTTAAAGCTCATCTGGTTCCACCTCCTGCCATGGGCAGGGACACCTTCCACTAGCCCAGGCTGCTCAGACCCCCACCCAACCTGGCCTTGGACACCTCAGTGGGCACATAATAAACATCTCTGCTCAGCATCAAATGATGCTGCCATGAAAAGACACTCGACTGCTCAGTCCTGCCAGCGAGGGAAGGGCAGAGAAATCCAACTGAATTCCCTCTTCTTAATTCTGGGTGCAGTACAGCAGCTAACCAGAGCTCAGTACAGCACGGTCAATCTCTAAAGGAAAATATCATGGATAGGGAACTTACAATCATAGAACCATTGAGGTTGGAAAAGACCTCCAAGATCAAGTCCAACCTTTGACCAAATCCCACTAAACAATATAGCAAAGTGCCACATCCACACATTCTTTGAACACTTCCAGGGATAGTGGCCCCACCACTGCCCTGGGCAGCCTGTTCCAATGCTTGACACCCCTTTCTGTGAAGAAATTCTTCCTGATTCCCAACCTGAACCTCCACTGGTGCAGCTTGAGGTCATTCCCTCTTGTCCTGCCCCTTGTTCCCCGGGAGCAGAGCCCAACCCCCACTCCTGTCAGGGAGTTGTGCAGAGCCAGAAGGACCCCCTGAGCCTCCTTTTCTCCAGGCTGACCCCCCCCAGCTGCTCCTGGTGCTCCAGACCCTCCCCCAGCTCTGCTGTCATTGTCTGGACACGCCCCAGCCCTTCAATATCCTTTGTCATGAGGGGCTCAAAACCGACCCCAGGATTTGAGGCGCATCAGCAGCGCCCAGCACAGGGGATGCTCAGTCCTCCAGCAAGCAGGATGACACCCAAAGGAGCAACTCAATCCCAGGATATCCTGAGTTTCCTTTAAACTTTCCCTGCTTTGGCCCCGCTGCCGAAGCAAAGCCGTGCTGCATGGAGAGCAGAGCGTGAGTACGGACACACAGAGGAGCGCAGAGGGGACAGGCATGCAGTGGTGTTGGATGGCCCACGCCGTCCCTGGACACAGAACCGCTGCCGAGGCGCAGCGGGAGACGGAGGCCAAGGCAGGGTGGACAGAGCGAGGCGAGCGCTGCGCCCCCGGTACCTCGACGGCCACACTGTGGTCGGCCATGGAGACGCTGGTGTTGCGGTACCAGCACACGTGCATGGTTGTGTTGGCACGGTGGTGGCTCTGCCTGTCCAAGGAGCTACGAGAGGAGTGAATGTCATCTTCGGACTCCTGTTCTACAGAGACCTCATCAGAGGATCCTGGGGGAGGAGAATTGGGTAGTGGTTTAAGAAAACCGTGCAATACAAAAAGCAAGAGAAGCTGGGGTTCCTGAGAAAGGCTCTTTTCTCTTGCCGTGGTCCAGTTTTAAGTATGTCAAACTGAACTGGTTACACAGCTCCTGTGACCACTCTAAGCACATCAGTCTGGGTTTCATTACTCAGTTCTGCCTGGGGCAGCTGACTCACAGGATCAGAGGATGGTTTGGGTTGGAAGGGACCTTAAAGCTCATCTGGTTCCAACCCCCTGCCATGGGCAGGGACACCTTCCACTAGAATAAAATCACAGAATGGTTTGAGTCAGTGCTGTGCCAAACAAACAGAAATGACCACACTTCATCTTGAATCAAGGACAGGACAGAGGGCTCCAAGAAGAAATACTCCATGTTTCAGCACAGCCGTAACGCCACCAGACAGGCACAGGAATACTGGGCTGTAAAAGCTGACCTTCAGAGACACCATATTTTGGACAAAAAAATTCACCACATGGTTAAATTGAGAAAAATCTATGTAAAGGGTGACTAAGGACCTTATAAAATTAACAACTCTGCAATGGGAGCATCTCTGCTGCATTTAAAGCTACCTTGAACATCAGTCTAGGAAGACAAGCACGTCTCTTTTGATTAAAACCAAAGCCCAATTAACGCTCCATTATCATATGAATTATAAAAATATTTCATTTATGTCATTAAACTCACAAAAGGAAAAGCAGAAAGGACAGGACAACTGCTGCTTTTCAAGGAGGCAGGGAACCTCACTTACTGTTGGAGCGGTTGCACACGGAGTTTTCCAGAAGCATCTCGGATTTCTCAGTAGATTTCTTGGCCATTTCAATTGCCACATTTAGGTCTTCCATCCACTTGCCCATCTCCAGGCGAGTACTGCAAGGGAAGAAGTGGGAATGAGGATCCACCAGCCCAGAGCTGTGCCCGTGTGCTGAAGGCACAGGTCACTGCCCAAAACAAGAGACAGTGTCCTTCCATTAGATAAATAAAAACAAAATTAGAATTCCTCCAAAGCAGGAGCTTTCCAGAGAGGAAACTGACCTCATACAGCCTCCACCTCTATACTGAAACCTTGAAACAAGACTAAACTAACAATTAAACACTCAGACTTTGCAGCAAATAAAATTAACAGACAGTTGGCGGGGGTCAGGACAGGAATTCTGGACATGGGGGATATGAGCCATGGTTTTTTTGAAGGATAAATGGCAGCCCCAAGCACAGCCCATTTTTTAAAGGGCATCTTTTAAAGGGATGTACCTGACATCTCAAGCGAGTAAAACCCAGAGCGCAGGAAGAGGAGACTTCCTTCACCCCTGCCAGGATCCACCACGGGGTGAGACCTTCTCAGCCCTTCAAGGTGTATCTGTATCCACGGGGATGCAGCAGTGGAAGGTTTGGCTTTAGACACAGCCACATTTCTTTGTTTTGGTAACCATCTCTTTTTTTCTGAGAGTTTTTAATTTAGACTGAGAATTCCACACATGGTCTAAGCCCAGCAGCAATTTTTATTTTTGACAGGTAATCTTTGAGCTATTTTAAAGTCATGACAAGGTAAAACTTACATTTATTTTTCCAAATCTAAGAATCTTTCAAGCACCTTATGACTCACAGCTGCTGAGAAATGGCTGATCTTAAAAAAAATTGCATTTTCAGGTGTTAGGTTGGAATTCAAAAAAATACATCTGCATACCAAACGTATTGGCTCCTGTGCCATTACACACCTGATTTATAAATATACTGTAGTGGTTATTTGTCAAGAACAGGTCATCAAGCAGTAAAAAACCCTATGATTCAAGGTTGAGATTTAGTGCTCCCACCCTGCATCGTTGGCATTCCTGATCCCAGCTGCCTTTTTATAGCAGACTTGCAGAAAGACAACAACTCCTAAAGCTGATCCTGAGACCAGGTGTAGGAGACATCCTAAGTACAAAAAGGCACCAAACTCACTGCACAGGGATAGTTTGGGCTGAAAAGGGATTGTTTTTATTTCCAAGTCAGCCTTTAATTTTTCCTCTCCCTAGCTTCCTCTATGAGATTCTGCAGGAACTCTCCCCTCCTCACAGCAATTCACATGTTCTGAATTTTAATTCTTTTGAGTCTCTAAAATATTTGTATGTTTAGATTTTGTCTCCTGAAGTGGTTTGAAGGATGACACTGGCAACTCCCAAATAAACACAATGGCAACGTTATTGCTGCTGTTTGTGCTTTGGGTCAGATAGAAACACAGAGTCACAGGATGGTTTGGGTGGGAAGGGACCTTAAAGACCATCCTATTCCACCCCCTGCCATGGGCAGGGACACCTTCCACTGTCCCAGGCTGCTCCAACCCTCGTCCAACCTGGCCTTGGACACTTCCAGGGATAGGGAAGCAACAGCTTCTCTGGACAATTGTGCCAGGGCCTCACCTCCCTCACAGGGAAGAATTTCCTCCCAGTATCCCATCTAACCCTGCCCCGTGGCAGTGGGAAGCCATTCCCCCTTGTCCTGTCTCTCCAGGCCCCTGTCCAAAGTCTCTCTCCATCTTCCTTGTCGGCTCCTTCAGGCCCTGCAAGGCCACAGTGAGGTCACCCCAAAGCTTCTCCTCTCCAGGCTGAACAGTCCCAGCTCTCCCAGCCTTTCCTCCCAGCAAAGCTGCTCCATCCCTCTGATCACCCTGGTGCCTCCCTGGGCTCTCTCCAGCAGCTCCAGGTCCTTCCTGTGCTGGGCCCCAGGGCTGGGGCAGCTCTGCAGGTGGGGCCTCACCTGAGCGGGGCACAGGGGCAGAATCCCAACCCCTTCCTGCTGCCCACGCTGGGGATCAGCCCAGGACAAACTTCTCCTTCCCAAAATTCAACACTGAAAAAGGAGTTGTGAAGAGTCCTGGGTTTATTTTGAAGTCCAGAGGATGCATGAAACACCCCTCTGGCTCTGCACCACTTGAGCAGTAACTTTCTGGAGAAGGAATCCATCACAGCCACAGGCAACTGAGGAAAACTAGGATTACCTGGCTGCCACCACTATGGTTTTCTGTGCAGAATAGATAGTGAAGCAGTGTGGGACAGACCATTCATTCTCACTCTCCTCCACCTGCAGGAAAAGAGATTTTTCTCATCAGTGCTCAGTCACCAATAAACACTAAAACTGTCCTGTGCTGGGACTGGAGTCAAGCAGGATTCCAACCCGGCTGCAGAAGTGCAGAACAGCAACTCTTTAATGAATACCACCTACTTTCAAGTCTATTTTGGCTCTACACAAAAATCTATGGTGTGTTTCTACTGCAGGAGCACAGCACCACTTCCAACAGGGCAAGGAAAGGAAGGGGTTGGAGCAGATTGGGCTCATTACTCACCGGAGGGTCGAGCACTATCAGCTGCAAATCAAAGACAGAAAGAACAATCCTATTAGAAAAGGTGTGGGGAGGCAGGAGGATTGGTTATAAGCCGAGGTGTGTGCAGGGGGACAAAACACCAGGATAAATAAATGCCTATTTCCAGATCAGCCTCTCACAGCAGTGTGAAAATGAATAGACAACAGGGTGTGCTCCAGCTGTTTTGCTAATGTGGAAGGAACATGCTCATCACCTGCAGATAAAGAAAGCTCTGTTTGACACACATCAAGGTCCAATTGCTGCTGAGACCGGCCTTGGAGCAGTTTGTGGTTATGGTCCTTGTGCTCTGAAGGAATTCCTCAACCTGCCTTAGGCAAAGCCACTTCCTTAACCCTGTGATGCAACATGGAACCACTTACCAACATGCCATGCAGAGAGAGGTGTCCGTGGATTTTGAACTGATTTGTCCCTGTGACCCCTTTGCTTGTGTACAGTAACATATCTGAGAACTGGAAAGGCAGGAAGAGAACAATCAGCGTTCTGAAAGCAGCAGGCAGGGCCAAGGATTTTTTGACATCTCCTTAAAAATCTGTTGTTTAAAGGTCAGTGTAGATGCATGAAAAACGCCATTTCTCAGTTTGTCTCAGTCAGTTTGGCCAACCACCCTTAAAACCTCTCTTTTGTTTACTCATAAGAGAGGAGATTAAATTTTTAAATTCTGTTAAAACTCTGTGCCATTAAGGAACCAAGTTGACCAGAGAGTAGCACCACAGTCACGCCCTCTTAAAACATTGCTTAGAGTGAGTTTTCAGTCTCAGGTGCTGATTTTCAACACAAGCACATGAAAACACACTTCCCCAACAACTTTATCTTAAAGACTTTGGGTTTATAAAAGTCAGAAGCAACACCCACCAGAAAGAACATCCGCTGTTGTAAGCCCTTCTTAGTGAGCTTGTACAAGCAACCTTCCCGGATAAACTCCTGCAGTGGAAAAGAAAAAGTTAGACAATGTTTGATCTTTCCTGACTCAAGGGAATTTTATTTTCATCCCAGAGAACACAGATGTTGATTGCTGCCCAGCAATGATCACTAACAGATTTCCTAGAGGCCCGATGACATTTTTCCTTCCTTTTTTGTGACACGAATCAGCTCCTTGCTGCAGCCAGCATTTAAATCAGTGAAGGAAGAGAAGGGAAAGGAGCAGAATTCCTGTTGGACACCAGCAGTTCACCTAGCACACTTACATCCCACTGCAGTGACTGCCATAGCATCCCCAAAGCACATGCGATGCTCCTGTATTTATGCCCAGTACATCTATCAAAAACAAAGAAACAAAAAACCAGGCAGGAACTGCACTATCTCCTGTAATACAGAGGCCCCCACACCACCAGTGCTGTGGCTCTCGCCGTCCCTCCGTTCTCTGAGGCTGCACCAGGCAGACACAAGCAGAGCTGGGAGTGGATTTCCAGTACGACACACCAGTTCCCACTCACACGCAGAGCACCACACCCCAGGATACCCAGTATCTGTACTGGAAACTACAGCCAGAGTTGAAACAGAAGCATTTCTGATCTATTCCTCTGAATATCACCACAGTGATGATCCCATCAGCCATGGCATTCACTAAGAGACAGTTACATGAAGCCTTTACAGTTGTCCCATAGACCACAGGGGCAGCGATGGCAAATCCACGCCTCAAAGGCACTTCCTTGGAAATAAAACCAATAAAGGCTCTAAAAACTAAGCAGAGGCACTTACCCTGCCAGGTGCTGTGAGGTTGTCTATCCCAATCAGGTCGTGCTGCAGCTCTGTAAGCTTCTGGAAGTTTTCCAGGCGGATGAGGCTGTGCTGCAGCTGGGAGGTCATTTCTGTGACTTCCTTCAGCGCGTCTGTGTGGAGAACAGCACCAATGGGACCAGAGCAGAGCAACCCAGGCCACCCATTTCACCCCTGGAAAGCTGAATCTGAAATTTAGATCTGAAATTTATAGCCAATTTTAGAACAGAATAGTTCACTTGGAAGGGACCTACAACGATCACCCAGTGCAACTGCCAACTTCTTTAAGTGTATTTTAGAGGAGGGTAAACAGAGCAAGCAACTTCACAGCATTTCCTGTGCTTCTGGAGATCATTGTGTATCTCAGACTTTGCTTAAACCAAAAGTTTTTACCATGTAGCTGAAAGTAAATGAAAAAAAATCAAACCCAGCTATTTCTGCCAAAGTTTACTTTGCCATGAATGGAATTTACTACACACGCTTTTGCTGCTACAAAACAAGCTTTTCTTGGTCACATTTTTACATCTAAATGACAAAGAGTTCACAAAAAAACCTACTTTTTTTTTTCCTGCTAAAACGAGACAAGAAAAGGACTAATTTTCCAGCTTTGGTTGAAACATTGGGATCCATCATGAGAAAACCACTTCCTGGAATGCCAGGAAAAAGAAGCACTTACATGGAATTTGTGGACATAACTGGACATAAGTGAACATAAGTGTTCAAGGCCAGGTTGGACGGGGCTCTGAGCACCCTGGTGTAGTAAAAGAGTATCCCTGTCCATGGCAAAGGGAGAATGAGATGAGTTTTAAGGTCCCCTTCAACCCAAACCATTCTGAGATTCTATAATTCTTGTCTTCCCAGGGCACAGGCAGGATTTTGGCTGTCCGTGGGCAGGGGTGTAGCCCCCAGGACACGGCTGGGTGCTCACTCACTCCGGCAGTCGGCGAAGTCCCGGTGCTCTGCTGTGTAGTGCTTGCACAGCCTCCCCAGGATCAGCTTGTAGTGCATCAGTCTCTGGATGGGTTTGAGCAGAAAGGTGTTGAGGGGCAGGTAGCAAACCTTCTGCAGCTCAAACTCCTTATAAACCATCTCCAGCTTCTTGAGGCGTTTGGTTGCTTTCTCCAGTTCCGTCAGGACCTCGTCGTGCTTCTGCAGGTAACTGGTGAACTCCTGTGGAATGGGACAAAAAGCTACTTGGATCAAAGGAAAACAAGTCTTTTATAAGTAAAGGAAGTGGCAGGCAGCTCCCAGTTGAGGTCAAAATAAGGGTTTGTATGGCACTGTGCCTGTGCCTGCTGGGAATGCCAAGTGCTGGTAGTGGAAATAGCAGTCCCACACTCCTGCACTCCCATTCAAGCCACTGGTTTTAATTAAATAATTACTCCACTACACAGCACTAACGTAACTGTTCCACAAAGGCACTCTGCTCCAAATAAAGTTGACTTCATCTCAGAAGAAACTGTTCTGCCTTTTAAAAATACGTATATTTTTAAATTAAATAACCTTATGAATCAAGGTCTCAATAGAGGAGCTAAATAAATCATTTTTGTTTTCTGCTGAATAACCAACAAACACCTTTCCTCAAAGGTAAATGTAGGTGGTAAATAAGCAACCGTGACACGAAGCCTTCCTGCAATTATTTTACTATGTTTTCTATTTAAATTGTTTCTCAAAAATAATTGTTTGCAAGTTACTTCAAGACCAACTGAAACTGAATAGGTTTAGATGGGATATTGGAAAGAAATTCTTCCCTAGGAGGGTGGTGTCAGATACTGGAATCTTACAGTGCATGGCTTAAACATTGTTATGAAACTTCTGCCTGTGATGGCAAAACTGTATAAAGAAGCTACAAGCCCAGAAGCCCAGCCCTCCCTGAAGATGCCTGACTGGAACTTTGGACTGTGAGTTAAGATGCCTTGATAAGATAAAGGGAACACTATCGTTCAATCATCTCAGGTCTAGGGAGAAGTAAACAAGGCTGAGGGAAAGGAATGCACCCACAAGAGATCCAAATCCAGCAGAAAATCATCCCTGGCTGGGTTTCAGGAAGGGGAGGCCATAGCCCAAGAGGCCAGGTTTGCACAGACCCCCCCAACGAAGGCGAGAGGCAGAGAGTTCTGGGTGCATGGCAAAACCTCTGGTCAGAGGCAGTGAACACCCCTCCTTCCTTACACAAACTGGATCAGTTGTTAAACCCCCCACCCCAGGAAGGCCACATCCACGGGACAGTAACGTGGGAGGCAGCTGAGGGTGTGTCAGAATCCATCAAAGACCCCCCAAAGTGCTCCCAAAACTTACTCCTGTGGCCTTGCACCACAGGACTGCACATGACACAAAGTGATTCAGTCTGCTGCAGGCGACAGTGTCAAACTGCCCCCCCTTCAGGGAGGTATCTGGGCAGTCCCATCTGGCTTGAGCATATATTAATCCATTGGATTCTATGTTTTTTGGGGTCTATGTTTTCCTACAACCAAGAAGACCAGCTGGAGAGGATCATCAGGACGCCGGTGGGATCCACGGAGTGGTTATATTTTCTTTAATCTTTCTCTGTCACTCTCTTTTTGTCCCCCCACCTCTTTTCTATTTCCTTCTCTTCCTTCTTCTCTCCCTCTCATACTTACTATTAAATAAAAACCATACTGTTGACTTTGGTATATGGTCTCATTTGCACCTTAATTCAGGCAGAGGCATTTCTAATAATTTTAAGAACCAGACTGTAACAGGTGGGGAAGCCCTGGCACAGGGTGCCCAGAGAAGCTGTGGCTGTCCCATCCCTGGAAGTGTTCAGGGCCAGGTTGGATGGGGCTTGGAGCACCCCGGTGCAGTGGAAGGTGTCCCTGCCCATGGCAGGGGGTGGGATGAGATGGGCTTTAAGGTCCCTTCCAACCCAAACCCGCCTGGGATTCTGTGATTAATGGAAATATTAACCCTGAGCTCTGATCCTTAAAAAAACAAAAAACCTCAATAATCCCAAAATTCCACATCTTTAATCCTGTACCTACCTTCAGAGTGCGCATGTTCCTGAGCATGACATCTCCAATGCGTTGGTAATCCCCTTTCACGTGGGCATTGCTTCTGCCTTCCCTGGAACACACACAAGGAGGAATGAAGAAGGCAACATACATAGGGGATCAAGAAATTTCTATTTTCCCCCTCCATCTTCCCCTGTAATTCAGGACATAATCTTTAGCCACTTGACATTCCTATTTCACCGTTCAGATTGAAAACTTGGTACATTAAATATGGATGCTGCATAAAACAGCAAACACAAAGCCACGCTCAGAAAACTGAGAAAGGACCAGAAAGGAATTTGTGTGAATGTCTGTTTGAGAGTTTTACGTTTCAGACCTCCAAATAAATGTCATAACACGACCCCACCTGATTTTGTGAATTTATTTTTGTTCATACTTTGTTTATGTTGACCACCTCCTTTTGAAAGGTAGTTATACTGTAATACATAACATGTCAGGTCAGGAGAAAGCAATACAAACATGATCTGTGGAATAAACTGCATTGCAAGAACCAAACTCCCACCTTAATCACAAAAACATTTCCTAGATTTTTACCTGGAGATTCATTAACTGGAAGGTGTGGAAAAAACCCACACTATCTATTTGATCTTGTGTTCCTTCCTTTTTCTAAGGCTAGAGAGACACTGTCAGATTGTATCAACAATTGGACTTGACGATCTTAAGGGTGTTTTCCAACCTAAATGATTCCGTGATTACAAAACCCTCGATCTGGTGCACAACTCATACAACTACAGGATATCATACACAAGGCAAAGCTTGAAAATGGGCTTTGTGCAATGTAGGCAGTATTTCTTTAATAACTTTCATTTCATAAGTGATTTCTCCTTGCTTATCTTGATGTGGAAATACCAATCCTAGCCTGGTTTTGACATGAGGATGTAGAAAAAGGTCCCCCTGCTTGCCTACCAGAGTGAGAGCCTTTGTTCAATCTCCTTCAGAAAGCCTCGATGGAACTCATAGATGGGGTCTATGTTGGAGAAGAGCAGCGTCATCAGGCCCTCTGGCATGGCATTCTCCTTGATCACAGCACTGCGGAACCACTGCCAGAAAACCAGAAATTCTCATCAATTTCTCTGTTTCCGAAATTCATCGTTAGTATGAAAATTCCTGCTCCTGCAGTGATGGGGGAGGAGAAAGTATGCACAGGGAAACAGCAGGAAGGAAGAAGAAATACTCAGGGAAGACGTAATTTGTGGAAAATGAAGAGATGGGATTTTTTTTCCTTGCCAAAGATTAGGAAGATGAGGCACATGGCTGGCTCTGGGCTCAAGCTGGTTTCTGAATGCAATGATGGGATGGTTGGGGACAGCTGAGTGACAGTCAGTTACCCAGTGGCTGCCCCAGCTGCTGCCACACCACTGCTGCCACTTCCACGCAGATACAACTGCTCTCATACACCTGGAGCCCTGTTACTCAGCTGAAGACATCTCGTTGCAGGTCACATTCCACGCTTTACCGCTTCCGGTTCCCCGCTTTCTGCAGGGACGGGGATATTACAAAAATCCTCTGAGGTATTCCCCCTTCTTTTAGGAGAAGTGCTGGGAAGCCTGTAGGAGGAATTGGAGTGAGATGGTGCTCAATGAGCTTGGAGAGAACACCTCGATTGAGGCCACGCTGCGTTAAGGGACTCAAGCTTTTCTTTGATGAAATTAAAACAACAGCTTATAGAAAGGCAACAGTCCCAGTGCTCAAACATGGAGTTCATGAACAAAAAAGCTCTTTTAGAAACACAGCTAGAAATTCATGCTGCCCTCCAAACTGGGACTCAGTTGTCTGTTCTGGGTGAAAGGAGGAGGAAGAAACAGAAGCAACAAAACAAGAAAAAACTCTTCAAACCTCCATGGGTTCGATGCCCTTTGCAATTGTCATCTGCTCTCAGATCCAAAGGCACAAGGCTAAAAGCGTCCCAAGGAAACCCATGGAGAAGACGGCCAGGTTATAAGGACAGAGCTGGCAGCTGTCACTGAAACTGAGTGCAAAACATTTTTAGGCTGTCCCTGTTCACAGTTTTCAGACCAAAAGTTTGCCTAAGTCATCAGGATGGCACAGGGTGTAGCTGCTGGAGCAAATGATGGAAGTCCAGAGAAGGTATCTGCTCTCCCACAGAAGGAGCTATGGAACAAGCAAGGGGACAGCTGCTTGGCTCACGGATTATGCTACATCACAGCAAGAAATTCCAAGTTTTTCCAACCTAACAATCACAAATCTGTTAAAAAAAGGGAAAAGAAATAAAGCCAAACCCACTTACCACTGTAATAACCTCCAGGTCCTTCAAATAGGTGCGTTCCGTGGCAAGGATCTCCTTGGCTATGAAGTACGCCTTGTCGGTGGGGTAGCGCTGAAAGGACACACAGCCACCAGTCAGTACTGAAACACAAACCTCTGTTCACCACCGGCCATCAGCTCAGACCTCACACCCACTTCCCCTTGCTGTGTGCAAATGGAGCAGCTCATTCCTAACAGGACATCTCTTTCTTCAGTTACCACATTCTCAAATACTGACTTTAATACAGAATATTCTTTATATTGCAAGAGTATTAAAAAATAATGTCAATTATCATAGAATCACAGATGGTTTAGGTTAGAAGGGACCTTAAAGCTTATCTCATTCCAACCCCCTTCCCACAGGGAAGGGCAGGGACACCTTCCACTACACCAGGGTGCTCCAAGCCCTGTCCAACCCGGCCTTGGACACTTTCATTACATGAACTTCCATCTCAAATCAAGGGAGCACTTTACAAAAGTATGGAGACACTTATTCCAGGATTCCTAGATTTTAAACACTTCTCTAGTGTTTAAACACAGCACAACAGATTTGCAAACAGTCCTTTTCCAAAACTATTTCTTTCCACTTACAGCTTTTACTCAAGCTTTTACTCCTTTGAAGACCATATTAATTAGTTAAGAAAAAAAGAAAATTAAACTGCAGCAGCTGTTGGCTGCTTGATTGCTTTGGGCTGCTATTTGAAGAGAAGACAGAACGGATATGGAAGAACAAAGGAATGAAATGGTGGTAAGAGATGTTCTGCAGCTGCAACAACATAAAATCAGTTAGCCTGAAAACACAGATTACTAAAAGTCATGTAATATTAAGGAACTGGTCACTCTTCAAGGTGAGGGACTGCTTTGTCTCCTTAGCTCACCATGGTGTGCTGTTGTTCTGTGCCAAATGCCACTGAGTTATGTCAAAATTTGGTCTCCTCCATCTCTGCCCCTCCTGAGAGAAACACAGCTTTGAAAATTCTTTCTTCTGTTTCCTTGTATGTTCTGAGTTAATTAGAAATTCTCTTTATAGAGTCACTTTGAGATGCCTCCAGCGCTGTCAGCACAGCTGCTGAGTGTTTCCCAATCCTCCAGCTCAATGTTGCCCACGGAGGAGACATTCTCCTGCTTGCTCAGTAACCTCTCTATTGAGTCCACAGAGAACCCTCAGAGGTGTGTATCCTCAAACAGGTAATTTTGAGACACTGTCTAGTCTCTTTTCAGGTTATTTTATGCCAGTTATTGTAGTCCCACACATCAGCCCCCTCCCTGGAGGAACCAGAGGACGTACTTCTACTCACTCCATAGCCATCCTCTTAACTTCAATGTACCTGTCTCAGGCACACAGTGTCAGGCAAAGTCCTACCTAATCTTGGCTTTTTCCCTTGGGCTATTTATACCTGACTGCAGTCTCATGCTGTTGAACCTCAGTGGGCATCATTCTCAAGCAGCCTCTTCCCAAAGGAAACAACATCATTTCCTGCGCTCCCTGGAGCCTGAGGTGACACAGTTTCACCATCTCACTTACCAGCCTCAGCAGCTCCTTACGTGACAGGAGAGTTTCTGCTACCAGGGGTGTTTTTACACAGCTCTGGGTACATCCCCTTCTGGACCATGTACAGGATCCTACTGCACCTCTCTGAAATCTTACAGAGCATGAAGGTGTGTGAAAACGTGGGAGCAAGACTTTTACACGGGCAGGTAGTGATAGGGGGAACTTTTTTAAAAACTAAAACCACACCATGGTCATAACCTGTCACTTCTCATAGCCTGCATGGATCACATTTTTCACCATCTCTGAGCATTTCTGCAGGTTTTTGCTTCATTCTCCAGCTGACTATGTGCTAACCTGGGGCACAAGAGATGCTTTTCTTTTCCCAGGCATCTTCTCTTCCTTTCTCCCTCCCCAACACATCAGCCCTTCCTGTTTATTCTCACAAATTCCTGCTCTTTCCAAATTGCTCCCTGGTGGAATTTAGCACCCTTAACTTGCTTTTTTTCAGTCTTGCACCAGTCCTAAGTGCATCCCTTGTGCTGAGTGCTGGCAGCAGCTGCTGGGCAGACACTGCACCAGAGGAGTGGAAAGGCTGTCACAGTGCACAGGGGCCTTGCCAAACACCTTCGCCACTGCTCAGGCTCTGCAAGGGGAAAGAAAATCAGCTCATGCCTCAAAAAACCAAACACAAGAACTCTCTGAGGTGGCAGTCTCCTTCTGGAGTCCAAAGAAAATGTTTCTACAACCACAGCAGGCATCAAGGCAAATATCCCCACTTGGAAAAACTGGTGTTTCACCATATCACGTACACACAATCCCACCTGGAAACCTTCAACACTCACCAGATGCAGCAACCCCAGCTTGTGGGGAGTGAAGAGCTCTACTCTGAACTTGTAATGGCCAAAAATGTTTAAATTGTCACTTCAAACACCAGGCTTCAGAAGTGTTAAAAATAACTCTTAGTGGGGGAACTCCCCCAAAAAGCCTACCTTCAATGCCCTTCTTTAAGTGGGTTGCTACAACCAACCTCTATTAGAAAAGGAGCAGGGAGAAATCTACCAGTAAGATGAAAGAAAAGCACAGTGATTTAAAAAGAAGGAAAAAAACCTCATCTTTCTCAAGGTTTCAGTACAGGACTAGCAGCACCGTGGCAGCACAGAGCAGACAGCACACACTGTGAGGGCTGGAGAGTTTGCAGAACATGCCCTGACTAACCAGGTGGAACTACAGCAGTATCACCTTCAAATCAGAGCTCTAGTCAGCGAGATACTGTAAGATTACATTTTTCTTGTACAATAAAGCTGTAAAGCTCCTGTGAAATTTAACCAGTTTAACACAGGTTAACCTCCTGGGTGTGTTTCACTCAAAATAATGTCTCTGAATAGACATCAAAGCCTTGGAATGCTCAGGAGTTGATCAAGCTTAAGATCAATACAATAAAAAAAAGTTCCCTTCTAAGGAGTCTTGCTTTTATAAATTAGTTTCAGCCTGAAGGAGAATACAGCTGCCAAAACACCAGACCTTGCAGAATGCAGCAGAAAGGGTTGGGCTTCACATTTAAGTCAGCTGACACAGTCTCTGCTCATTATTTCCATGCTATAAGGATAAACGAGAAGAGTTATTTTTAAAATAACTATGGAAACTAATAGTAGAGTGATCAGCCAAAGCTATAAAATCCACCTCAAAAAGTCTAAATGAGACAGGGAAGCTGCCAGTTGGGTGGGCTGTCTGCAGCTCAGCTCCCAGTTACTGGTTAAACCTTCCTTTCTCTGGCAAGCACTTACTCACACCACGTCCACACCATGGGTGTTTCTCAACAGCATCACAGAAGTGCCTGGAGGTGCCCAAGAACACGGTAAAGACACCAAAGAGAGCAGAGGCCTGTGACCTTCTTGCCTGAGGATCCTGATCCTGACAGAGGTAAGACAGCCAGAACAATGGATGGGGCAAGCAGAAGAGCAGAAGCAAAGACCACACAAAGTGGTTTCTTCCTCTTTGTGGCTGTATGGAAAACCGTAGATCCCAGTGCGGCCACTGACTCCATATGGAGCTGAGTTTGGACAGTGGAGCCTTCCTGGCACTGTAATGGAAGGTCCTGGATCCTTCTCAAGCACCAAAGAATCCACAAACCTCTCTGCAAGCAAGGCAAGGAGAGCAGAGAGTCTTCCAGAAAAACGGTCATGGAACTCTGCTGTTAGGTGGACTTCTCTATCCTACTGGAAGAAATGCAGCAAAACCTGAGCTCTACGTGGGGGTGAGGAAAACCCCACATCATGTGGGGGAGGCCCTGGTTAAAGCAACCAGTGCTCACTGGTAGGCAGAAAGAAAGCAGGCCAGGCACGGAGCAGCACCTAGACGTAAGCACATCTCGAAGACCCAAAGCTGTTCCTGGTTTGAGACTCACTGCACCTGCAAAAGCCAGGGGCATTTTAGTCCCCCTCTTTCCAAAAAGTGAGACTCAAGCTTCTGCAAGGCCGAGCACTGTTCACCTCTCTCCGGACAGAAGAGTCAGCCATGGAGAGGACAACTTCAACAACACAGCCAGCTCTGCTGACCAAGCCCATGATGAAACAGGTGTGAGAGAATTCACACTGAGCTCAGGTCCTCCATAGTTCAAGGGGAACACCTCAGGACCCCTCTAAAGGTCCTGTTATGGTCAGAAAGCATGACCTGGAGGAACAACATATGGTGAGATGGATCAAAGAGACTGACAAGACTTCATGGGAAGGGAGGAACTCAGGAAACACACACCTTATACATCAACTAATAAGGATCTCTGAGGATCATTGTGTCCAGCTCCCCACTCCTTGCAGATCCACCTGAAAATAAACCATATGACCAGGGGCATCATCCAGATGTTCCTTGATCTTTGTTAGGCTTGGTGTCATGATCACGTCCCTAGGGAACCTGTTCCAGGGATCAGCCTCGGGGTGAAGAACCTTTCCCTAATGTCCAACCTGAACTCATTTCCATTCTGGGGTACAAAACATAGATTTTGACACACTGCTCCTGCTAAAACAGGGGGAGGTGGTCCCAGTGGCCATGCCAAGAAGACACAAGAAGATGCCAGGAGGGCACCGGGGACTCCTGCCACAACAGTGCAACACATCCGACCAGCTTTCAGCACTGGAGTTTTACCACAGCCACCACAGAATAAAACACACTCAGCATTCAGCACCCAGCAAGCACAGCTCCTCACGTGGCACCCTCAGTGCCCAACACAGCTCCCACCTCACACCTTCAATGCCCAGCACAGCTCCCACCTGGCACCACCATTCCCCAGCTACATCATCATCTTACCTTCCGCTTCATTTCGTCATCCTCTTCTATCCTGGCCCCGCCAGCATCGCTGAGGACAGGGCTCAGCAGAGGGGATGAGCCCTGAGTGACTGCATTCAAGTTCACCTGAAACGCTGGGGTCAAGCCTAGGGGACTCTTCAGCACAAGGGAGGAGAGCTGGGAATGGTCCACGGGGAGGCCTGGGTGGGAAGACAACAAGAGAATGGAGCGGAAAAGGAAAGAAAATTATTTCAAAGATAATGCAAATACGGTGATTATCCACTGTTACAGCACACCAGAATTACAATCTCATATTATTTTAAAAAAGGTAGAAGAAAAAGAGCAAAAAGGCATACAAATCCAAAGACTTCAGCATGTATCTCAAAGTAAAGGGAGCGTTCCCTGTATCCCAGAGATTATATGGCAGTGCAGTAAGGACAGACACTGCTACAACCACAGTAAAGTGAAGGATAAATTACTTATTGTCAAGGAAAAAGTGCTGCTGAGTAGCAGCACAGCACAGGGTTATACTGCAGGGACAAGAATACAGCTTGTAATTTTTGCTTTTCAATATATGAGTTACTTTTCAGCACAGGGAAAAGCTAGGATAAAGTATTCCATGACTTGCCACTCTAGAAGTCAAAGTATTTGAGAAATACCCTGAGTTCTGAATGTATCTCCAAAATAGGTCCAAAGGGAAAGGAAAGCCTATTGCTATTCAAAGAGGGAGCATGGGAAAAATCATTCCTGGCTTTTCTAAGTATGCGAGCAGAATAATCTCAAGGAAAACAATTTTGCAGGACTGAGTATTAACTGGATGGACACAATCCACAGCTAAACCTGTTAGAAGCAACAGGTACCACTTTGCTTTAAGTTATTACATGTATTTTTCAAAAAATTATTATTTTGTGGACCCTTTAGAGGTTTCTGACACATCACAGTGAATTTAAGCCTCCTCTTTTCAGCATGTAGACCCCCCTCAGGAGTGAAAATGACCATTCAAGATCAGCCTTTTTAGGCCAAAGGAAGGTGACAGACACACTACGCCCACAGAATTCCTCCTAACCTCACATACTATTTTTCTGTTCTTCTCTGTGATAAACAAATGAGTTTTCTCAGATCAGGCGACTAAACAGGTATCAGCACTCAAACATCTACAGCTCCAACACCCTCCCAAGCCTCCCCAGCAGGATTTGTTGTGTCACAAGTGCTAAACCACCCGCCCGAAGAGAAATGGGGAAATCAGCAGCCAGCCCCAAACTGCCAAATCATCATTTCCCAGACTACTCAGAAATCATCACAAAAGGCTTTAAAAAAAAAAACAGCCCTCACAAATATACAGTAACTCCTCACACGGTCATGGGAGCTTTCGATTCCCAGCTGCTCAGGCTTGGAAAGCACACCCAGGGCGAGGCAGCCCCAGCCTGTAATTCCACATGGACAAACGCAGGAAGCTAAACAGTGCTGCACTCGGTCACCTGGAAGAGATTCAGATCATCCAGGCTGCCGAGTTAACTATTTGTACACTAGTCCAGCACCAATTCTGGAGCAGATTTCTGCTTCTCCCTGAGCATTTTGTCCATTCACACTGCTTTTAGTATCACCCCAGGAAAGCAACACTGAGAAAAGCATTTGTTTCACCTGTCCAGGCACAGGATTCAAGTTTGCTTTTACATGCCAGGAATGCTGAAAAAAAAAGCTTCCAAACAAATGAGCTTGCAGGGGTGAGGAGCTTCTTTAAGTTCTTGGAATTTAACATGAAGTAGCGACAAATTCCAGAATCTGTACCTTGAATTGCTTCCAGACAGCCTGAAACTCAGATACAGCGGGAGAAAATGGGATACAACTTGCTATAAACCACCCTGCTTTTTTAGTCAGGTTGTTCTACCTCCAACAGAAGACAGCCAGTAAATTAATTTCAAACATTGAATCTGAAAGCAAGAACCTCTCCCCAAAGCCAGAGTGACCGATGGAAATGAGAGGCACATTCACAGAATCACAGAATGGTTTGGGTGGGAAGTGACCGTAAAGATCCCCCAGTCCCCCCCCCTGCCATGGGCAGGGACACCTTCCACTATCCCAGGTTGCTCCAAGCCCCATCCAGCCTGGTCTCAGACACTTCCAGGGATCCGGAGGCAGCCACAGCTTCTCTGAGCAACCTGTGCCAGGGCCTCACCATCCTCATAAGGAAGAATTTACTCCATCTAAAACTACCCTCCTTCAGCTTAAGGCCTCTTGTCCTGTCACTTCCCAATTTTTTTTTTTTTTCTAGAAGAGGCGATAAGAAGTCACAGAGCAGCTCAGGTTAGCTTTTTGGCTAACATTTGTTTAATTAAATGTTTGATCTAAGCTCAGTGCGATGGTGTGTCTTGGCAGATGGTATTACAAGTGAGGACTGAAATTTTCATTCTTATAACCCAAGTCTTCTCCACCAGAGCAGCACAGGAGAACTCCAGGCAAGCAGGTCAGATGTACAGCAATTCCTCATTCTCATGGAGAAGGATGGTAAAGGGAGAAGCCATTTCAATGCTGTTCAATGTAGAAAACTCCTAATTAGGTAGAAATATTGATGTGAAGATCAAAACACGTGAATGATTCCCTCTGACATCAAACCCTGGCGCTCCGAAGTCTTTCCTTCCCCACAGGCAGCATCCTCCAGTTACATTAAAAGGGATTATTCTTTCAGAGGGATGTTTCTGTGTTTCAACGTTCTGCATGAAGTGGAATTTGTTCTCTACAAGTAAGTCACACAAACATCCCGAACTGGTGTCTGGAAATGCTGTGAGCACAAGCCAGGCCTCCATGCAATGACGTGGGAACTCAGCGCTGTAGCCCAGACTGTCAGACATGGCTGCATTCTGTACACAACAAATTTCTGCCTCCACATCACACACAAATGCACTTAAGGCAACATCCAAAAATGCATCAGCTCGGTGTAATATTCCACGTACTCAAAATCTTTAAGTATACTAACACTTCTTAGTTACATTACGTAGTTAGAAACATGTATCCTTAAGCAAACAAACCCACAGTTTCATAAAGACCAGCATACACGTAGTAGAAATAAAAAATAAAAACTAATCAATAAAACATTGCAAAAGCACTGTAGTATGCAAGAGCACAGCTACAGAATCTGGTGAGAATGCCGAGAATATCCTCCACAGCTACTGTGTAATAGTGGTCCTGTAGAAGCAGGCTCCATTTGATTTTCACTGAGATAACAAGCAGAATAATAAGATAACAAGCTTATTTGAGTGTACAGGCCGGCCAAAACAAAAAATACAGGTTCTGTAAGATTTATGCCTGGATGCTTAAAATAATTCAAAGACAGACAACTAAAATAGTCCCCCAGTAATACTGAGCATTATGGGATGGATAAAAGCTATGTGAGAGTCAAATGTCAGCAACAGCTCCTTATCAAATGGAGCATCTCTTGCATTTCACAGAAAACATTTAAAGATACAACTTTATTATTCTATCATTGCTGTTACTACTACTACTTCAAAAAGGAAGATTATTTTCAGGCTAAAGCCCTGCAGAGGCTGACCAGAGGATGATGGGAGCCTGCTCAGAGCCTCCCTTCCACCCAATGCCCTGCTGAACCCATCGCATGCACAGTCCAAATGATTATTTCTAGAGTGAAAGTACAGAGTGTTATTTCTAGAGTGAAGTCATTAGCAAGCTGATGACTTGTAAAATCCTGGATATTTTCCCTATCTTCCTTATTTCAAAATATCACAACTAGCAGATTTCCCCTCTGCAAAACTTCCCTTTAACAAGATGAGAAATAGTTGGGGGATAAGAGAATCTTGAAAATTATCTAAGAGCCTAAAAAACCTACACAAGAGACTTTAAATTCAAAGATCTCTTTTTTATCCTCGAACAGGTACAAGTCACGTGGAACATTAAAGCACATTTACAGCACTTGGCACGTGCCCCAGCGCTGCGTACCTGTGAAGTCACACCTACACGTGGTACCAGCAGAGTCCTAAGGTTGGCCCCGGTTTTATAGTTACGCCCATAAAAGAGCTGAAACAATCCCAAACAACCACCCTTCTTTTGCCACCTTTCCACCTTGTAAAAGCCCTGTTTGCAGGGCAGAGGATTTACCTACACACTGGTCACGGACACCTGAAGGAGAACCTGCCAGCTAGAAAACGTGCAATTGCCTTCACATGCTATGTTTGCAAAAGAGGACAATCTTCCAATAAAAACAGATATACAGGAGAGAGAGTTCAAGGAATATATCCAGTTCGAAAAAAAAAGGTCTCCACAACAAATATAATTCCTACAAAGACATCTGAGCTTCTAGTCCCATTTGTATCCCAAGCAAAAGATCTGCACAAACCAGGAATTTGAAACCCAGACACCAGTGTTTGCCTACTGTGCTCTATTTTCAACAAAGTGGTACACGGGGGAAACTGTGTGGAGAAAGCTGGGAATAAAACTATAAGATGCCTTGGCTAGGAGAACAAATATTTATTCTATTTCAAAGGTAAGGGTAATGAAAATAAAGCTAAAAAGCCCATGTTGTCATTTATATCAAAGTTTTCCTTGTTTTATTGCATAAACAATTAAAATTATGAATTAGTACAAATCTGTAGGTTTATAATCGGCAATCTGAACAGACACAAAGATACTCAAAACCCCAACATATAATTCAATAAACATTTACCATATAAAAGATAAAGTTCAAGAGATCAATTAAAAAATTCCAGCTCTCTTTGTTTGAACGTAATCTTCCCCTGGCAAGAGTAGCACCTATGGAACTGGGGAGTCCCTCTAACCAAGGCACACGTACCCCTGTATGTACCGATAAATGGGAATTTTGTGCTTCGAGCAACTGTGGAACGTTGTGACTCTGGAAAACGTACAGGAACGCCTTCCCACAGACCAGGTTCAATTAACCACGTGCCAAAACTGAACTCCCAAACCTCCAGCTCACCCACTGGAGTAATCTTACGGGAGCCCATGGGCAGGTAATTAATTAAGCGGATTTTATGATGTGTTTGGAACTGTAAGGTCTCCCCATCTTCAGAGAGAGAATGTATATGTACAGCCATACATATACACACAGCCCTTGTGACAAGTGAGGTGTAAGAGCCCCTAAAAATGGCAGGCAATGACAGCTAAAGGACTGTATTGAGATCTGTGATTACACTCATTCAGTACTGAGTAATTATGGCTTAGAACATTTTGCAAAATGACAATAATGGGAATGACTTACCGACAGGTTTGCACCAAAAAAATCATAAAATCGTAACAACTTTTATTAGTGTCTTCTCAAAATCTTACCCCTACCAAGACTTGCAACTAGACAAAATCTACCACCACCAAATCAAAAAAAAAAAACCCAAAATAAAAACGCTCAACACCAAACCATAACCAAGCCACCAAAAAAAAACCAAAATAAAAATCCCTTAAACAAAATCACCTATGACCACAATACAAATAAGCACAGGAAAAAGGAGATCAATACTTGGTATTATCCAGATTATTCAGCAACTCTGAAATTTACTGGAAATTAAAGTGAAAGTTGAGAGTAGATCGATATATCACCCTATTCCACCCTAAGATAAAATATGGCAAGTCCTGGGAATATACAGCATGTATTATTTACTAATGGATACTTTAAAATTACAAAGTCTATGCACAATAGATAACACAGGTTAGTAAATTTAACAAAGCTTAGTTAATCCAGGTGGTGGATAGGTCAGAGAATATTCCATGACCCATGTTTTGTGCAAATTATGTTTCATTAACTGCATAGATGATGGTCCAAAATGCTCTGATGTAGTGCTTTACATGTAATAAATGTGTTTAAGCATCAGAAGGGTTGTAAGTACACACATAGAGAAGTACAGGTGGGGATTAAATTGCTCACTCGAAACACCCATTTTGGTTTCTTTCAGTCGCACTGCAACATTGAGCACTGCAGAGAGTTAAACCCAGCAGCCTGACTCACTGGGAAAAGCCACTAATACTGGCATGCATCCTACAGCTGCATGTGTTTGCTACAACAGAACAGAGAGATGTGGAAGGATGGAAAACAGTCCTGCTTCACTTTGGAGCCCTGGCACACTCCCTTCGCACTGCAAGAGCTGCTGTGTGCACTGTGCAGAGCAGGAGAACACACCTGGAAACCCCTGCAGTTCTCCTACTGGAAAAACACAGAACTGAAACCTGTGCACTGGCTAGAAATGTTCATCCCTGTGTGCATCCCCAGCTCCCCACGGGCTGGGAGGCACAAAGCAAATGTGCAAGGATGTACCTGAGATACCATTTTGGTTTTAACCCTTTTTTTCTCTTATATATTCTCTGTATCCTTTACACATACACTTGTAGCTTCATAGCTTCATACTGTAGCTTAGTTTCAACAGTTTCCTAGGCAGAAAGACAAAACAAATTCCAGGATCCCTGTGCTATCTTGGTTCTCCTTAGAAACCAAGGCTGAAACCAGCGTTCTGAGACATACTTTTGTAAACAGGGCCTGGCTCTCATCCCTAAGCGGGGAGAATCTGGAAGGTACTAGAACTGGAGAAATTACTTCACCAGGAGGGTTCCTAATTGGGGGGTTCTTGTCAGATATGCTAATTTGCAGAATCTATAAAAATTGTACACGCGTTATGCGGGGCGCTCATCTTCGGCCTTTTGTACCTGACAAATTTGTGCACCTGAGGATCCTCATATAAAGGTACCTTTTTATCACCCTAACTGTGTCTGACTTGTATTTTTAGGACCAGAGAAAAAGGCATCACCTGCAGAGGTGCGTGCTGGGACGAGCGGGGGGACGACCGCTCACTGGCCACGGACTCACAGAGTTTACACCTAGGTTTTCCCTGCTCTACCACAGCTCCTCAAATGCTGCTTTCTTGCATGCATCTCGACAAAGATCTTCTCAATCTTGTCATTTTTCCTAAGTAATTTCCTCTGTTTTCCATGCCATGTGGTTCCCACAGCAGAGGTCACTGCCTAGGGTCTGCGAGGCTCCTGGCTCTCACACTGCCAGCTCACCACTCACCTTCACAAAAGGAAAACGTGTTCTCAGGAAATAAACAGGAATCAGTACCAGGAACTAAGTTTTAGTATCAACACTGTAACAAGAAAATAAAATAAACCACAAGCATGGGAATCCAAAGTGCAGGGAATATTTCTCTGCCTATTTTGAAGTGTTCTACTTCCCTGGACAACACTGTTTCTGACCTTCGTCCATGGAGAAAATTACCTACTCTCTGGGAAGAATTAGAATCCACACAGGTGTAAACCAGGTGATAGAATATTACGTAAGATTGTCACAGGGTGAAGAATTTAGAGGTTTTGGGTTTGCTAATATAGTAAATAGATAAAAGGTAAAGAATCCAAGATGGAGGATAGTTGTTGTCTTCTAGTCCTTCTTCTTCTAGCACCGCATATTCTGCAGCAAAAGTAGTTTAGCATAATTGGAGAGAAAGTTCCACAGTTCCTGTCTACGTGACAAGATGATTTACTGTACATTGGAGGAAAAAAGAAAATATCTTTCGTTTTAAGTTCTAATTGGATAATTTACCTATAAAAAGGCTGTGTAATCTTGGTAAGTTGGCATTTCTTGCATTCTCTGCTTTGTGCTAAATCTGATCCCGATTGGTGGCTCTATCTCTCTGATAAAACTTTAATAAACAAGTATCTGAAAGCAGCTGAACGTGAAAACGTCCCGTCTGTCTCTCGAACTACTGGCAAAGATCAAGGGGTCTCCCTCATCAGGGGAGACATAATTTAAGGCACGGACTGTGTCAGCAAGGAATAGTGCTGGAAGTTAAGCGGCATCGCCAGGACTCGGGACACACCACACTGCTCTCCAGTTCAGCACTCCCCTCACCCCCAAAAGTAAATGAAGGGGACAGAGCAGGGAAAGACATTCCTTGTCTCACCTTCTCCTGCCACCTCAGGAGACAGCCAGGGGAGAAGAGGACAGCTCCACTGCACTGAAATAACCCACACACGGGTGCTCGAGCTCCCTGAGAAGGTCTGAGCTGCCGTATTCCCTTGAGGGCAGCTGGTTTTCTCTCCATCTCTACTCGAAAGTGAATCTGAACTTACGTCTCTGACGGAAACGATGAAGAACCTTTGCTCACAGCTTTCCTACTATAATAAAAACTCTACTTATGAACCAAATTTTCTGCTCTTTCGTGTCTGTCTGGGAAACCTTGAACAAAACAACACAGCTCAGATATCCTCAGAAGCTTTGGAAATCAAGTGAAGCACAGAAGGAAACCATGACAGCTCTACGCTATCAGTCAGCCACAGCACAGATAGAACTAACAGGGGCACAGCAGCAGCTCTGAACTCTCATTCTGTACCTAAAACCTTCATCTAAACAGATCTGTACCAGGATCAAAGCTCTCCTCACTTCTTCCTCGCCTATGGATCCACACAACTTGCCCTAAGATAGAAGACTGAAATTCTAGTCACTACCATTCCTCTGGAAAACAAAAGGGGCACTACGCTAACAATCTTACTGCTTTCTTTAAAAAAAAAAAAATCCCTGAGAGTTAGAACTGCCATAAAAGATCTGCACAGTTGCAAAACACAAGAAGAAAAACATTGAAGATGCCTTTTCAAACTAACTGTGGTGCAAGAAGGCAAATTGGCAAGCCTGTATACTGAAAACACAGGCAGCTTTTTACCAAGATCTTTTGAAAACTAAGAGAATTTAGTTGGATTTATTCCCATCTTAAGCTATTCTATCACATTTAAAGGAATGCTTGTGATTGAGGCACAGGACATGAAACAGCAGCACACACAGTTATATGTAATAGCTGAATCCTGATTCTTTTTTTAACAGATCAAAGACATCAACAGCCTTTCTCTACATCTTTATCTATATACTTGTCCCTGATGCTACCACCTGTTACAGAGTTTGCAGACAGAATTCTGTCTTTTTGCTGATTTTCTTTTTCTACCTTAAGTTACATAATGAAGTTTATCTTGGGAAGAAATCAGACAAACCACCTAAAAACATACTTAAAGGCACCAGCTCTCTACACCACTGCAGACCTCCTCCAAGTCCTATTTCAAAATGCCACACCACACACCCACGACACCATCTCCACAGGCCTGAATAAAGTCCCACAGAGAGCCAGAACACACATTCCACAGGAAAGAAACAGAACAGAAGTAACACATAGCAAAAAAAAGAGCACCTTGTTGTGCACTACTGGAGGTCTGAGCTAACACTTTGTTCAGAATGTGCTTTGTCTGTCTGTGCTGCCGGCAAAGGGGGCAGGTTTCTCATGGGATGACACACATTCCACTCAAACACAAGATAAAAAGCAAGCAGTGTGCAGAATAGTTACACCTTGGTAAAACTAAACTGGAAGAAATGGGTGACTAAAGGAGGTTTTACCTCCTCGTGTTCTGCCTCATGTTGAAAAGTATTCCATCAAAGTTTTAGTTATCAGAATGTTGAGAAATAATAGTATTTTCTAAACGTTTGAATAAACAATGAAGGTCTTTAACGATGTATCAAGACCATATTTAAACTGGTATCAATAATATCAACCATAAAGTTATGTTTGTAACTAAGCTGCCTATTTTGGACGCATCAACTGTGTTCGTACTGCACTCTCTCTGCAAAGCACTGAAAACTGGGCAGAAGGGAACCCCAAAAATAAACAGCTAAAGGAGATGATGCTTTCCATCACAAGATTTGGGTCAGGTGTTATAGATTTCCCATTCTTGCTTGTATATAGTCTAAAAAATGCTCTTACAAGCTGAAGCTCAGAATTTCACCCCCACAATCCATGGCAGTTGGGAAGGATATTTCTCAACTTTTGTTGTTTGGCCTCAATAAATGTTGCTAAATTAAATGTGATCAGTTAAGCAACAAGTCAATTGTCTTTTCGATTACACTTCCAAACTTACAATCAACTTCTCACATCAAAGTCACCTGTCTAAAAGAATTTACAAAAGCCCTGAAGCTTTAACTGTTGTCTCCAGTATTTACCTCTCCCAACAACTCCATTTCTCAGAAAAATTACAGTATTTTTCTGAATACAGTCCATATTTTAAAGAAAAAGTTAAAGCTAACACCAGGTTTACCACCAGCTGTCCTCCACAGATACAGGACACTCTTCTGAATTCATTTGTAAGTATTTCTATGCAGAGCGATTAATAATGAGAAAGAAGGGAAATGTGATGGGATTAAGTGCTTTTATAGTCTCTTTGTATATCTCCAAACTGCTGCAAAACGTTTGCTGCTGGACTGCTGAAGACATTTGGAAGTCAGCAAATAAGCTTGTCTTCACAAGAAGTTTGGAAACTGCTATTTCCATTTGGTTGTATACACATTCCCTCTTCCAAACTACCTTCCAAAGGTAGGTACAGGCTATTTATTCTTCAAAGCATACCACAGGATGTGTTGCACAGGTTGATATTTTAAAACTGTCCTTCAGAGATGATTTGAAGATCATTTGGTTTTTTTGATTGTGGAAACAAAAACAAACCCAAAATGAGGATCTTGCTACAGCGCAGGAAAACAGGCAATTCAGTGGCTGCAGCTGCTGTTAACAAGCATGTGCAAAAGTGACTGTTTTATTTGGATTTTGGAGGAACAGCATATTATATGAGACTCTTACAGATATGTTTACAGCCGAAGAAATCTTTCAGTAACTTGTGATGTCCGCATGAGCGAGTTGATACTTAAAATTCTCTGAAATCAGTGTTTTTTCCTAAATGGAGTATTTTCCAACATTGTAGCCTATTATAACCCATTCTTGATGCAGTGTGATGCACAGCAACACAGCACCAATACTTGGATGCTTTCAGGGACACTGAAGAGGCACACGAATTTAAAAAAAAAAATTTAAAAATCAACTATGTTATGTGATTTAAAATCCAGCCACTGGATTGACTGATATCACCCTATTGACTTCCAAGCCTGAACAGCATAGAGGGATCCATCACAAAAATCAAGACAATCAATTGATTTGTGACTTCTCTGTCCAGTCTTCTTGCGTGAGATTTTTTAAATTATTCTGAAAGTCAAAGGCACGGTTGTCCCCGGTGCTTTGAGCAAAGGGGTTACTAAAGAAAAGGTTTACATCCAGAGGCGCAGCCGTTTCGGAGTCCCAGGAGTCGGTGTCCGTGCTGCTGGAGTCTTCTGTGGTGGTGGGTGGGTAGCTCAGCTGCTCCAGCTGGTCAATAATGTCCGTGAACTGGAGGGCTGAGCTGGACTCGGAGCGCACGGAGTAGGCAGGGAAGTTCAGCATGGAGCTGGCCTCGGAATGGTTGGCAGAGCCGTAGGTGTGCAGGGAGGAGGTCCCATTCAGCGGCAGGTTGTTGAGGGAGCTGCTCTCGGAGCGGTTGTTGATGAGGGAGCTCGTTTCGGAGGGGCTCAGGAGGCTTTGCATTCTGCTCGCTTGGGCCTTCACCTCAAACAGCTCCGAGGTGTCTGATGGCCTCTCATTGCCGTTGAAATCGCTCCCTTCTTCAAATTCAAACTCTTCTTCCATGTTCATATCCACGGCCTCGGTTGAGTACCTGTCGGGGCTCGACTGAGCAGAGACTGTGTTTTGCTGGAGGGCATCTGCAGTTAAACCAGCCGACTCTGACAGACACTTAGAAAACTCAGAATCCTTTAATTCTAACCCACTGTACACATACGAAAATGCCTCAGAGCCCCCAGCAAAAAAGGACATTTCTGCTGGGTCATCATCAATAAACTCCTCCGAGACCTGTAACTGGGAACTTGCCAGTGTGAAAAGAGGGGCACCTTGGCTGCCATGCTGCTGCTCTTTTTCAGCAACGAATACACCTGTGGTAAAGTCATCCTCATCATTGTCATTTTTACAACCAGCAACCCTGCTCTCCTTACTACTCCTCTCTACATCTACACCACAACCACTCTCAACAACAGGACAAGACGGGTTACAGTTTCCTGCAACACTACCAAACCCAACACCTTGGAGCACGGGAGATCCAGGCTGCTGCATCAGCTTCCTCCCCGCTTCTTCCACTGGTGCTGCAGTGGTTTTGTCTGGAATCCTTGTGTACGATGCTCGGGGGTCCAAGGAGGAAGGGCTGGGTTCAGCAAGCATGGGCAGGATAGAAGCAGGACTGGCCAAGGAGTGAACCGAGTGGAAGGGGGCAGCTGTTGAGGCAGGAGACCCTGGAGTTCTCAAGCCCTCAGTGAATGGGACACTCTAAAAGGAAAAAAGAAAAAAGCAGAAATACAACAGATAAAAAAGATTTTGTAATACATAAAAACAAATGTAATACCCAGTTACATCCAGATGTAGAAGGAAATATATGCTTCACAGGAGCTCACTTTACAGCAAACACTGCACAGAACCTGATCCAGCAGCCCATGTAAAAGGCAAGGGTTTTTTCCCGAATTCTGATAACTGTATGGAAAATTAAATGCACGTATTTTACAGCTGAACAAGCATCCACACAGAAAAATAACAAAATGACAGTGAAATTCTGTGATGCTTCCTTAACCTCTCCCATGTAACACAAGAGCATTCAGTGAAATGATCGTTTCTTGCCACGTCCTGCAGAAGGCATCTTGAGACTGCCTTGAGACTGCCAGAGAGCAGTCACAGAGTACCTGGAGATAAACTAATCCTCTGAAATAACAACGTACTAGAAAGTCCAACATTTCCTTTCCGGTTCAGCGGAACTTTGAGTAAAATACTACTCACTTTCACACTCCACTGGCTACAACTATCAGATCAGTAACATCAACAAAAAGAACCATGCAGCCAGACAAAGAGCAAACAGTGGAAGCAATTCTGGTGAGTTGACTCCTTCACTGTGGCCTCAGAAAGCTGTTTGTCCATGCCCCTGACCACACCACCGAGAGCGCTGCAGAACTGACCTGCTTTGGCATGTCTGCGTTCGAGGCGCGAGTGGACGCTCTGACCTTGCTGTGCCTCCTGTGGAACAGAGCAGCCTGTCAGCATCCAAGACATGCATCAGCCTCATTCCTCCCCCCATCACTTACTGCCATTCCAGTAGCCAACAGAAACATCTCAAGCTCTGTTTTATCATGTTCTGTTAATAACTAGATCAAGTTTCAAAAGGTCAAAAGAGTTGTAAATTAAATGATGCAAGAGTAGGAAACATACAAAAATGGAATAAAGCAAGATCCAGATCATTCACAGAATCAGAGAATCATTAAGGTTGGAAAAGACCTCTAAGACCATCAAGTCCAACTGTTCCCCCAACACCACCCCCCCCATATCCCCAAGTGCTTTATCTTCACGTTTTTTGAACACCTCCAGGGATGGTGACTCCAACACTTCCCTGGGCAGCCTGTGCCACTGCCTGACTACCCTTTCAGTCAAGAAATTTCTCCCAGTATCCAACCTAAACTTCCCATGGCACAACGTGAAGCCATTTCTTCTTGTCCTGTCACTCGTTACCTGGGAGAAGAGCCTGACCCCCATCTGGCTCATGGGGAACTCTTGATACCACTGAAGGAGAACTCAAGAACAACTTGGGGCTGAATACTAACTGGATACTAAACAGCACATTTTAGTTTAACTTCATCATTTGTCATTATTATAAACATCTACAGATGAATGGCTTCAGAACCAGAATGAGCTAATCTGCAACAATTGTAGAAATTTTTACAAATTCAGTCAACCATATAAAATTCTGTATGTTAGACTCCAAAAAGTGGTATCCTACATCACACTCGTGGTTAGAGTCATTCTATGTCAATAATTAAACAGAAAATCAAATTTTCATATACAAAAGGAGCTCAACTGGAGTCTGAGACATTAAAAATATTTATTAATAGCAGATTAATGCAAACTTTTAAAAATTCCTATTAAATTCCTATAATCTTTTGGATTAGGAGTAAGAGTTTCCCACACATAGTTTGGATTAGGATTTGGAGTAGGAGGAGTTTCCCACATGTAGACAGGACAGCTTTAGAGTCACGTAAGGAAAAAACAATTTTATAATGAAAATGCATATTCTTAATTTATTTATTTATATGTTTAGAAACAATTGAGTATTTAAGGTCACTGTTTCAAAGCTCCAGATCCCAAGTTCCATTATGTGCTCTGCCACTGGCTGATTGCACAGCTACAGTGGCACACAGACAGGTCCTCACTACCATTATGGCATCTTCAGTATGTGCTGAACTTTCAGACAGCTAAGCCACACATTGTCCCACAGACATCAAAATGTGGTACCAAAACTTTCCCAAGCTGCTTATATAATCACAAAATAATATATTTTTTACGTTTTAGTTTAGCTACCTTTAGCTAAATTTGAGGGAAACCTCAGTTACTGAGAATGAGCCTGCCTCTAAGCAGCATTAAAACACTGAAATTTAGGCAATAAGGGCACTGTGAAAGTCTCAGCTGTGTTCTGCCTTACAAAGCTATTTCATCTTACCTTTCATACGGGGTTCTCTTCATCCCACTGTCCTTAATATAATCCACTAGTTGCTTCTGTGTTCGTCCACTGTGAACCCACAGAAGTACAAAGGTTATCAAACACAGGGGATGAGCATTAGAGATGGAATGACTTTAGAATACTTCTTCCTTTCGATCTCATTTTCTAAGACATAATGAGGCTGTTGTGTTTCTCCCTACCTGTATCTGAACGATGACCCTCTGGTGAAGAACACTGCTTTAGCCTTTGGCTTTGGCTGGTCAAAGAGCCTAAAGAACGTGTGATACTCAACACAGATCTTCCAGAAGTTCTTACACTCATCCCTACTTCCCAGAAGAAACTCCAATGTATCTTGATATGGGCCCTGGGAAAAAAAAACATAGAAGTTCAGTAGCACCTAAAATGACAGTAAGGAGAAAAGGAAGGCACATACGGGTGCCAACAAAAAAGCTGAACTCCAGGGAGATGTAGGATTTCCTTAGTCCTTTCTCATATGCCTTAATGGGAGTGATTCTGAATGCAGTTAAAAATTATTTAATAGCTTTCAAAAATGCTTGCTTACCTTGAAACTGTAAAAGTGTTTAAAAAGCACTTGACTTCAGAAACATGCTCAGTATAACCCGTCTTCAGAAATTCCAAAGAAATTTAAATATTTAAGTGAAATAGTAGCTATTTTAAAGTACTATTTCGTTTTTTAGGAGTTCTGATGCTCGTCTCCCTGAAATTTAGACATAACTGGAAAATACTGCATATGTCAAAGTACGGTTATCCCATGAAATTTCTGAAGGGCTCTTTGTGAGACACATTGCTGCACGAGCAGTGTGTCCTGTTTCAGGTGTCCTCGATACATGAAATTATGTTATGTCCAAAGTTGTTTTTTTCCTCTATTTTAATATAAATTAAAGACTGAGTGCAATCTAGTCATCCAGCATGGAAGCAACAACAACTTTGATGACATCTGCAATCAAAAACATCTACTATAAATCAGCTAAGCATGAAAAATAACACTTGTGCTATACAGATGTATAGAAAAGATGAAGCAAGAGTAATCAAATCATCCTTAAAATTAAGCTACAACAATATAATTTCAGCCACCTATTCCTACCTGAGGTGTATCAGGTAATTCTCATTTGAATCAAGAAAGTGGATGTAACTTTTTCAAAGTAGAAGTACTGAGACAGGCTGCACCAAATACTTGGGTCTAGTAATTTTTTTCTGTCTTACATTTATACATGTGTAAGCTTGTGTCAAGGATAAGCTGAGATTGAAACACAAAACCTAAAGATCCTAAGTCGTGGGGTGCGAAAGGAAAGATTTACCCTTGAATGATGAAGCCAAGCCTGCCCAGCTGAGGCTGTTTTATAAAATCGCAAACTCCAGAAACGTTCATAATAAAATGAAGCATAGGCATTTTTTTTCAACACTGACCAGTCTATATTACAGTAAAACTTACACAGACCTCTGGGTGGAGCTTAATAAGGAATCTTTTCCTCTTGAAGCTCAGTTTACGGACCTTGGACCAGTTGAAGGTATTGATTTTCGTGTTACCCTGATTAAAATGAGAACAATTAAATGTTAGCAAAAGTTTCAGAAAAGCAGAGTGCCAAACAAAATTCTGTTGTGGGTATATAGACATGTGTATGTGGACACATTCAGCTGGATTTTCAGTTCTGGTGACAATATTCCCTTAAACAAGAGAGGCCACTGAGCAGCCCGAGAGGAATTGCAGGACTGCAGTGGCTGATGCACTTCCAAAAGAAGCTGCCCCACAGTAAGCAAAGAACAGGTAAGACACAGCTGAGCACCCAAACGGAAATATTTCAGTAGATCAGCTGCCTCTGTGTTTTGGGGAGAGGAAAACAGTATCACTGCATTCATAAACAGGACTCCGAGCACTGAGTCGCTTATTTAATACAACAAACATAGTAACACTATGGTCCAATCACTCCAATCAATCAGCATTCCTATACACTAAGAGCAACAATATCCCAGCAAAAATACACTGGAATATGAAAAGAAGAGAAATCGAACCAAAATTCCAGGATGACAGACTTGTCCCAGGGCTGTTCCAAATGAATTGATGATTTTCTCTGATCACACACCTAACTTCAAACAAAGCCCCTCTACTTTACTGTCACTTGGTTTTGATGCTCGTCACTCCACACAAGAAGAACAAGCTGCACCAAACAGTATTTCGGGGGCTTAAATGCCACTCCTTGACCACAGAACACATTAAATTTTCAAGACATCAGAGACACCTGATGTTAAAATGAGAGACTTAAATCCGAGACGTGCTAAAGGACAGACAGACACAGTTTGCCACCCCCGCCGTACCTGGAACACCAGCACACCCATGTGTGAAACCGCCAGATTGATTTTGGTGCCCTCACGATCGGAGGCAACGTGGAATCTGATGCCATACATCTCCAGTTTCCGGGCAATTTCAAGCACTTGGAAGTCAGATTCAGCAGGAGTTTGACCCCTATAACGAGGAAGAAAAATAAAGGTTTAAGAACAATCTGATTCTACAATACTGCCAACATGGCTAACACATTTAACCTGAACTCGGGCACTAAATGAGAATTTTCTGTCTCATCTAGTTGGGTGGTTTCGCTCCAGGTCATGCGTTACACTGAAAGCTCTTCAATGACACAGCTGATGGCCAATGTCAAATGCATCCCAAGACAGATGCTGAAAGAGATTTTAATTAGCTCAGAGCTTTCTCAGTTTAGAAACTATAAGGTTAAACAAATCCAAATTCAATCCACAGTGTTCCTCCTTCTGCTTGCTTGTGTACACATTATCATTAAATAAGATAAGAAGTGAGAGCTGGTAGAGTTGCACAGCCAGTGAAACAGAAACAATGCAAATATTGCAACAGAATGACCCCTTTCAGGTCAGGTGTTGGGACCACAAAATTATTACTATTACTACCAGGTGCAACACATTCCCCCAGTCTTTGGCTGGATAATTCCTTCCCCGCCAAGGAATCCAGAGAAGGATCTCTAAAACAAAACCTCATCTGCTGCCAAAATTACCCCAAAAACAGAAGGAAGCTGTACACAGACAGGAGCAACAGCTCTGTAAGGGCGCACAAGGTCCAAAACAGCAACACAGAGACTGTTCATGACTCCGGCACACACCCATCACAGTTTCAGCCCTCACTGACTGCTCCCCAGGTTAGCTGACATCAAACCACTAACATTGTGCTCTCCTGCATGAAAACAATCCTTTTTTCCCCCCCTCAAACCCCCCCATTTTTCTCCATGAGAGGGAGTGTGTCAGATTGTAGTGCATTTTCAGCTGGTACTCGTACCGACAAGAGCTTTTCCCTATAACTCAAAACACTCTCTATAAGTTCATGGGTCCTGACAAGGAGCTAAAGATCCTCCTTGAACGAGCAAACAGTGCTGTGGAAATGAAGGAGTTCTTAGAATCATAAAATCATCAAGGCTGAAAAAAACCTTGAAGATGATCAAGTCCAACTGTTGCTACTGATCATGCCACAGTTACACTACAAAGCAAAAAAGCCCTTATCACAAACATAAGCATGTCACCCAAGTAGGTCTCTGAACCACAAACATCCTGCAAGAAAACCCTACTACCCAGTTTCAGGCATAATATGGTCCAGGAGAAACAGGAAAAGCAGGAGAACCTTCTCCTGTGCTATCCCCAAGGAAACCCCACCACAGAGCTGCCTCCAGATCTGGGGTCCGCAGCATAAGTGGACACTCCGTAAGATGAAGCAAGACCAGAGAAGAGCACAGAGATGCTCCAAGGGCTGGAGCCCCTCTGCTCTGGAGCCACGCTGGGAGAGCTGGGGGTGTTCACCTGGAGAAGAGAAGGCTCCAGGGAGACATCACTGTGGCCTTTCAGTACTTAACAAAGGCTTATGAAAAAGAGGGAGAGGGACTTTTTATATGGACAGAAGGTGATAGGAGAAGGGGGAATGGTTTTAAACTAAAAGAGATGAGATTAGGATTACATTAGGAGAAATTCTTCCCTGTGAGGGTGGGGAGGCCCTGGCGCAGGTTGCCCTGAGAAGCTGTGGCTGCCCCATCCTTGGAAGTGTCCAAGGCCAGGCTGGACAGGGCTTGGAGCCACCTGGTCTAGTGGAAGGTGTCCCTGCCCATGGCAGCAGGTCGAAGCAAGACAAACTTTAAGGTCTCTTCCATCCCAAACCACTCTGGAATTCTATGAAACACCAGCAGCACAGGACCTGCTGGGGCATTCAGGGCAGTGAGGCTCTATCAGCCACAGCTGGATAAACTGACCCCTACATCCCTGCTGACAATGATTAGAAATAATAAATACCAAATTAATTCCATGTGCAAGTTCACTAGGATAAATGTAACGGTACAAGGAAGACACAGGTGCTAAAAAATTATTATTATTCTATTTACAAACAACCAGTGCTAAAACCAGATTAGATTCCTGCACATACAGACTAAGCAAATTTTACAAGCTTTTTTTTCCGAGAAGAAAATGGCCTTCCTTCCATAAATCTGCATTTCATTTTATTAAAACAGATGATAAACTATTTTTAGCATTATTTTAGCATATTTTTAGCATTATTTTTGCGTGCTATGCAGTGCCAACCACAGCATCAGTACTAAATAATTCTCTTGCTCCCTTGACTGGCCTTTCTAGTCACACTCGTTAAAAATACCTCCTTCTACCTACCTAGAGTCATGTGTTAGAATAAACAATTGTTTCGTTCCAGATAGATTTTTTTAAAATATAAATAGAGAATATTGAAATGAATGATTACTACATTTGAATTTAACAGAACTAGGGATGATGACAATACATATTAACTCCAAGTAGGAACTGTCTCTACAATTCAAAGTACAATTATGGAACTTATTTCATATGCTACAGTTTTAAAAATAGAAGTTGCTAGAAAAAGCAATGCTTCTTTGATACTTACTAAAATGGTCTTTAGTGTAAAACACACACATACACAAAATGCCCTGAGAAAGTAAGCCTGAATGCACACACGTTTGACAACAGGATTTCAGCAGTGTTCTGTTGCCTTATTCATTCTGGAGGGGAAAACAAAGAATCTAAAACACTACAGCAGGAAATCACAAATTTATTTTGCCAGCTGCAGAAGGCAGGGATTCAACGACATTCCTGACTCTACAAGCTCAGTCCGTAATCCACCCTCATCCAAATGTCAGTGTTACGTGACCATGTAATATACAGGGAAGAACACAAGAGGAACAAAAACCTGATTTCAAATGGAAACAGAAATGCCAAACTACAGAGAGAGTCTTGGAGCTGCATTTCTACCAGTGTTACTACTACATGTAGCAGTTATGTCTAAGCTTCAACTGCTAAAGCAGATTTCTCTTCCCCTCACTGAAATGAGTAACACTGGAGCAAGTGCTTTGAATATTGGCTTTAAGTGTTGTTTCCATTTCCACCACAGATTCCTTAACTGCATCAAAAAAGCTGGAGTACCATGGTTCCTATTTATTAAATATATCCAAGACAAAAGAGGTAGACCATAAATCCTGCTTTTGGCCAGAGCTTCCTGAGTTACACTCTGAGAGCACTGTGTGTAACTCCCACCCACACTAATTCCTGCTATAATTCTTCTGAATACAGCGACATTAAGAATGAAAGCAGGGCTTTGTCTTTTAAAGAGAGTGCTGAGGTTGGGAAGGAGGGTTGGAAGGGAAGGAAGGCAAAACAAAAAAAAGGCAACTAGAAAATTGGAGCTCTATAGTGCTAAAAATTCCTCATGAACAGTCTGGTGTAACCGATGTAGAACCACTGACAGCTATTTCAGGTACCATTAGATACGATCCAAAGCACAGCACATCTCAGAAAAAAAATTAAAAATAAGGTACCAGCCAATTTTAAGAGTGTTCACTTGCACACAACCTGCCTGTACCCACCAAAGAAGGCTGAGCCTGGTGTGGAGGAGCTGGGAGCAGAGCCAGGCAGCTCTGATTGTACCACAGATGGGTACAAAGAGAGGCAGTTTCAGAAACTGCCCTCAGATGCTGCCTGCAGGCTTAGCTGCACGGCCCAGCCCCAAAACAATCTGCTCTAATTTTGTTCAGCCATTAAGCAGATAAATCTACTTAATCTTCCCCAGGTCAATGGACAACACATTAATATCAGTATTTCCAGCAAAAACTGCTGTCAGTGCAATAGGTGTTAGTGTAGAGGGTCCTCACAACCATCTAGCTAGACAAATATTGCTTGTGATACAATATTCCCATGGCAATGGATTCCAAATAAATGCTGTCAAGTGTTAGGTGATCTACAGAGCATTTAAACCCAGTGATTAATATAGAACTTCAAAGATGACGTGTCAAGTTAGAGTTTTTCTAATTTACACACAATTTAAAGAATTTAAATCCATGGACAACTAAGCTACCAAGTTGTGAAAGGACGTGAGGGATAACAGTAAATGTAAATATAAATCTATTAAATCTTCTACTTCTTTCCTGATTTATGTACGTACAAGGAAATCACAGACATGTGAACACAGGCAAAATGTGTCATGTTGAATCCTGCACTCACCTCGCAGCAGGTATTCTACTATTCATAGGAAGACAGAAAACATTATATTTTGAGTGTCTGTGTGCCAGGAATTAACCGCACCAGCACCAATATACCATCTACAAAATACACATCTTTTATTTTTAATAAACTATAGAAATAAAATAAGTAAATTCAGGCTCTTGCTGAAGCAATAACTAATGTGCTACACCAAAAATAGAACTCATGTTGTTTACCATTACTACATTTGCAAAGTATAGAAACCATATTCCTATATTTTTGAAAGTAAAAGAAAGTATTTATAAATGTAAGAAAAAAATACGTTTAATAAAA
Source organism: Rhagologus leucostigma (assembly GCA_013397725.1). Lineage (NCBI taxonomy): Eukaryota > Metazoa > Chordata > Aves > Passeriformes > Rhagologus > Rhagologus leucostigma. Next base: position 186,696 of record VZTD01005950.1, read on the forward strand.
AACAAGCACTCAATTGCCATCTTTCCAATTACATTGTTCTCCATATACAGGATGGATTGGACACACAGGTTCTGTTTTATTGAGGGTGATGTTGTTCTACCACTTCTAATAGCTACAGGGAAGCAATTAAAAAAAAAAGGAAAACTGGGGCAGAAAGAAAGTGCCACAGAAACAATCTGGAGGAGATGAGCCAACCAGCCAGAAATGGGTTTCTCTTCCTGGACACCTGGTTTGTACAAGAAATCTCTGTCAGGAACAATCATCAGTGGAAGAATCACAGAACCCCAGGATGGTTTGGGTGGGAAGGGACCTTAAAGATCATCCAGTCCCACTCCCTGCCGTAAGCAAGGACATCTTCCACTAGACCAGGCTGCTCCAAGCTCCATCCAACCCGGCCTCAAAAATATTAGTCTGCTAAAGGAAAGTAGGGGAATAATAAGGTAAATTAAATTAAATAAAAAATTAAAATAAACCAAAAAAGTAAAAACATGACACACCAGGATAATATAAGAGAGAAGCAATTTTGTCCGTCCAACTGCACTGTGCAGGAAAAAGCCAAATGCCCAGGTCCCTGCTCCTGCCTGCTCCTTGGAACAGAAGTGAGGAAAGTGTGTCTGCACTGAGAAAACACAGAACCCTCCTCAACTGCTGAAGATGGGAAAGGGCGGCCAATACTCTCTGAGTAAGGGAAGAGAGAAGGGATGTGTGTGCTAGTTTGGGCTGGGGTTAATTTTCTTCACAGTACCCGGTACCACGCTGCTGTATTTGAGCTGGACACAATGCTGATAACCCAGGAGTGTTTTCCTTATCGCCCAGCAAAGCTCACCCAGAGCCAAGGCCTTTCCTGCTCCACACACAGCCCCACCAGGGAGGGGCTGGGAGAGGAACAAGGACTCGGGAGGGGGCACAGCCGGGACAGCTGATCCCAACTGACCCCTAGGATATTCCATCCCATATGGCTTCATGCTCAGCATATAAAGCTGGGGGAAGAAGGAGGAAAGGAGGATATTTGGAGTGATGTTGTTTGTTTTCCCAAGGCACTGTTACCCGTGAAGGGATCCTGCCTTCCTGAGGATGGCTGAACACCCGCCTGCCCGTGGGAAGTTAGGAATGAATTCCTGGTTTTGCTTTGCATGAGTGTGTGGCTGTTGCTTCACCTATTTAAACTGTCTGTATCTCAAGCTGTGAATTTTCCCACTTTCACCTTTCCAAATCTCTTCCCCCAACCCACCAAGGGGGAGCTAACCCCAGCTTCATGGGGCTGAGCTGGGGTTAAACCACAGAAGCCACAGCTAATTTTAAGACTGCAGTGCTTGCAAAATGACATCTCTCTAACAAAAATGTTTCCAAAGGCGCAGGAGAAATTTGAAACGTGCCTTCAAGGTACCCAGGTATTGCTAACATTCCATGGTAACCTTTTCTAATTACGTGCCTCAGCTGTTAATCTTAACATGGCTTGCATATATACTTCTAAAACACTGCCTTAAAATAAGATTTACAATCATTTTAATAATATGGCTGTATTAAACGCAATTCTCATTAAACTAATTTTGAAAAGTACATTTATGAAGCAAGGAATCTTTACCTATTAACCTTCCTCTGACTCATTCCTGACAGGCAAAAATACAAACTTTCCTTACTGTAAAGAATGATTAGAAGTAACTTGTTTGAAAAAAAAGCTCAAATCCATTTAACAAAACTACCAGTCCCTGACTCAGAAGACAGTTACGACCCTTCCATCAAGAGAAGCAAACCAGGAAAATTCCCCACAAGCAGAAGGAACTCAACAGAATCCTGGTACGTGACTAACACTGGGCTGTTCTGCCCATGCTCTGGGGGTACTTAGATCTAAAAATCCCACATTTCACCTCAAATTTGAGAGCCATCAGCCTACACTGCATGGTGTCACCAAAACCTTGCATGACCCATTTGTAGCTTCAGACTCCACAGCACCTTGCAGTAGTATCACAATGTCACTACACATTCTGTGAAAAGGATGTTCCCCCTTTTAATTTGCTTTGAAGCTACTAATTCTTTCAGCACTTTTCTTTAGAAAAGAGAAAAATAATGGAATGAATGGTTTCCCTCCTCCATCTACCTTCTCCCAAGGTGAAGAATCCTAGCATATATTTTAATTTATTTCAAAATTACTTTAAATTACTTAAAAACATTTCTTTTGTTTCTTCATCATTTCCACATGCACCTCAAAGGTTCAAAAGCAGAAAAAAGTAACCACCTGATTTCATGAAGAGTTGACAAAGCTGAAATTTTATTATTAGCAATAATTTCAGTACAAGTTAAAATGACTCATCATAAACAGCAAATAGTTAATTACTGAAATTCTCAGGAATTAATTTTCCAATACTACAGGATGTGTCTTTAAACATAGATGCTGCCTTGAAAAACCTTTGTTCTGTCTCAAAAGAAAATCAGTCAGCACCAATCCACGAGTTTACCCACAGAGTGCAAAGGAAAATCTAAGTTTGGATTAAAACACACAACCATGCACAATAAAATGTGTGTGTGGATATTCACAATTTATAAAAGAACTTCAAATTGCCAAATCCTAATCTGCAAAGTCTCGAAAAATACAGAAAAATAAGTTCCTGCAGTTACTGCCTCCATGTAGGAACTAATTTTATATTTGTGGAAGAGTTTCTTTGTCACCAATAATCTTCCCTTTTTTCAAAAGTACCCAGCTGTAAGATAAGGTATTGCATGAATTCTGATGGAAGTTATTTCTTCCCCACTCCCTCTATCCTTCTGCATCTCCCTTATGCTTAATGTGTAGCAAAAGAATACGACGCAATTGATTTCTAATTATTTAGACAAAAGCAAGAGCTCTGCATATGCTGGCAAAACTGAGCTTAAATTTGCTGGAAGGGAAGTTCTGAAGAATTATTTACCCATCATTACCTGATTGCTTACTTCAGCACGTTATTAAAGGTACACTGCAAAAATCACTTGAGAAACACTTGCCCAACAACTCCATCCTGACTATGTAACTATTGCTACACCCAGCTTTTCTTGCTCAAATGGTGTTTAATTCACACCCTCTTAACGTCATCCTATCACGCAGCTGCTCGACCTCCCCCAGGCAAGCCCATCTGCTGCCCCAAGGTTACATTGGTGGTTTACATTTATCCTCACTTACACATGCTTCCTGTGGAACTCCAGGATCTTTCCTTCAAGTTTCTCCTGGTTTGGCAAATACTGGTTTGTTTTAAGGTGTTCTCGATCTTCTGATTCATCAAAATCCCCTATTTCAGCTACGACAGAGAACAGAACAATGTTAGAGTAAGAAGAAACAATGGAAAAGGATCAATGGCAGAAAATACTTGGTAAGGAATTAGAGAGACCCCAAGAGCCTTTAATGATTCAAATTTGTGCATGATGCTTTGTATCCAACTTTTTACCAAACTCACATTTATCCCAAGCTAACTTCCTGGGGATTACAGCAGTATTTGAACACTGTCTGGAAAGTTAGACTTCTTAAGGATGCAAGATGTGAGACTTGTAGAAGACCTGTGAGACGGTCTGAACATTTCTTCCTTACAGATACTTTATACCAAACAGCATTATTTTAATTTATTTTTTACTAAATATATGTAAAATAGTAATAGGCAAGGCTACTCGGGAAGATGGCAAATTACATCTGGAACTTTGGTCTCCCCTTCACATATCCATGTCTTTCAGATGCAATGCTGTGAATCTAGGAAGAGATTTACAGAAGAAAAAAGCACTATTGTAAAGTGCAGAACAGCCTCCATCTGACCCAACACGAAAGAATCAGAAGTCTTTGGCTTGGAATACAAAAGCACAAGGCAGGCAGAACATAAGGCAAATGTATATAAAAATTACAAGCTGAATAAATAATTTTTTAGAAGTCATTTACTTCTTCTGATAATAAAATATGAAGTTGCAATATTAAATTCAAACACAAAAGGTTTTAAAAGATAAAAGTACATATGTGCAGTTTTTTATCCTAAAAACTTCCCAAAACGTAAGCTGTGAAGCTCATTTCCATGGAAGGATGCCAAAAATATAAGCAAATTCAAAAATGAGACAAATACAAGGGCAACCAAACACAGATGCAGACTCAGTCTGTGATGCTATGTGTGCAGTGATTATGGGATGGATGCAGCAAAGGAAGAGTTGCCATATGCTTGCACTGTGTCTGAGGGCTTCCCCATTGCATCTGCCATCAGCTACTGTCAGAGATAAGAATAGGCTTGTTCTTAACAGGAACACAGCAAATCCTGTTTAAAACCAAGCCAGCACATGAAAGAACGAGTAAAAAATACTGAGAGGCACTTTTGTAAAACAAATTTCTGTTGAAAATAAACCTATTCTTTCTCACAGCCCATCTTGCAGAAGAGCAGAATCGAGCTAAGAAAGGCCTGATGGTGAGACTCGCTCACAGTGCTGGAAAACCACGACCAGGTTTTAATGGTCTTACTCACTGATGGCACACACACAAGACAGACTTGCTCTTCCAACAAAACCACCAGAAGTAACCCTATAATAACTGTATTATTATATTGCATTGCAGAATTAGACAACCAATAACTATTTAGCAGTGCATGTGTGAAGAAGCATCCTTGATCAGCTTTTGCTTCCAGCAAAGAGCCACCAAAGGCCCTATCTGCAGGTCGGGTTGCAGACCTGTGAGCACTTCAGCTGCTGCTCCAGCAATTTGGTGTCTGAACTCACTCAAGGTTTCCAACCTCCTCATCTCAAAGGCCACATTTTAGGTCTTTAAGCACGTACAGACTGAGCCAGCAGCAGCATGGAGTGCTTCCAAATAAATTGCTTCCCATTTCCATTTTCAGTCCCAGCGAGGAGGAAAGCTGCTGACAGCTGCACTGCAGAACCTGTTCCAGCACGGTTCTAGTTGTATTTCAGCCCAGTTCCTGTACAGCCATCTCTTCCCAGGCACAGGGAAAGTGAAAAGTGAAGCTGAGGAAGCACAGAGACAGGTGGAAACAGCTGTCTGGAAGATGTGGAGTGCTGGCAACACAGCTTGCAGAGCCAGGGAAAAGGACAGCAAGGTGCTGGTTCCATATTACCCCCCTGGAGCCAAATTTACCTCATACATAAACACCAGCTGGTCCTCCCCACGCCAGCCCTGATGACCACCCCAGGGCTGAAAATCAACATATTTACAGCATGTGGAGAAGGAAATACTGTGAGACAGACTTCTTTTCGTTACCAACAGCTTCTATGCGCGATTTAATGTGGGTTAGCACTGGCACCATGAGCAGGGCCAGCCCAGCTGGGATACTCACACTGCAGGAGGTGGGAGACCAGCAAAGCAGCCGTGTTGTCGCTGCAGGTCAGGCGCTCCTCCGCCAGGTCCCTCTTGATTTGCAATGCAAACAGGTACCTGGAGGAGAGGTACAAGGCTGGAGTTACACAGACCCTCCTGACACAGGAAAGGACAACAGAACAGCTGAGCAGAAGGTCATAAAAGCAGCATCTCCTGATTCTTCCGCTCTCCAAAGAATAACATAACAGCCTGGCTACCAAGGAGTGTCAAATCAAACCAAAATAACCTGTGACTAGTCATCGGCACAAAAGGACTCACACGAACAAGGAAGCAGAGGGAAAATCACATTTTAAATAGGGCTCATCTGTGCAGTAACAGCAGCTGTCATTTTCAGCTGGAAAGAAACTTAAAGAACATTTCAAGGGATCTTATCTATCAGAAAAAAAAGATGGAAGAACATCACCGATTCCAGTATTTTGTTAGGAAAACTGATAAGCCTTTCTGTTAGCACTCAACTAATCTACTCAGCAGTTGTATTTTCCAGAACTGTATTAGCAACCTACAAAGACAGTAAGAAGTTCAATTTACTTTTCTTATAGTGCTACATTAGTTCAACTAAATAATTTCCCATTCAGTTGTTAAAGAGGAAACATTTCTGTTTAACAGTTTTGTATGCTGTTCCCTTTACTTGGAAGAAGATACAGAAAGGACTCCAGTAAACAGGCAACAACTCAATACTACAAACCTTCAAACTGACAGACTGATCTTTTTTTACTGAATTACACCCTGAGAGATAGCAATATTTTTTTTAAAGAAGAATTTATTTTAAAACTTTATTCCTGAAGCAAAAAGGTAATAAAAGTTATACATTTTGAATAGCAGGATTTTTTAAAATTTTGAAGTACTATAAATACGCATTAAAGGCTTCTCAAAGTGTGCCCTGCTTTCAGCATGTTTGATGAACTCTCTTAGTTTCTTCAGTACACTCACAATAAAGAATACATTAACAGCATTATTAACTACCCAGATGCTCTAAATGCAGACCATAAATACTCAATAAATAGACAAAATACAGTTCCGGCTCTAAAAAGCTGTATTGCTAATGAATTTCCTATATGAAACAGCAGTTAATATAAGAAAACTTGGTGCAAAGGAAATATTTAGATAGTATTTCTCCTTACAAGAGACAATCACAGCAGTTATCACGCTGGTTTCTTCTTAAACACATCTGTAGGATAATAAGGAACCTCTCTAAGAGGAATTCCAATTAAAAGTAGTGAAACTGTGAAAAGCACTAACTGAGCTCTTTAAACACCAACATCTGGGTAATGTCCTTGTTAGAGGCACAGACTTCAAACCAGGTCCCCAGGTGATAGCAGGTGGATAGGGCTGCTTAAGTGACCATAGATCAATTAGCAATCAGCAAAAATGACCCATGATGAGCAAGGTGAAAAGTGTGAACAGTAAAGTGTGCAAGTGTGAGCTTCGGAAGTTTAAATCACTTATTAAAATATGTACTCATTATTTTATATTTATTTTTATAGACACTGTTTATAAATGTTAATATTTTCTGTATACTCTGACTCCCTTGACACCATGATGCTGGAAAGCCTATCCCTAGGCAGAGACTGTGCTGTTTTCTGTTTTGAAAAGTATTTTTTCTGATAACATTTGTTTGACTTCGTTGCCTGATTTGGGGATTTCAGTAAGTGTAATTTTGGCAAGTTTCAGTCCTTTTCAATGCACCTCATTTCATCCCAATCCATTTGCTTGGAGTCACTCCATTCTCAAATTTTCTTTTTTTTTCCAATTGCATTTTATTTTATCATATCTCCCTTCCAGAGTGTTTGTTACACTTTCTTCTCTGTTTTCAAGGACTGTGCTGTTTTCTGTTTCGAAAAGTACTTTTTCTGATAACATTCATCTGCCAACACATGTCTGCTGAAACCGTAACATTCACTGTAAGTGCTCTTTCACTCATCTTCCATCTCAGCTTTGCGTGAAAGCAGCTGTGCTGCCTTCCTACCCTATTAATTCAGTACGTAATACAAGTCCAACAGTTCTAAAAATACTTTACCTAGTATATTCCTCTTGCAGCTGACCTGGATCTGGAGGGAAAAACTTTACAGCCAGACGAAGCATCGTAGTCTTTGGTCCTAGAAGAAAAGTTGGTCATTTCACAAAAAACCCCGGTGTTCTTCATAAACACATGCATATTCTGTTTGCCAACAGGCAGAGAAACAACACAAAGAAAGTCTAGCCAGATTTCAAATCCCAGCTAACCCCAGCAGGCTCCGGTGTAGATTGTCCATGTCAAGGGAGATAAAGCAGCTGGTTTCCAGAGGAACTCGGATACCACAGACAAGGTGAGTCTGCAGGCTGAACGCTGGAAAAAGAGTTTCATGCAACATGAAATCTGTAATACCCCAAAGCAGCTACTTGTCTGCATAAAGGACCATCACAGGTGACCCAGGGAGAGGGTCCCAGAAGGGAGATGCATCCCACAGGCTCCCAACACCCACCTCCACCATCAGGACTGATGCCAGCAGACCCAGCTGGCTCCCCACGGAGATAAAAGGGTGTTAGCAGCCTGCTCCCAGCATGCCTGGTAATATCCACGTCCTCCCATTTTCAACACTGTTCTTGTACATCTCAACAACAAGCAGAAAACTAATTTAATTGTCAAAATTAAAGAGAACCCTTGGTCACTCTTGAAAACAGTCCATAATGCTCTGAATTAGCAGTCCCAGCATCACAACTCAGCCTGCAGAACCACAATCCCTGTTTCACCTGGATTTCCGAAGGAATTACTACAGGGTATGACAGTCTCTCACCATGCCAGGACTGGGCATCACCATTTTCCCATTGTTTTTCCTGCCTTAAAGCAAATGAGGCCAAGTATTCCACAGGCAGGCAAAGCAGTGGCCAGCCTGTGCCTACAGGAGCCTGCTGAGCACCCACCTGATGTCCACAGGCACCCTCTGGACCAGAGCCAGGCACAGCCCCCCAGGACTCCCCATGCCACTGCTGTTTCAAAGTAAACTTAGCCAAATTAAAAATAAATCAAACTCGTTGGAGCACAAGCAGCCTGCTTTAATTTATTTTAAGCACCAAGATATCTTAAAGCCTGACAAAGTCCAGTTTAACCCCATCAGCCCCAAAGTACACTGATTTCTTCTGTCTGGAATACCTGATTCCCACTGGCCAAACATTCCTTCACTCACCCTCTCGTTTGCTAATGAGAGAATAACAAACTTTGCTTTTTGACAAATAGCTGGGAGAACTCGCAGACTGTCACAGCTGTGACAAGAACAGATCCTAGCCTCCAATTCCAGAATTACCAAAGCTTTGGTGAAAGTGAAAAAAACTAAAATCCACATCCTAATTACAGTGTAGTATCTAGAAATGAAAGGAGGCTGGAAATAACACCCTATAATGACACAGAAAGCTCACATTTGGCAGAGACTGAGGATTCTACAGTTCTAGAGACATACCGAGTGAGGAAAATAAATAGCTTTAATGATTCCAGTTAAAAGACCAAAACTTTACATGAAATTTCTGAAAATACTCTGGGCCTCTGGAAGACCTTCACAAGGTTAAGAACAGTCCCGCACATTACTGATGCCAATCAAGTGGAAGTATTAAGGTGGGAGCAATTTTGGAAGTGTTTCAAGCATCACTTACATCAAATGATAATAAATAGAAAAAATTAAAAACATAATACTGCATATTTGCTTCTGTAGCACAACCCTCCTCTTTTTGTTTAGTCAAATCTTGCCTTTCCTCTATGAATAAGTTCCACTCAAATCAGGAAAAGAAACACTTGCCCAGTCTTAACCAAAATACAGAATTTATTTTAAGAAGCCAAGTCTGAGCAAAAGCAAGAAACAAAAAGGATGTGAGGAAAAATTACCCAGGCAGGAATGGTGAATACAACACTATATAAAGTGGCAGCACCTCAGAGAAGGCACCCAAATGTCAACCTGATACTGCGTGCCTGTTAGGAGGCTGACAATTTGGATCCAAACTCCTTCCCATCTGGAGTGGTTCAGCAGCAAAACTGATTGCATTCATTTGAAATTAATATAAAAACCCCAAACCTTATCACACAAGACAAAGTTCAGTGTATGTCACAATAGGTCATTAGCCAAAACTAACTGGGAGTAAATCAAGAACTTTTGTTTTTAAAGAGGATGTCAAAGACTCAGAAGGGCATATCTGCAGGTACACAGCAATCACCAGCAACATCATCCAACAGGCTTGAGCAAGATCACCTTAAAGCCAGCAACATCTATGTTCCCCTGCTGCTGGACTAAAAGTTAAAAGGTTAACTCTAAAATCATTACATTCTACAGAAGAAAACCCCAACCAAACAAAAACCCCAATATACAGAATACAGGACATTTCAAGCAATTTAAAATTGATTTCAGAACGTGAACATCTGCCAGACTGGTACCTCTTACAGACTAATATTTAAAACAAAATTAAATAAATCTTTCAGTTTCACTGGCATCACAACGTGGCTGGTAGACTGCAAAGCAGCCATAAATCTTAGTACATCCCCATGATTTCAGATCATTTTAGAACAATATTTGTATCATCAGGGAATGCTGTCTGTGGTCCAAGGTCAAGCTCCCACAATTGATACAGTATAGGAGAGGATACAGAAGGAGTAACCAAGCAGCACTGCAGACCTATGAGCCACCAGATCTTTTGACTAGGACATAATTCCTTCTAGCCAGGAGCATATAAAAAGACAGCACTCCCAACATCCTTTTGGCAGGGAAAATAGAGTGAAAATATTCTGTACTCTCCTAAGGGAGCCTTATTTTATAGATGATTTGGCTCCTCTGCTTAAAAAACAATGTTGACAAAAGTCAAAATCATGACCTTAAAGTTTAAAAATTAGCTAGAATTGATGATTTCATATTTTCTGGCAATCCATTTTAAACAGAAGAGTAACTAAAAGCTACTTCCCAGTACTCATATTCAACATATTTCAATCAGGATTTGGAAGGGAGTAGGAATCCACCACACCCTCCTGATATTGTTCTTCCACAAAGCCTCTACAATCAGAACCACAAAACAAACAAATAGCTTAACTGTGTTCTACAGGGGAAAAAACAAAAAGTTGGATCTAGTTTTTCAACATCTGAAGAACCAACCAGCATCCTGCATTCTTCAACTATTTTTGGCCTTTAAAGTGCCTGTCACATTAACACTTTTTAAGCGGTATAAAGACAAAACAGCATCGCTACTGCAGGATGCTCCTGGCCAGGCAGCACAACCACACTTCACCGCCAAGGCAGAGGCTCTGACATTGCAGCCACCACCAAGGTGGGAGATCCCCACCTCTGCTCTTCCAGTGAAGCTGCTCCTGAGCACGTGGAAAGAGCTGACGTGGGAATCAGCCAAAATGTTCTTTTTTCTTCCCACGGTATGACAAACACAACTTCCAAAAGCTAACACAGCAAGTGTTATATTTCACTTCAGCATAACACCAGCTGACCCAGCCTACCCAGATATTTATCAGAGAAAGAACCCTACCCGCAGGAAGTTTCCATTCCACCCACCACATACTACCTATTAAAATGTCAGGTTGGCATGCCCCAGCAGGAACCACTATCACCCCTACCGTGTGTAATTTGCAGGGAGGCATAACCAGTAAATCAAGAAGTAATTGTGAAAGCAACCCACATAAAGAAGATGCAAATTAAGGAAAACTTCCTTTTTTAAAACTACTTACTCCGTACTTGTTTAATAACAGGTTTCATAGGTTCCAGCCAAATCTGAAAGTGAAGAGAAAAAAATTACAAACTTACATTCTTATTGAATATAACATAAAAACATCAAAAGTAAATTCAAATTAAGCAGCAATTTATGAGAAGCATTTCTTCCTCAGTGCAGTAATTCCTTTGCTTTACAAAAAGTGTACTTATCTACTCGAATTGACATTTCTCATGCATCAATAGAAAAGCCACTGATCTGTGCTTAAAGCTCATCTGGACAGAAGAAGAGCCAAGTCAGCAAAAGCAGAGCCCCACTGCCAGGAGGGCAGGAGTCATGCCAAAACCCACAGTCTGACAGGAGCCAGGCTGCAGAATTACAGAAAGTCTGCAGAACATGAAAAGGCCCAACGTTTTTTTCCCTTCTGTGCTTTTTCTGTCACTTCTACCTGCTTAAGGGTTTTTACTCAATATTAACTTCCCACCATCTTTTCTCTTTTGACGAGCACATTTTAAAAGAAAGACTGTTGTTCTACCAAAAGGAGCATCCATAAGGGTAATGCAAAATATTCTGGAAGCTCCACCTTTTATTTTCCCCACTCTTCTAAACAGAAAATTGTTACAAGACAATTATTTTTGGTCCTTATTAGTTACTGCTCTGTTTAAAAGACAGCTGAGGATTTTAAGAACCTTATTAGCTGCAGAAACAGTTTGGACACTATGCACAAGAAATGGAAACTAAGTAAGCTTTACTGTATTTCCTCAGCTCGAGAGCAGCATGGATGAGTGCCACAAGCATTGCCTGTGTTCTCAGTCATATTTTCTAAAACTAAAAAAAGTAATTAAAAATGTTAAAAAAACCAAACCAAAACAAAATGAAAAGAAAGCTTGGGGAACATTTTCTAGTTTAGAAGCCACATTGTCCTCTTTGCAAGGTACAGGATAAGTGACTAGGAGGCTTAAAGGTGTCAGCATTGATCTAGATCAGTGATTTAAAAAGCTTGCAGGCCTGCGTGCCTGCTGAGGTTTGTGTTGATTAGAAAGAGGTTTGTAATGGCTCTTCAGGAAAATTAATTGAAGACTGAATTAACTGAGGATAAATACGAACACTACCAAAATTACACACCGTAATTTGATTTTATAAGCACTCCACAGAGCACACTCTGAGTTCGCGTTTCCCCTTTCAGAGGAAAGGAGGATTTTATTTCTGTCCCTGCAAGTGGGAACATCAGCAGCTATTTAACTGCTTTATATAATTTCTGAGATATAACAAGAAGCAGAATCTGATTCCTCCCTTCTGCTTTAATAGCTCTTGTCATTCTGGTGAGTGAAACAGATTTAGAAGAATCCATGAGATAATCCCACAGGAGACTCCAGGAGACTCCAGCAGACTAAGAAATTTTTGTCACTCAAGGAACTGCATTCACCCAACCTTTTCATTACACCAGCTTTGTCAGGGAACTGTACGTACCCAATATGACTGGATATTCTGGAACTCAATTCCAAAGTAGTCTGATTCAATCAAATTCAGATGCTTGTAAACTTCTGTCAATAATGCCTGGCCGTAACATTTTGACTAAGGAGGTAACGAAAAAAGATACAGTGAGATTAATAACAATAAACAAGAATAAGTTTACAGCAAATTCAAAAACAAATGGCATATATAAGTTTACAGCAAATTCAAAAACAAATGGCATCTTTATAAACCGGAGAAAATTACCACAGAGATTTTTCACATTATTCTTGTCACTGTAACACACAAACATCTAATATCCAGACACGACTCCATACAAAAATCCTTCTCAGAACCAGAGGAACTGAAGTTGGAAAGGGCCACTGGAGGTCACCTACATCCAGTCTCCTGCTCACAGCAGGGTCAGCACGAGAGCTGAGGAGACCAGCTGCGGGCTATTTGTGGCTCCCTCAACAAACCCACGCATTTGTTTGTGTAGCTGAGTGGTGCGGCCTGCCTCAGCTGCAGCACATGGAATCAGGAGCTGCCAAATCCCTGCTCCACGCAGACCCCTCTCTCCTTCCCACACCAGGAACCCCAGGGCCACACACAGCCTTCGCACCAACCAGGCTGGAAATGCCTGTGGACAGCGGGAACCCAACCAAACCTCCTCTCACACCACACTTGCTGGGGAATCCTTTCAATGAATCTCTCCCTCAAGAAACTCACTCACCAACCCTTTCTGACAGTCAAGTTAGGGGCAAAGCCACACACATCAGCAGAAAGCAGCTACAGCAACACAGGAGAGAACAGGAAACTTCCACGGCGCACCCAAACCAGCGACACTTGGGGCTGCTGGTTCCATCACCCAGCTTGCTCTCAGCATCTCTCACTGTGTGACTGTAGCAGGCGCCAGGAGAAAAACAGCATTTATGAACCCACACATCAGTCCATCTGCATCACTCAGGAAAGACTCCAAAAGGCTGTCGCATCCCATTCCAGCAACACACAAAACCTAGCAGGGTGCAGCGGGAGGTTGCGTGGCCACCAAGCTGCACCTTGGACCATGGAAGCAGTCCCACAACTGTGGTGACAGAGCGTGGCAGCATTCTGGGTGGCTGGGTTATCTGGCAGAACACCCCGGCAGCGTTGATGCCACCGGGGTTTTGCTCATTTGGAAAAGCCCAGTGATGGAAGACTCTATGACTTTCCCACCAAAGCAGGCACAGAGTTCTGTAATGACTCTATACACTCAGAATAGTACCTCATTTAAAAGTATTAGGCATTATAATAAATTATCACAGGATGGTTTGGGCGGGAAGGGACCCTAAAGCTCATCCTGTTCCACCCCCTGCCATGGGCAGGGACACCTTCCACTAGTCCAAGTTGCTCCAAGTCCTGTCCAACCTGGCCTTGGACACTTCCAGGGATCCAGGGGCAGCCACAGCTTCTCTGGGCAACCTGTGCCGGGGCCTCAGCACCCTCACAGGGAAGAATTTCTTCCCAACATTTAATTTAAATCTACCCTTCTTCATTTTAAAGCCAAATTAGTGTTAGAATTAGAATAATTTAATACAATGCAAATTAAAATATCTAAGAGGAAAAATGTGCTATTTTAGGCTTAAAAGGTAAAAAATAAGGTGAACATTGGGGAAATACTTTCACATTTCACATTCTTATAGGAAAAAGATATAAACTGCCAATGTTTTTAGAACAGAGCAAATGCCTCTATAATACTTAAAAAAACCCCAAAATTTCATAGAGAAAAAGTCTGACAGCCATGTAGTGCTGCAAATCCGAAACAGCTTTGGTATCCGCAGTGGTGTGAGCAAAGCTGACTGAATCCAACACTGCAACCTCAGAGAAAAGCACAGAAGCAGGACAGAGAAGGACACAAGACGGGCTTGTCCCTCTCACTCAGGCTTTCACCAGCCATGCTATCTATGAGAGCCACCACAGCTTCGGTCAGGTGAATTCATCTGGTGCAAACACAAGTCATTCAAAAAGTTTCTTGGTATCACACTGGCTCAGGCCGCTAATGCTGAAACCCCCAAATAAAACTGCAAGGCAGGAGAAATGATCGAGTTCTCGGTGACTGAAGAAGGTACAGAGATGCCAGGCTGAGTGCTGACGTGGTACATGAGCAGGAGTACTCATCTCTTTTTCTGAACAAGTTTGGTCATGTCTAAAAAGGCATTTTCTTGGTAAGAATACAGCTGAACTTTTTTTGCCAAAATCTGTGCTTGCAGAAGACTCTGTGGGTATGGGTTTTGGTTTTTACACAGTGACCATGAAATAAGGAATGATACAGGTAACGGCAAGCCACATCTCCAGTAAATTATATTCTTTCTCTGCTGTCTCCTGCACATTTCCCAGGCAGGTTACAGACTCTGCCACAGGAGTCACATATGCCTGGAGAAATGCATTTTGGAAATTAAGTTTTTTAATTCCAACTGAAACACATTTCTTGCTGCGGACTTGTGCATAAATCTTCAAATAGTAACAGAAGAAAATATTCTCAAATATAGTAGGACACTTTTTTTTAAAGTTCATACATACACACCTGTTGTTGTACACCTCCTTCTCCCAGGCCCCACAGATCCAAGAAGGGAACACTTTTCAGCCAGCAATGTTTGTGGGGAGGCAGCAATACCCTGACCAACTCCATGTGCAGAAGATGAGACACATCAATTGCCTTTTCATGGACAGATCTACAAACCTTTAGAAGCCTCTGAACAGGAGGTATCCTGTGACCCAGATCTCTGATTACTCATTCATGAAATAAAAAGCAATTCTGGTTCCAACCACCTTCTGTTAGAACTGATACACTTGGATTAACTCTTGAAAGACGCCTGCTAACACTCAGACAAGTTTTACAGACAAAATGTGTGCTGCACTGATCAAGGAATCTGTGTGCACGGCTAGTTCCATACAGGCATTAAAATTATCCCAACTGGATTCTGATACACAGATTTCTTCCATTTAAGCTGAGTCACGTCTCTTGGCTCCATCGAGTTCCGTGCCTGAAGATAATCTAGCTGCCTGCATCTCTCCCAAGAAAAGAGCCTGCATGGCACAGATCCCTGGCACTTTTCTCCTTCCACTGTCAAGAGAAACTTGTCTCCTCCAAGAGAAACTGGAGATGAAGAAATTAAGATGGTTGGAGCTGGAAGCACTTGGCAACTGATTAAACTATAAAGGTGACATCCAAACGTTAAAAGTGTAAAATAATTTTGCTTGGGCTACCAGCTATAATTTTGGGTGTCATTTACAATGACAAGCTAAGAAAAACCCCAGTTCAAGCTCAGTATCATTTTGCATCCTTCAAAGGATAAATGTCACATTTTGAAAGAAGAGTATTAATTCTATCTTAAAATAAAAATGGGGCTCAAAACCTTGAGACAGAACACAGTCTTTTATTATTATGCGTCAAACTCTTCGGGAAAACTCCTCTTAGAACTACTTAGTTCCTCAAGTTGTTTATTACACTTATAACTATCACTTCCAAAGAGCTGAACATTTTGAAGTACACAGAAATGAAAGTGACATAGTGGGCAGCTCCATGTCATTGTTTAATTTGCATAAAAGCAGCACAAAGCAAAATACTTTAAGTAATTCCTTAATTACTGTAATTTTGACATCAGGGCAAGTAGCTGCATGAATGCATTTCATAAAGGTCCTGCTTTCAATACAAATTCACAACATGGCATACTTTCCATTCCAAACTTCTCAATTACTCTTTATTTTCTGCCAAGGCAATGACTACTGATACTACTGAATTATTTCACATAATTCAGAAATAAAAAAGAAAAAAAAGAAGAAAAAACAGTGTAAAAAACCTAAATAGGCAGCTAACACCAGCTTTCCTCAGTGACCCAGGTCTAACTGTACTGTAGGTAATTTTAACAAGTCATCAGCAGAAGACTGTTCAATAGAACAGATTTATTTCAAATTGATTTCTGTAGCGAGATCAAGCTTGAAAAGTTCGCTCAGAGCTGTGTAAGTGCCAGCAGGGTACCCTGACAGGCAGTTACAGCACAGAGAGCCCTGTGTGGCAAGAGAAACTACACCTTAAGACCCTGCTCAGTGCTAAGACAGCATCAAACAGGAACAAGGATTCCCAGCTGAAGTTTTTTCCCTCATGGAGGTATCTGTATTTTTTACTTTATCAGGAAAATAAACATATTTAATGTTAGGAATGCTTAGGACAGAGGAGTAAAATATAAATAATTAAAAAAAGAAAGTTGTAACAACAGTTATTTTTGTTTTATAGAACCATATAATCACAGGATGGTTTGGGTAGGAAGGGACCATAAAGTTCGTCTCATTCCACCACTTGCCATGGGCAGGAACACCTTCCACTAGCCCAGGTTGCTCCAAGCCCCATCCAACCTGGCCTTGGACACTTCCAGGGATGGAGCAGCCACAGCTTCTCTGGGCACCCTGTGCCAGGGCCTCACCTTCCTCACAGGGAAGAATTTCTCCCCAGTATCCCATCTAACCCTGCCCTCTGGCAGTGGGAAGCCATTCCCTGTGTCCTATTCCTCCATCCCTTGTCCAAAGTCCCTCTCCAGCTCTCCTGGAGCCCCTTTAGGCCCTGGAAGGGGCTCTGAGGTCTCCCTGGAGTCTTCTCTCATCCAAGTGAACACCCCAGTTCTCCCAGCCTGGCTCCAAAGCAGAGGGGCTCCAGCCCTTGGAGCATCTCTGTGGCCTCCTCCAGACTCGCTCCAGCAGCCCCATGTCTTCCTGATGGGGTCTCACCAGAGCAGAGCAGATGGGAGAATCGAGCCGAGTGTTATCTGCTATTTTCTCAAACATCACTACCTACATGGCAGATCACCCTTCTGCCATAACATCTGAGCTTAGGAAGAGAGAAAAACAAACTTACGGCCTAGGATTTTTAGTAGACCATAAGCTCAGTATTATCAAAATCGATTCTTCCTCTCTAACTCCCAAACTTGTCTTCCAGAACATCTTACCCTTCTGGTTCCACATATTTTAATTTAAAAACCAAAAACCCCAGTATTTTCATAAGGAGTAGTGTTCTCATCTTCCAAAACTGGCAAGCTGCCCACGCTCCAACTTTCCAAAAAAGAAATCCACTTTTGGCAGCAGACACACTGGAAGGGAAAATCAGTCCAAAAGTCAAGAGCTTGGAAAAAACAGAGTTATAAAGCTGAGGTATAGAATGGAAACTCTTGTGCAGCCGAACCAGGGGAGCCACTGGACCCCAGCACCAGCAAACACCTTGGATTTTTGTGTCACAGAAATCTGCAACTGTCAGGAGACCAAATCCTCTAGTTAATAGTGGGTGTGCATGAGAGGCAGAAGTTTAGGTTTGACATCATCACTCACAAGCAGCCAACACAGAGCCAACATGGAGCACCCTGTGAATGGCCAAAGCAAACTAAACTGATTTAAATAAAGGTCCCTTCAACAGCCTCGGACCTTTATTGGTTTTTCTTCTTTGGGGCACTTTAGAGGTCTTCCTAATGAAAAAGTGATTTTTCATTTTTTGGCAAACTAAAAAAAAATAGACAATTTGCAAGTAAACATAGACTTGTTATTTCCTTTCTTAATCAGAAATATGCAAACATTTTGGTGAGTTTACAGCTCTGTTTATCTCCAACCCTTCTGTAATCTGTTAGATCTCTGTCCAAACGAAGCGTGAGACAGAAAAAACACCCTCAAAACTCCCTGTTAATAACCATCATTAATGCCACATATAAACAAAAATGCATTTCTGAATACAGAGTGGACATTAGAACCTTTATTAGAAAGAAGGAAATAACCTAAGACGGCAAGGAATACCAGTCATTAACTTTGTGCTTTCATGGCTGAAACAAGATGACCTTACAGCTCTGTATCTAGTATTCAATCTGCAGACTGGAAAAGCAAGAAACAACTGTCTTCCTTTTCAGTACTTTATTAGTTTCCTCAATTTTGATTGGAACTAGTAACTCCAATGAAAATACTCCCTGCTCCCCCACAAAAAAAAGGACCAGGTAACAACTCTGTCACACTGTTTTCATGTGCTCAGCCAAATTGCTTAAATACTATTCTATTTTGATCATCTGAACATTTAACAATAACTTTAAGCGTCAATTCTTTCAATTTTTCTTTTAACTCTTCATGAAGAAAATGGTATTTTAAATACATTTATTTTATCCACCCTCCTATACTGACAGGTCCCAACTACGGGTTACTTTACTAAGACCACACCAAGAATAGTCAGCAAAGCATTTAGCAGCTTACAGAGCACGGGATGCCCAGCTGGAGACATGACTCTCACACAAGGTCCTGACAACCTGCAGTCCCTCCTGCCACTGAGTGAGGATGCCAATCCTCAATTCTTCCAGAACCGTGTGAAGACCTATAGGAGCCGACCTAGCACACACGTGAGTTTTGTGAAACTTCATTCAACTTTCTGCCCTAGTTGCTGGTACGAATTCATGTTTTTAAAACTTTTTTTTCCACCCTAGAGAGCACAGTTCAGCTACCAGGTTTCCCTCTTGCAGCAGCAGCCTTCTGATGTGGCTCCATTATCACAAAATGAGACAGTGAGCACTTTCATCTTGAAAGTTCTTCTTTATTAAAAAGAAGTTATTATGTTACGGAAAGAAGAATTATTGTGTTACAGTATTTCCACACAGCACTGAAATACCATTTACTCAAATATGGAAGCTGCAAACCCAAATAAAAATCTCGGAGCTATTTTAAGTTCCATTATTACACTCCATATTGGGCATAATTTTTTGCTTAGAAAAAAAAAATAAATTTTAAGACTCTCTCCCCATTATTTTTTTTTTGTCCTAAGATTTCAGTGGTTGGTTTTGATGTGGGTTTGTCAGGGTTTTTTAAAGCAGAATCCACAGCCAGACAAATTATTCTAGAAATGGAAGCCTCTGGCTCATTTAATTAAGGCTAGCTTTAAAATTATGATCATTTAAAGGATCATTTAAGGCCATGTCAAACACATCAGTGCCAAATGAACCAGCTCGACCCAGCAAACAAGCTTTTCCAGAGCAGCTAGACTTGCTGGATGCCTGAAAGCAGGAAAACAACAATTGGCTGGCATGGGAAAAGATTCCCAAAAGGGAGGGAATTACATGAACGAGATTGGAAAATGTATATTTAGGTAGAGAGCACGTAGAGACAAAAAATGGTCCTAAAATTTAGAAATGGTGCTGCGTTGAAACACCTGGACTATTTGGAATTAAACACATTGTGCTCAGAGAAAAACCAAGCGGTGACATGGCTGAGAGCACTCAGCCAACACAGTGTCCAAGAGTACAAACAGCAACATGCAGGAGCCACATACCAGGCATGAAGCAGAAATTCTCAGTTGTTTTCATTACCTGAAGAGGTAAACAGAGACATGAACCCCCACACTTCTACTTCATGCACTGCTGTAGACTACTTGGGGAAGAAGGAAGTCACAGAAACTAACACGGTGGGCCACATCCTTGGACAGAGTTTCACAGGTACTGCTGGATGATGTGGCACCAGAGTTCCTGCTTGTTAATAATTAAACATCCAGGTGACAAGAGTGACAGTATCACAGAGAGGAGCTGCTTTGGGGTAGCTGATCCCAAATTCAGGCTCATAACAGAACGTCTAAGCACCTACTTTGTTCACACAAGCTAATAAAGAGAAGGAACTAGAGGTCAGGAGACTGATCTCAATTTTTCCCCCTTGAACTTTGTTACAAGCCCCTACACACTTGCATGAACCCCTGAAGCTTTCTATACCCCTTCCCTCGGACGGGCCTGGCCACCCCACACACTCAGACTGTCGGTGCTTTTGGAACCTTGCACAGCTTCATTTCATATGTGTGTATATCCATACAAATAAAACTATATTTTTAAGTCATTTTAAACATAGAAAATACTTTGTTTTCCTCTGTTCGTCAAAACACCCACCTCACTAAAATTGTAAGTCTGTCTCCGTTAATTATGCTTTTGCCTCAAAACCATTGTCCATGCCCACATTCACCAGATTTGATCTGGGCTTTCAAAGAATTCCAGAATGGTTTGGGTTGGAAGTGACTTTAAAGCCCATCTCGTTCCAACTCCTGCCATGGGCAGGGACACCTTCCACTAGCCCAGGATGCTCCAAGCCCCGTCCAACCTGGCCTTGGACACTTCCAGGGATGGAGCAGCCACAGCTGCTCTGGACAACCTCTGCCACAGCCTCACCACCCTCACAAGGAACAATTTCTCCCCAGTATCCCATCTAACCCTGCCCTCTGGCAGTGGGAAGCTATTCCCCCTTGTCCTGTCACTCCAGAACCTTGTCCAAAGTCCCTCTCCGGCTTTCTTGGAGCCCCTTCAGGTGCTCAAAGATTGCAATACGGTCTCACCAGAGATTTTCCTTCTCCAGGCTGCACAATCCCAATTCTCCTAGGAGAGGTGTTACAGCACCCAGGTACTGTACTTTCCCCGAGAGGTGTTAGGCTACTCCAGGCTGACACACTGCTTTGAGGAAATCTGCCTAAAGGAAATAGTTTAAAACATCGAGAAGACAGTTCTGACAGACTCTTTACACAAAAGACAAACTGGGTATTTTTACAGAAAAGGCTAAAACTCCCTTTTGTTCTGTGCAAAACTGAAATTGTACCAGCTGTCCTAACATCACTCCCCACTGTACTTTGAGCAGAGGTTCGATAACATAGTGATAAGTTAATAAATACCTACAGGCCAGATTAGATAAGGCCAAGCTTTTCTAACTTCCCCCTCGCCAGCAGGAGTCTTTCCTACACCACTGGCTTCGGGCTATCCACCTGAGACATGGGCTGAGGGCTCAGCGACACTTTTCCTTCAGGATTTCAGTTGAAGACATGTCAGGCAGCTCTAACAGAGTCTCTACAAAGCTTCTTTTTTTTTTTTTCCCTTTTCTAATTCTTGTTTTTATTAACGAATGACTGCTCTGTCAGAGAGAGGGGCCTACCCCCCTCCCATATGCAACACTCCAGCCTCGAACAGTAAATCTCTCACACTAGGCATTGCCACCATAGCACGGCTTTTTAAATATTCAGTGTATACGGTCTCTCTCTTACCCAAGCAGGCAATACTCCCCTTTCCAGACATGAATTTGGTTGCAAGGAGAAAGGGCTGACACACAGGTGTGCTTTTGCAACCCTGTTTAGCTAAATGCACATCCCCAAGTCTGTGCTGCTCTGAACCCTGAGAGTACCATGCCACGCCATCCTTGCTCAACTCCAAGTCCCTTTTTTCAGTAGGCACAAACCTAAAATTTCTCTGATCTGCCTCTCAGCATACTGAACTTCTGTAGCTGTCTTTAGTTGCCCGTGGGTTGATTCTTCATTTGGTTTGGGGTTTTTTTTCCCCTTTCAGGCTCCATATATTCTAGAGAAATACTTGTCTGTGGGCCCAACCTTGAATGTCACTCACAGCCAAAAAAGGTTTAAAAGGTTTCCAGCGGACTTCTTATTTTGGGGGGTTTTTGTGGAATACAGCATTTCCTGCAGCCATTTTGGCCAAATGGCATAAGGCTGATTTCAGCTGATTTTCACTACCCTACGTCACTAGATTATGAAAACTGAAATGTACACCTGCCTAGCCATACAAACTGTTATGAATTCAATCCACTACATTAATATTTCAAGGACTGTGATAATACTTGATCACCATTTTCCTAAATGGTTTCTGTGTTTTAAGACGTGTGCACATAATCAACTTTTTGTAACAGGGATATTCAGACTGTTTTTTCCTTGAAGTATAAGTCAATTTTCTTTACATATAATATGACACCTAATGACAAGAGAACTGTAAAATAATCAATTCGGCTTATTATACAATTTAAGTTCACATTTTTCCTAAAAAAAAACCCAAAACCAAAAAACTCAAATGGACAAAACAGACACTCTAAATGTCTGTCAATAAAATGGCTGTGGTTTCACCTTTCCCCACCCAATACCACATTCCTACATAGCATCAAAAATGTCAAGCTTCCAAACACAAAATAACAGGCCTAAAAAATATATAGTGGAATCAAATGGTACACAAAATGCAAAGCTTTAGTTACCTTCTTTTTAAACCCTATAATAATTGCAAATTTAAAATAGTGAATTACTAACTTTCTCTTCTGAGGTCAGATAAAAATAAGTCCTAAGGCAGCTTATTTGCCATATTTAGGAGACTCAAACCGAAGCAATGACAAACATCTGGCTATGATTCTTTCTGGAATTTTGACTATTTCTTCCTGGCCAGGGAAGAAAAACACTGAGCTGACCAACAGCACCTCGATTCCTCCAGCACAGCACTTAATAGGATTCAGCAGCAGACTATCCCTTGACTCCTCACATATTTAAGCTGTTAATACTTTCACAGCACAGAGGGGAAAAGCCTTCACGAAAGGAAGGTCTAAGAAGGAGCAGGGAGAGCAGAACAGAGACAGGAGGGCAGCCAGTGCCAGAGCCCCGAGCCAGGACTGGGCTGCCTGTCCCACCAGCACTGTGCCCGGGGCTCCTCATGGCACACAGAAAGTGCTTTCCAGTGCCCACAGCATTATCCCAGTTTTTAACATATTTCTTACTTAAAATTGCTCAATAACAGCAGTTAGAAGTTGCATCGTTTCTGCATCATCCCCACAAAAGTTCTTGGGGGCACTAATGCTACCAAAACTCTGCTACAGAGAGCAGCATTTTGCCATGTGCACAAGTGGGAAACACTCTCTCCAAACCACGGGAAGCATATTGCAGTCAGATTGCTTCCTCTGCCATCCCAGAAACCTCCTGCAGTCCCAGCCCAGCTCCTGATTTCAAGGCCTCCAATGGCTGGTCAAAAAAAACTGGCATTCAAGAGGAAGCCACTTTCATGGCACCTTTTAAATCACAGATAACTGCAAATTGCACAGAAACCAGAATAAGCAGAGTTATTCTATTCCATTCTAAACATAAGGATGGAGAGTAGCTTTGCACTTTTAATAGTGCAATTTATAAATTTCGTAAGCCAAGGAAGTGCCCAGCAAAGACAGTATCACTATCAGAAGTAATCATCAAGTACACATTTTCAGCTTAGTACAGAATAAGCCACTTTGGTTCTGTAGTAATGTAATAGTTTTGCAGGGTACATCAATGAACACCAAAGTAGACATGAGCAGTGAGAGGACAATACTTAATAAGAAAATAAAGGGGGGAATTAAAGTGTAATCTTATCTAATTCTCCCATTCTCAAGAACGGCAGTGGAGTGGAGCATCTGCCTGCTAGGAGTCTGCTGGTGTCAGAGGGAGAGGGACACCTCAGACAGCACAGCAGGGATGCAGAACATCATTACTTCATTACATGAAGAAAAATAAAAAAGAACAGACTTCTGTTCTCAAAACGAACCAACAAAGATTAGCACAAAAGAAAAATATTCCAGTTTAAATTTCCCCTTAGAGTGGAGCAGGTAGGCAGACCCTATAATAAAATGTAAAAGTATTTTTCACTCCCAAATTTCATTTGGCATCCAAACAGAAGGAGAAGAGGAAGTACATGCCACTGAAGAAGCACCAAGTTCTCCCCAAATAATTCAGTAAACTTGAAGTGTAATAAAGATAAACTTCTTTTTCTGGGGCACTTCCTCATAGCATAGAGCATAACTGATGTGAAAGAATTTCCTAAATGACACATATTTCCTACATAAGGAACACATAGACCAAATATTAAACACCATATTATGGCAGCAATTCCATTAAATGTCATTTTGGTGAACCCAACCCAGCCCAGACCCTTCTGCTTAAGAGTCTGCCACATTTTTGTGCGAATCAAAAGCCTCAAAGTTTAATCTCTTCAGAAAATCTGGAAGGCTGGCAGAACTTCTACTGTAAAACCCTGATTACTTTGAAGTGTGCCCACAGTCTGAACTAAATTGAATTTGCCAATTATTCATCTAGTAGTCTGCAAAACCACCCTTTGGACAGACTTAGCTGGGAGAGAAGAGGTACCCCATGAAATGGCACATACAAGATTTGAGCTGACTAAACCAGCTGGCTGTAAAAAGGGAAAACAGAACAGCTCATGAAAATAATGAATATTGCAGCCTAGCTTTGAATGGATATGTTTCATTCTCTCTTCTGTTTTGGAAAAGAAAGGAGAAACCATAAATAGCCCATGTTCAGTTTTTTTAAACTCTAGAAAACATTGAGTATTTCTCCATCCCCTAACATTCAAATCCGATTCCCTGGAGAAGGGCTCTGCCCAACATACTTTAAAGAATAATTCCCTCTTAGTGATTAATAAAATTTCTACTTAGAAATCAAACCTTATGAAACAGATGGGGAAAAGGGACAGAGGCAGCAGACTTCAGACAAAAAGTGGTAGAATGGAGCTATCTGGAACTTTCAGCAAACTGTTCCAGGTACACCAATAACACAAAGAAAAGACTGTTCTTTCCCATTTTGTTCTCTCTCCATCCGTTACATCACTCTGTCAGTCTCTTTTCTTGCTCTTTGGCAAGTTAAAAAGTCAAGTGGGCTACCAACGAGGGCAACTACCAACTCCTGCCAGGAGAGAAGCAACTGTTTTAAACACATCTTGGAGAAAGGAGGGGATGACAAGGTAAAGCTGCATGGATTAAGTTGTTACTGTGGCTACTCTGTTTATCCCATATGGTTAAAAATGCTACTGTGGCTCATTTTAGGCAGTGAGGCAATAAACAAGGCTACTGCATCAGGTCCCCCACCCCACTGCACAGGGAAGGGTCTCTCCAGGAGCTGATCCTACACCCAGTCTGTCCTTCCATTGACATCATTTTTCCCAGTAAAAAACCAGTTGCCATAGTTCTTACAGACAGAAGAGAAAATAATTTGAATAAGGGGAAAAAAAACCCAAAACCACCTTTTGCCATCACCTACATCTCCCTGAGCAGGCAGTGCCAAAACCCCATGGCAAAGGCCTGTGTCCCACTGCACTGACAAACTACTGCTGACCTGAATCAAACACAAACCCCACGACATCACACCTTGTTTTCACATCTAGTGACAAAAATTGCAAAAGCAAAGAGAAGCGGGCAAGTGGCATGGCAATCTGAACCTCCACTCCTCTAGGACAGCTGCTTGGCCACCAGTTTCTCTAATTGCTTTTTGAAAAAATCACTGTGCTAGCACGCACCGCCTATTCAGCAATGTCACTGCCTTTTCCTAATTCCTGCCCTCAATCCCAAGTGAAAAATTCCCATTTTCCATGACAAACGGCAGTCAGCAGTTCCTGCTATCCCATCAGCTCACCAAAGAAATCAGGCAGAGGGTCACAGTTTAATACCTTATGCCTGTTTGCTATCATTTGCTACCTTATTTAGCCAAAACTGAAAGGCAGTGGAGGCAGCGTTAGCTGGACTGTAATGCCACAGCTGCTGACTCTGGACCTTTTTGTGCTCAATGCTCTGAAGCTGACCCAAGGCTGACCCCTTCTCCTCACCACTCACAGCACCAGGCATGAGGTTTCTAAGTTTTTCAGTTCCAACTGATCTCATAAAGAAGAGCAGCACAATATTAATTATGGCCTCAGCAGGCTAGTGCCCAAATTCGAGTGTTTCTGTGAGTGCCATAATCAGAGAGAGCTTCCAGGTAAAAAAAACTAAGATAGCTCCTAATTATGGGAAATATACACAATACAACTATCTGAAAGCCCCATAAACCTGGCCTTGCACTGACTTTCAAAATTACAGAGCTGAGGGTGTTGCTTGGGCTTTTTTTTTCTTTTTTGAATCAAAACACAAAAGCACCGTGTACATCAGCTTGGAAAAATAAATGAAATTATCCTTCAAAAGAACCGAAGTCAGCGGATTTTCTAAAAAAATATTCTAACATAATTTAAAGGGAAAAAAGAGGCTTTTGTGTTCTATGCAGCACATGAGGGATGGGTGGGAAGGCAAACAGAGACAGTCCCTTACCAACTGGAAGGACACAGGCACAGCCTCACTCTTAAAAAAAAAAAAAAAGGCAAACAGATTTCATGTCTGAGACTTGAACAGCTGGACAGAATCTGCAGAAGACATCCCCAAACCCACTATTTCTCCAGAGTTCCAAAGACATCTTTTTCACTCTATTTGAAAAACCTTTTTTGAGTTTATGCAACAAACTAAGGCTCCAAGTGCTAATTATAAATTACTGATTACAGTTTGGTACTAACGTAGAATATCTGATAGCTGAGTTTGTTCACTAGAACACAGTTGTTTTCTAACAACAGATCTCAGGCGAACTAGAACTAAACTCTGAGGTTAATGCTGAAAATCTAACAAGAATTGGAAGAAAAAAAATTCTTTAAAAGCAGAATCTCCCTAATTTGTGCATGGCTTCTACGTCTTATGGCAGATTTCCCCAAGCATATTTTTAGATAAACATTTTCAGAAACACTGAACTGACACTGCTTTGGTGCATCCCTCCTTAAGCATGCTGGCAAGCACAAGACTTTCAAATAGGAGCAAGTTTACTTGGAGAGGATACAAACCATTAAAATAATTAATATAAATCAGTAACGAAGGCAAAGCTCTTCTGCTCTCCCAGCTGCCAAACTGACAAAGCTGCATGTGGCTCAGGAAGTAAGAACAGTTTGGCAGGAGACGTTTGGTATTCCCCCAAAGCAAACAACAAATAAAGACTCTCTTTAGAGTATGTGCTTGTATTTAAAGTCTATTAAAAACACAAAACATCTGTTATACTTAAAAGACTTTAAAAAACAAGCCGTGCAACTGATATCACTACTTGTAAGCAGGTAAAATCCCAACAGGAATCTTCATTCAGATATTGCCTCAAAATGTCCCAGCTCTCTAAAGAGGCACATCCTTGTGAGCTTTAAATTATCAGAGGCTCAGTGTACTTGAAATTGGGTTTAAATATCTCTTACCTCAATGTCAAGTACTTCCACTGTGTTGTCCAACATCTTTATTTTGATGGGGAGGTCGCGCTCGTGCGCTTTGGCAGGTGATGATGCCATGGCACTCAAGAGGTTCTGTCCTGGCTCCAAGGTACTCACTCCTGAGGTCTTCTGGGCACCCAAACGAGAGCCTGGCGTCTGCAGAATTCTGTATGTTCCTTCTATCTCTCCCATCTTCCAACAGCGAGCAGAGTCTATAGAAACACGGAAGAAAATAGAGGGTTACAGCCTGAAAGATTTTCCATTGACATTCTGCATTAAAATATCACCCACTGAAGCACTATCACAAAATCCTTATTCAACACAATCCCACTAGCAAAATCAGTAATAAGGTTAATGAAACTCTGGACAGGACTTGGAGCAACTGGTCTAGTGGAAGGTGTCCCTTACCATGGGAGAGGTTGGAACAAGATGAGCTTTAGGGTCCCTTCCAACCCAAACCATTCCATAATGACTAAAATCCAACAGCTGGGAAGAAAAAGTAGGAAGAAAAACTAACCATTCTGAAGCATGGTTAAGAAATGGGATAGTCAAACCTGTGCCTTCTGCCCTCCCAACATCAACATTTTAGTTTCTGATGAGGTTTTCTGCTGATGAGCCCCCTGCCACCAGCAGCACGAGCGCTGGGGACAGTGACGGGTAAGGCAGAACTGTACCTCTCACCGGTACCCAACTATCCCACTGAGATAACAAGAACTGTTAACTTCCTGCATCCCCAAAATGATGGCTCTTGCAAAACCTTAACTGCTGGCAACCCAGAGCATTTTAACATTTTGGGGGTTTACTTTTTATACTTGCAGACCCCTGTAGAGATCAACTTATTCCAGGAGTGCAGACAGATGCCTCGCCACCTAATCACACCCACCACAAGGCTTGTGTGGCCTCTGAGCCCCTGAAGAGCCCTGCCTGAGCAGCACAGCTGAGACCACCCAGAGACACCGCCAGCCTCCCAGGTGATGACATGCAACAAGAAAGTGTGACAATCACAGAATCGTTACGACTGGAAAAAGTCTCCGACATCACCAAGTCCAACCATCAACACAGCACTGCCAACACCACCACTAAACATGTCCCCAAGTGCCCCACCCACACATTTGAACACTTCCAGGGATAGAGACTCCACCACTGCCCTAGGAAGCCTGTCCCAATGCCTGACAAATCTTTCAGCGAAGGAATTTTCCCTGATATCGAATCTAAACCTCCCCTGGCACAGCTTGAGGCCATTTCCTCTTGTCCTGTCCCTTGTTCCCTGGGAGCAGAGCCCAGCTCTCCCCCAGCTGCATCCTCCTGTCACGGAGTTACAGAGAGCAAGAAGGTCCCCCCTGAGCCTCCTGTTCTCCAGGCTGAGCCCCCCAGCTGTGCCTCATCTGACTTGTTCTCCAGACCCTTCCCCAGCTCCACTGCCCTACTCTGGACACTCACCAGGGACCCAAAACCAAACCCAGCAAGAAGGATGAGCTTACCCTTAAAAGTGGGCATACATTGTCCAGTGCCCAGTCTCCCAGCTCTGGGTGACAAATAATCAGCAAGTTTCTTTCTTGGGGTGTTTTGTGCGTATTCTTTGGCTGAACTTCTTGGTTTGTGTGGCCACACAGCCAAGGAGAAAAACTTTTAGGTCATAAATTTTAAAACCACCCTAACAACAAAAGTCAGCAGAAAGAGATGCCCAAGTTACACCTCTAACTGCTAATCTGAAGGAAAACTAGAGCTTGATGTCATCTGTATCCTCTTGATACCGTGTCCTTCACCACGTAACTGCACAGTAAGATTTTTGTTATTGGCATTCAGGAGCCTGTGAGCAACTGGAGCTGCCCAGGATCAGCCATACTCCTCACGAGGCTATTTATGAGCCACCCGCTCTTAAAATTAGTGCTCCAGGAGCACTCATTCCCTTCTGAATAAACAGCTCCTGGAAGAGACACACTGCAGTTACTCAAAAGGAAAAAAATGCAAGCGGCAATAGCCGAGGCAGCACAAGGAACAGCCCTGCAGCACGGACCTCAGCAGCCTCCCCTCCAGCTGCAGCCAGCTGCTTCCCAAAGGCAAGGCAGGCAGGCCACCCAGGGCCAGACTGAGGAGGAGCTCCTGGGCACTCTCTAGCTTTGGTCACCAGCCAGGAGAAACCAAAGTCATATCAAACAGAAACTGCAGATGTCGAAGTCCTTCCCCACAGGTGGCAACAGGAAAAGTGAACTCAGTGGGGCTTGACCTCGTGTCTTACTGATGACATGTTCCTAAAAATATTTACGCCGGCCAATATTCAGATTTTAAAGGCCAAACAGGCACTAGGCAGAACACACAATGAGCAGAAGCAAGCATGATCCCCAGAAGAGCAGTGGCCTGCCGTGCCAGCTGGGAGCATCTCCCCCATGCCACATTCTGTTCCAAGGCACCCTACTAATGCCATCACAACTACTAACAATCCCCAAATAGCCTGGCCTGCTCCCATTGCCTTCAAAACCCAACGTGTGAGGAGTGCTAACCAAGCAGAGCACTATTTCCAATTTCACCACCAGAGTTACACATCATGTTTTAGGTACTCTGACTACACACGACATTTCTTGACAAAAACCAAAGAGTCGTGGTTCAGGAAACACTTCAGTTCAAGGGGCTGACTACACGAAAGGAGGAGAAAAATGAACCAGTGAAGCCTGAGACAGGCTGCAAGCTCCGAGAACATAGAATTTCTACAGGCAGAGCAGAGCGTCCCACAGCACCGAGAGCCTCCTGCTGTGGGTGAGCCACAACAAGGTCTCAACAATGCGAAACTAAAACGCAGTATTACCACAACAGCAGTGTTCTGGGATAAAAAAAATCTTCCTTGCATTGTCTCTCCCTGAACTTGTTTGCATCTAGTGTTTATCCTGATAATTTCCTACAAACTGGGACCAGGCACCAAAGCTAAATCTGCTCCCTGAAGCACAGTGACTGAGTGTTGCTCTCAGCCCTAAGTGAAGGAGCAAATAAAAGAAAATTTACAAAATTTATGTAGCTATATACAATCTTTTTTTTAACTTTTTGAAATAGCTTTTAAGTCACAATGAGTTTCATCTCCTGCTTAGATGGAATAAACTTATTTTTCAGAAGCAAGACAGCGTTTTCAGCTACCAGCAAATCTGGAAAGGCAGCTTATACCTGAAGCTATGCAAGATCATAGAAACAGAGTGGTTTGGGTTTGAAGGGACCTTAAAGCCCATCTTGTTCCAACTCCTTGCCATGGGCAGGGACACCTTCCACTAGGACCAGTTTACTTCAAGCCTCATTCAGTCTGGCTTTGCACACTTCCAGGGATGATACCAACGGCTTTCAAAAGAACTCCTCTGAGCACCGTGTCTTTTGGTCAGTGGCAGGATCCGTGCTCCACCCCTCACCCATGCAGAAGGCAGATCTGAAGTAAGGCCAGTTTCCCCATTGCCGAGTGTGAACAGGGTGGTCTCTGCTTTCCTTAGGAAGGTATCGGTACACACGGAGCAGCAAGGAAGTACTCTCAGATCAGGTCCCTTCAGCCACCAGAAGCAAACTCTCCTCTTTTAACTTTCTCACTAAGCCATAGCCACGCGTCAGCATCGTTACACTGAGCTGGCACCAACTGATGCACCAGGAATCCACCACCGCAGAGAAGAGGGATGAAGATTCCGAGTACCCAGTTGTGAGAGGGAGAGACACGTCTCCCTGCTACCCGGACCTCACGCTCCCCTACGACCCCCGTCCCTCCTCACGGCCTCGAAGAGTTTCATGGCTCTCCCTTGCAGCGCTGCACGGCCACACGCTGGCTTGGAAGGAACTGGATGGGCGGGGAGGGCG
>VZTD01005950.1:218226-250486 GCA_013397725.1 Rhagologus leucostigma
GCCCGCCCGCCCGCCGCCAGTGGCCAGCGGGGCCGGGGCGGGGCCGGCCCCACCCTGCGGGCGGGTAACGGGGCCGGGGCAGGCCCGGGGGAGCTCGGCTCCGCACTCGGAGCTTTGTCGCGGAGAGCGGCGCAGCGAGACCCAGACCGGTCCCTCCTGCTGCCCCACCGCCCGGCCGGTTCCGCCGGGCTTAGAGGATTATTTTATAACAAAGTGAAACCCGAAGTGTGGTTTTCCAGCACGAGGAAGGCTTTAAAAGGATACTTCCATCCGACGCTGAAGGGCAGCCAGCCCACAGGCTGCTGCCCAACGCCTGCACCCCAAAAAAGGGCACATGAAACCCCCCAATGCACACCCCAGACATCCACCACGCACACCGCCGCACCCACCCCACACCCCACAGATCTCATTTGCCAGGGAAACACTGCCCTGGGGGACGACACCACGGCAGTAACCAGCCCCAGGGCAAGTAATGAACATTTTAAGTCTTCGCTTAGTTAAATTTTTCACATGTAGATTTTAAGTGGGGGTAGAAACAGACTCAGCGCTACAGAACAAGAGAAAAGGTGGATGCTGCACAGAGGCATCGGGCAGCGTTGCTGGCCAAAGGAGCTGAAGACCACAAAAGCAGCATCCTCCTCCTCACTCCCCAACCAGCAAGCCCATCTCTCAGTGACACAGACAAGAACATCACACTGTAGGAAATTCAGCACAGGACAAACAGATCTTTGCACCGTCTGGATTTCATCAGCTCTAAAGCTGAGGCCAAGGCCGGCAGGTAACAGGACAGCTGGGAAAAGAGCTCTTTCTGAAAAGGGCCACCTTTGACAACCCCTGAGTCAGCCATAGCTCACTAGTCTGCTCTTCAAGACAAGAAGCAACAGGAATGAGAGAAATCCTTGGGTTCCTCTAGGTAGGGGTTGTTGGCCAATAGCATGAGAAATTCAAGGAGCCATCTTGTTTCTGAGAACTTGACCTTTTCACAACAATTTGAAAACCAAAATATTAGCATAGCATATGACTTTTGATAATAACAAACACATAAATTATGCAGAACAGCCCTTTCAAACAGAAGCAGCTTCATTACTCTCACTCACCAAAAGGCAACTTGCAAATTTAATGAGTAATTCCTGACTAGCAGCGTTCTCATCTCTTCAAAAGAACAAAAGACACAAGGTTTTGAAAAATATGTCCCATGATTTGTTCTCCTTAAAAAGTGAAACGGAGCTGAAGAGTCTCGTGGATACAGAAAAAAAAAAAACATAATTATGAAAGCTGCAAAAATGTACACAACATTTTAGACAACTCCATTCCTAAGATCAATTGTGATTCCAGTCAGGTGAAGTGCTTTCATTACTGACAGGCTGTTTCAGTGTCCTATTTGCATGGCTCTTTATTTGCAGCTTAACTGCAAATACAGTTTCACATTCTTCAAAGTGCAGTCACTTCAGAGTCATCTTCATTTCAATCACTTTCTTAAACATCTAGAAAAGAGCACTAAGTTTTCTTGTGCAAAACAGCAGCTGCCACTAAGTCGGAGAACAAATCTGATGTGATCACTTTAAAGCCACATACCACCACACTTGGGAGAGGAAGCAATAATTACAGATATGACAGAGTCTTTAGAAACATCAACACCCTGCTGCTGCTCTTTCTGCTTCACTCAAGGGTCCTGACTTTATCGCTTACCCAAAACACAAGTAAGTTACTGAACTGAAACAATGCAGTAAGGAAAAGGCACAAAGGTTCAGTGTGTTTAATTGTCCACACCCCCAGCACCTCCGTTTCTACACGCAGCTCATCTCCGACCTTTCTACCCACACAAACAAAAAATTTATTTTCCATCATATCATAGAATTCCAGAATAGTTTGTGTTGGAAGGGACCTTAAAGACCATCCAGTTTCAATTCCTCTGTCATGGGCAGGGACACTTTCCACTAGCCCAGGTTGCTCCAAGCCCCATCCAACCTGGCCTTGGACGCTTCCAGGGATGGAGCAGCCACAGCTTCTCTAGGCAACCTGTGCCACAGCCTCACCACCCTCACAGGGAAGAATTTCTCCCCAATATCCCATCTAAGGTAAAATAAAGGTAAAAACTCTCTGGCAGTGGGAAGCCATTCCCCCTTGTCCTGGTACTCTAGAACTTTATCCAGTGTCTTTTTCCAGCTTTCTTGGAGCCCCTTCAGATACTGAAAGAACACAGTCAGGTCACCCCAAGCATCCAGGCTGCACAGTCCCAATTCTCTCAGCCTTTCCTCACAGCAGAGGTGCTCCATTTGTTCACCTTGGTGGCCTCCTCTGGACTTGCTCCAACAGGTCAATGTCTTTCCTGTACTGGACCCCCTCAGAGGTGGATGCAGTATATACATATATATACATATATATGTTTATGTGTGTGTGTGCATGTGTGTGTATAAGAAAACTCTACCATACACACAAACCTTTGTAAGAGGTGACTTTTCCCTGTTAGAGAAGTCACCACCCATTTTCACACTCCTGCCTGCACATTCAGAACCAGGCTGCAAAGAGACACATGGCACCACCTGCCGCCACAAGCAGGGGAAGTGACAAGAAGGGACAAGCCTACACTTCCACAGTCTAGAAGATGACAGCTCTACCCTCTGTAATTCCTACTCCCAACCAAACAGGGTACAGTTAGGAAGGGCCATATCAGGTTGAACCTCTGTTTTATACACTCAACCATTTAATAAATCCTCAGCAACTGTAACAAAAAACATGCTTGAGATGTGGTGTTTGGCGATTTTGAAACCTAAAAGAGGGAGTGGATGGTTATCTCTACCAGACTGCAGTATGTTCTTCACAGCTATCCACAAAGGCCTCTGGGTTTCTGTAACACCCATGAAATCAAACTTTTCAACCATCCAGGCAGTGTTTGAAGCCTTTATAGGAGGAGGAAGAAGTTTAGAGACCAAAACTAGAAGAAGAATGTCATTACACATGAAAGCCAGCTGTTGCTGTTGGAAGGATGCAGTGTCAGGAAAGTACGACTTTCTCCTTTTGAGATAAAAACTGATAATAAGATGTAACTCTCTCACTCAAACTAATATAACAGATAATCTGCACCACATTCTCCTCTTGGCCTGAGCAGGACAATTAGAATTACCCTTTCACTACACTATAATATCACCTTTTTCTGTAATCACTCTCTGGTTGAGGAAGTCCTTCAAAGCAGACTTCTTATCCAGCCAAGATAAACAGCTGGGAAAGCTTCTTTTTATTCAGATCCTTCACCATGACAAAGAGAAACTCTGCAGACTGAAAAATTACACCTATTGATGATTTAGTCAGCGCATTTTCCAAATACACACTACAAAGCTCTGTCTCTCAGAGGTCTCCGTCTCGTAACAACAAGGCAAGCAGTTTCAAAAGCTTACATTGTCTTCCCTTCACTCTACAGCAGCAAGTTGGCATAGCTGAGAGCAAAAATAGTTACAACCATTTAAGCCAGCATTTTACACCCTGTACACCAAACTAACTGGGCCACACATCACCAGTTCACTTCTCTAGTGTGTTGTACTGGGACTCTGCAATGACAACACGCATGGGCATGCCAAGGATGCAAATAGGAAGATGGATTGGCATAGATTTCATTGCAGGTGGGTCACTGAAAGCACCAGAATCCCTTTTCGGGCAGTTCACAGACCTTTGACTGCCACAGGTCACTGCCATTGTCCTACTTTAGTTCAAGCTGATGCCTTGAATGACAATTCTCCCATCTGTTACTACCTGGAGATATTCAGCAATTTGCTGTAGACATCATTAGCCTAAGCACAGTGTCACTTAGGACTAATTGGAAGGGCTGAGAGCTTTCTCCCAGAAGATGATCACTCTTTCTTCCATCACTTTTGAGGACCTGGTGACACCACACCACCTGCAGAGCACCTCAGAGGTCCACCAAGGGAAAAACTCGCTTTTCCACAACTGTCTTCACATGTTAGATTAAATGTCATGACAGTTAGTGACCACCCTGGCCATGTTTCTGGTCTGGAAGTGTTTCAGCCCTGGAGAGTTCGGCCAAGTACTTCACAGCCTGTAATGGCCTGTGCAGAAGAACCAGACAGAGACCAGTTATCTTGTCTTACTGACCCATCCTCTGGACTCCCTTCCACATCACCTCAGACATCTCAGTAGAGACTAGTCTGCATGGATCAACAAACCATTCCTCAACCTGTCTCATCACTGATTAACAAGTTCTCTACCCGGTCAAAAAGAGCATAAGTTTGCTTCTTAAATAGCAAAATCAAGCCAATTTCAGCAATTTTAGTCAGGTGGTGTTGTGTACTCACAGGCCACCAGTACTACAGACGGTAGAAAAAAATGAAAAGAGTGCAATCAAAAAATTTGATCAATCCACCAAGTGTCATTAGCAAATGACAAAAGACTCAAGTCAAGGTGAACAGGAATTGCTGGATAAGCAGAGATACGATCCACACGATGAGCACAAAGATTGAACAACACAGCCATACCTGTACATACCACTCACCAGAATTTCTTTCTTACTCCAGGCTCACTTACTGTTAAAATTGACCAGAAAGCATAGGAGAAATACTGTTCTTCAACAGCAATGAATGAAGATACTACAAAAATGGTCAGAATTCACCTCGTTCTACTGGCAGAGATGCAATGGCAAAGGCACCCAGCAGTAGCAGTACCTTGCTAAACCAACCTGACAAACTGATTTCCCTGCTACAGATGCTTGTACACTCTGCGGTTGGGATTTTACACTTCCAACCTTAAATAATTCTGCCCCCCACAATCATGCTCCAGCACTTCTCCCAGAAGGAAATCTTCGAGCTTCTCAGATTGTTCCCCTTTGGAGTATTTTTGAAGAGCCCTTCTACACACGCTGCAACTACTAATTACAGTGGCCTTTATAAAGCACAAAGTCCACCAGCCTTAGACCGTGACCTGGAATTAAACCCTCAGTATTAACCAATTCTTTAGAACAGGCCTGGGTACTTATGTACAGGAAAAACTTCTGCTAACAGAAAAAAAAACAAGAGGCTGCAATCCCTTTTTGCAATCACCTACTTTGACTTTCATAATTATATCTCTAGTTTAACTTGGCTCTCGTGGTGAAGGTGGCAATTAGAACAAGTAAGTGAAGCACAGCATATGTTCGTACCTGCACACACACAGATGCACTCACTCAGCAGCTTCTCTCAGTCTGACTAGTGAACTTGTCCAAGCACGTCCTCCCTGCCCAGAAGGTTCAGTCTGTAGCCAGCAGCAGTTCTGAAGCCACAGCACAAAAATCAGGAGTGTAGACAAGCTACAAACTGCAACAAAATACGGCTGCTGAGCCACAACACTGGAACAAAAGTTCAGGCAAGATCTGACGACTGGGTCTCTCGTCTTCTTATCCACAGGTAAAAGCTGAGACACAGACAATCCCTTATTGCCCCCACGTGGTACATCGATCCTATTGCACAAAAGCACAAATATGCCCAGAATTCCTCTAAATTTGCTTTAAATTGAATCCTAAGGTTTTTTGATAGATGTTAGTTCCGTAACAGCCTAAATATTAAGCAGCTACCAGTCTTTTCTGCAATTACATTGATTTATTCCTCTCTTACACTTAATGATGTCTGCACAGGGAGGGCAGCATGTCTGAAACAGCAAGGCCTGACAACCGTCCCCCAATAAAACTGGGAGTGCCTGAAAGCTCACCCTGCCTTTTTAAAAATTTTTAAATCCCGTTGAGGTTCATCTCATTTCCCTGCCCATCAAATCAATCTGGGTTTTGTTACCCCAGAGAAGTTGCACAAGGGTTTTATTCAGTTATGACTTGTACCATGCCTCAAAGATCTACATGAGAAACGTCTCTGTGTGTTTGAGGGGGCGGGGAACAAGACACCTCCAAACAGAAAACACTGCTCCCCCAAAATCTGAAATTCTGACAAAAAATATCACCTCATCTTCGCATACTGATCAACTTTAGTCAACACAAATACAAAAAAGCCCAGTTAAACATAAAGGAGAAAAAGGCCTAGTTCTGTTTCACGGACAGGACACCTCAGAATAAAATCATAAATTTAGGATCTCCAAACACTAGACACAGATAAGCTCGGCAATTATTTCACTGCCAGATAAACTGCAGTTGAGGCTGTCAGTAACACCAACTCTGCTGCATTAAGTTCTTTCAGAAATGAGATGGCCAAACACAGATTGCTGGCAAAACAAACTGGCAGATTCCCCACTCTGCCCTCAACCAAAAGGATTGTTCCAGCTGTTTGTGCCAGGACACAGCACGGCAGTCCCACTGCTGCCAAGACGCAGCCCCTGAGCCCAGCTGTCAGACACATGGGCAGCCACCCCTGCCATGCTGTGTTTTCATGTTTCAAAGCAGCCTGAGACTATTTGCTGGGCAGGAAAAGAAGATTCGAACCAGTTTTCTTGCTCTGAGTACAAACTTTCAAAGAGACTGAAATATGCCTGGAGACCCAAATCGCGTGTTCTCTGCAGGGGAGAAGCTCTGAACTCAGAGCAAGTACCACTACAGGAACATCTCAACCTAGGTTTTAGGCTGTCCTTTATGGAAAAGTTTCTTAAAAGTAAAAATAAAAATAAATGAAAAACTTTAAAACAACTGGGGAATTGGAAACTGCAAGGCACAGGAGTGAGCATGTTCTGAACAAAGCCTTTTACTGTCAGTGCCTTTTTTTTTTAATAAGTATGCTATTGAAGCAGCACAGGATCTGTTTTAATGAGTGTTTTGCATTAGCTCTCAGGGTCTGTATATTTACCTATTCTGTAGAACACACTGAGTTACCTTCACAGCACTTGTGAGCTCCTATTCTTCCTACATTGTTTTTTTCCCACGTCTTTTTGCGTTCTGCTTATAAAAATGAGGTGACTCCTCATTGCCCCAGCAGCTTCAAATTGTTTGTCAATAAAAAACAGGGGAACAGCCAGCTTGAGGCACTTCGAGCACAATGCCTCAACATGGTGAAGCTGCTAATGGGAGGCATGTTGTATAACTCAGATCTCCCTGACTTTTTGCCATGTCTTCCTGGATGTGACTTACAGGGCTGAGCAGAAATTTCTGTCTGGCAACGTGGATCACTCTTGGAACGTAGCCTTAAGCCTGACACCATTTACATCACCACAGATGATATGTGCAAAGCTGAGAGCCAAGGAGGGCTGGGACAGCGCAAAAACAACCGGCTCCATCAGTTCTACAGAACTGTTTACAGCGGGTTTCAAAGTGAGCAGGATAAGCTGCAGGCTTGGGAGAGAGAGTAGAGCTCCTCATTCTTTTCCTATCTAGGAGCTCAGTGTTTCCTACAGCGCTGAGAGCGCTGCACTGCTTTCTCCGTGGGACTGCTCCATAAAGCCAGGCAGGATGGCTGCAGGGCTGTGTCTGCTCTCACCAGCGTAGATTCCCGAAAGCGTGTTGTTCTCTGAGGTAGCTGGACACCTCCTCTGCCTTGCTGGACTGACAGGCTCTCATTCCTGTGGGTTGGAGTGAAATTCATTTGCCTTCTGCATTTCAAGCACAGAAACGAAACTTGCAAGCACACAGCTGCATCAGATCTTGCCTTGCTAAATGCTGCAGAAACTCCACAACGCACCTGAAACTTGGGCACACCCTGCCGTGGCCATGAGCCAGGCCCGGGTGATCCCATCATGTCTGGGCTGCACAGGCAGTGTGGCTGGCCATCACACCACTCCTTAGACGAAGCTCTTCCTCCTCATACTCCCTCCATTCCCGGTTTCTGGGCTTGACCCATAATGGCATCAAATGTAACTTCACTGCACATGTGCTCACCTGGTCACTGTGACAACAGCCTGGTTCAGCACCCTTCAAGCCTTCATATAAAAGGATACACGAGCAGGTGGCAGCATCTCCCATTTTTTGGATTATGAAGAGATTCTTTAGGAAACAACTACACACCAAGGGCTGCTCCAGCACAGGAGCTTCACCGGTAAACCGGCCTGCATAGCCAGCCACATGCCTTCGGGGCTGTCCAGAGGAACAGGACGCACAGCAGCCCAGAGCCTCGTTCAGCAGCTCCAGGAAGAGGTGGCAGACATGGTAGGAACAGGGTTTTAAGACAACAAGCTGCTGATCGAACTGTTATCTCTCCTGAGAAATTGCCCTTGGGAATTGTGGGCTGTGGGAAAATCTCTACAGCAAGATGAGTTATGAAGTGTTTTAACCACAGCTCTCTTGCACTGCAGGAATCCTTCAAGCATTTCTTTCTGGCTTTCTCTGACAGCAGGAGCCCTGTGTTAAGGTCTTTGTGCTCTGTTCCATACACAGCGTTGAGAGAAAACAGCAAATAGGGAAGAGCACATGATTCCAGGGAGTCCCTTGCACTGAATTCCAGTACAATGTCCTTCCAAGCAATAGTTTCCACTCTTCCCAAAGCCTTTATAGATTATATTCTTGCACATTCCAAGCAATTAACCACCTCATTCATCCTCTGGTTCAGACACTTCCCTAAAGCATGTAGCATTCCAGGATCTATTACAAAGTGTCCAGAAAAATGCAGGAAAAGTTACATTTTTCACTTTTCTTAACTCAGATGTCATGAAACGGAGATTTAAAGATACTTTGTTTGCTTTCTTTTTCTTTTTTGTAACCACTAAATCTGTGTAACAAGCTAGCAAAATCCTGATGGAAATCCTTCTTCAGGGAACCAGAAGCCGGATAAACCAACAAGAACACCACAGAGAAGCCAATGAAACGGACACATGAGGTGCGCTTAGCTCTGTCCAAATACTCAGAAAGATCCAGGCAATATTTGGCAGTGTGGAGCAGGAGAGTTGCCTGAAAACGAGGCACTTGTCTGCACTCATGCTGTCTACTGACACAGAAACAGCAAAGGACTCAACTGACATCGAAGTTACAATCCATGAATCTGAACTTAATTTCTTTCTGTCTTGAGAGAATTTCCTACTAAATACCTTCTGAATATAGTGGGGATTGGTACCAGTTGTTAATGACATGCCAAACATTCCTTTCCACTCACACCACAGGACAGCTTTCTCCTCAGTCGCTTACTCTGCTGTCATCAGAGCGTGGGTGAAGACAGAGGTGTGACTAATTCATCCACAGGTGTCACACAAATGGAAAGCCTGGGAGCAAGCAGTGTCAATTTGATCTCCAACCCAGTCATCCTAATATTCAAAACTACCTGAAAAGGGCACACCACAGGCTCTGAATGATCTTTGTTCCTCATTCCTTGCTGAAGAGCCATGATGGCCAGGGAGTGAACTCGAACTGCTCTCCTCAGAAAAGAGAACATTTGGGCATACAGACCACCATCACTCTAACTAGGACAAATGGAACCTACAAAAATGCTACCCCAAAAGCATGGATGAAATATAAGAAAAATGCTGGGAGCTTACAGGATCCCAAATGGAAAGAGCAAAGAAAGGGAAGGAGTCTAAAGACTGCCACGGTGCCTGCTGCTCTGCTTTCCTCCTCCTCATCTGAGGGTGCTCTCCAGTGATGAGCAGTGTCCAGTAAATAAAAGCCAGGGCTCAGCACACTGCAATAAGTTGCTCCTCTCTGGAGTTGCTGCAGCATTCTCCTTGCAAATATTCCGTCGTTTTAACAGGGTCCTGTACTTCCTTAGGGGTGAACTTCCAAACTATTGTAGCTGAGAATTTCCCCAAAACCTGGCCCATTTTCTCCCATGCTATGCATGTCTATTCAGCCTTGGGGGCAGATCTCTGAATGACCTCCCTGGAAATCTCTGCCCTAACTCTAAACACGGTACGGAGCCCACTGAGTAGACCCGGCAGACTTAGCAACAAGAACATGCTTTCCTTAACATACAAAGGGAATTCAAAACTCTCAAAAGCTGTTGTAACAGGCCTGAGGGAGGAAAAAAGGGTGAAAAGCTGGGGAAAAATAGTCCTTCCCTGATATCCCTGGATAGCAACACTGAACACTCATCAAGTGACCCTCATTGCCCTTCATGTTATCATGTCATAAACTGGCATCACACAGTACAGCAACAAAGCAATTCTGATTGCTCTCCCCGCTCTGAAAAAACTCCCCACGAGGAGCATCTACGGCAATACATACGGAATTAGGCACCTCACCCACGTGAGCAGACCGAGCAACATTGTGACCAGTGGCTCTGTACCAAATACAGAAAACGCTTGGATCAAAACTGTTTCCAACCTGTTCCGGGCAGATCTGTTGTTACGTCACCCCTTTGTGCCCCACACTGGGGCCTAATTAAGGCTGTCCTGGTTTAGGAATGGTATTCCCCAGTTTAGTGTTCCCACTGAAACTCCAAACCACACTGCCAATCACTTGCTCCCTCCTCCTCTCTCCCTCTTTTCTGCATCAGGATGCAGAGGAGAACTGGAAGCACAAAATGTAAAGATCACACATTGTTATAAGAACAATTTACTGTAAACAGCAATTAGATAAGAAAAGGAACAGTAATAGCAACCATATTAATAACAAAAGGGTACAAAAGAGAGAGTGATTCAC
Source organism: Rhagologus leucostigma (assembly GCA_013397725.1). Taxonomy (NCBI): domain Eukaryota; kingdom Metazoa; phylum Chordata; class Aves; order Passeriformes; genus Rhagologus; species Rhagologus leucostigma. The sequence goes on from VZTD01005950.1 coordinate 228,707, forward strand.
ATGCAAAAATCCTTACCACGGAGCCCAGCCCCACTCACTGCCACTCCAACCCTGCCTTTCCTGGCTGCCACAAAAATTAACTCCATCCTATAACAATAGGACAATATTTCAAACATATCACCACAAATTAATATTGATTATAATAAAGAATCATAACAAACACAAAACAGCTTTTTAGCAATTTTTATTACAGTTTTGGCTAATTGTAGTACATAGAATATAACAGGTTTTTGTACTAAGAACAAGTAATTTTTGCTATCAACTATAAAGCTCTGCAAATTCAAAACTATTTTTGCTCCTAAAATAAAAACCGTCACAATACAGTAACAGAAAAAGAACTGTGGCCAGTTCAGCAAGCCACCAAACAGAATCTACCTTTTGTCCCCCAAGTCTTTCTGCTGCTCATATCTTTCTTTTACAAGCAGCTTTTCTGAGAAAAGCAGTCTTGCTTTTCATGCCTTAGCACAAACACATGACCTTCAAGACCATCCCAAGAAAAGTGAAGGGGAAACAGACCTTCAGAGACATCAGGCACACTATGAACAATTGCCCCAAGGGCTTGGGAAGAAGCAGCAGATAATTACCTGTCCCGAGCATTGCAGCTAAAATGGCTAGTGCCATAAACTTGTTTTTTCCCATTAAATACCAAAACAGCATACAAAAATATTTCTCCTGCTGAATTTTTAGAACCTTTCTTTTTTTGCTTAAGAATCAAATGAAGTGCTTTATCCTGATCAAATATTTTAATAGATATGTAAATATTCCAAAGAATCACACACTGCCTGAAATAATTTCGCAGATGGTGACCAAACAGCACTAAACAAATGGAAAATCTGCTCTTGTTCCCATGCTAAAAATACAGGAAAAAAACGATCAACCCAATATACACAGTGAGAGTGACAAGTACAACCAGGCCCCTGTGCAGACATTTTATATTTCACAGTTTTTCTTCAAGTACAGGCTCATGGTAATAGAAATAAATAAGGTGGTGCGCAGTGTTCTCTGACAGTGCTGCTACATTACTTTGGTCCTACACTTTCTTCTGAAAAAGCAACTCAAGAATTTAGAAGCACTTGTTTTTCCATCCAAGTTTTATATGTAAAGATTTGACAAAATGGGGCTTAACTCTTCTGTGCATCTCAGCATACAAAAAGGTTCTCATTTTCACTTTTGTCAAGGTTAGGGAAGGTCAAATGAGTTGTGTCAAACCTTGATAGTAGCTGCTTTTGAAAAGAGAGCCAGAGCTCACCAGCAAAGGCTATGATGCAGGGTTTTACTTCACATTTTTAGAAAGATTCAAACATAAAACAGTAGTTTCAGGCAGGTAAAAATTTCAGCTGATTAACAGGTTTATGTTTAATCTAGCCACTGAAGTACTACTGGAATTATACATTAGCTGTAGAAATTATATTATTTTTTTCAAAGAAACATTAACAAAACTATAAAAATCACAGCTGCACCTGAGCTCAAAGAGCCGAAAGAAGTTGCAATTCTATCTATGTGTTTATTAGCTGCTCAGATAAGGATGTTTTGTGACAGATCAGATGAAGAAATTTGATTGCTGGCTTTATCAGAAGCAGGAGACAACCCAAGGTGTGTCACTGCTTGCCCTGTCAGCCACCACCTGGGCAGTTGTGTGCTACAGTGTGATTACTTACTGCAAACACAATATGAGGCATGATCTGCAGCACAAGTCCAGCCAAGATAAGAACAGTCTCCTTTGCTATCAGTATTAAGAAAGTGACCTTGGCCTAATAAAAAAAACAGAGTCGCTCCTGGAGTAATACTGCTGACTCCATCCTGGGGCAAGAAGTTAAAACACAGTTTGCATTGATCCTGTTAGGAACAGATCACTTTTAAAAAGAGAAGTGTGCTAATATATATTTTTATATATTTATGTTTTTACTCCATGTAACAGTTTGCAATGCTCTAAAAATAGTACAAAAATACTTATTAGGAATGATAGGATTTCTTACGCCTTTGGATATAGGAAACACCCATGCATAGAAAACTACTCTTTGGAGTTTACCTCATTCAACAAAATCAGCCTTATTCAAGTTTATTTGGCTACAATAATGCCAGAAAATAGCAGGAGTGATTTGTGATGGCCTACAAGAAACTATTCAAAACTAGCTGCAATAGAGTAAGAGATTTTAGCAAAATAATAACCCTCAAGGTTAAAATTAAAGGAAATAATGCCTGTCATGTAACATACAGTGTGCCTCTCACAGAGGCATTTCCTCTTCTTTCTTTTGCTAAGACGCAAGGCATGCTTGAATTTTCATTTGATATTTTGCAGAGGCCAAGGAAATCCTCTGCTGTGAGAAGAGACAGAGAAAGGGCTGCTGGTCTCACACACACATGTAAACACTGCGATATATATAAAATTAACCTTGCAGGCGTGCAGCCTTAGTGAGGTGACTGTTACCTGGCACTGAACAAGGTATCACTGATAGCTGTCTATTTCTAAATGGAATACAAAGTTAAAAGCAGGGAGCTAACAAGGTATATTAAAAAAATATTATTACCTAATGCTTATCAGGCTAGAAAACTTTCAATGACTATTTCCTATCCCTAATATAATAGGAAATTTAAAATAACCCCAATATAAGAAGGACTAAAGAAAACAAAAGTCAAATGTGTATAATATATAAAAATACCAACTGACTACATGTTACGAAATACATCTCACAAGATGTTACCACAAAACATTCCCACAGCTCTACAGCAAGCTCCAGATCACACGGAAGCAAGAGGCATCCTTTCTGCCTCCACCACTGCAATCCAACTCCAGAAGGTCTCCTGTGAGTCAGGGGATAAAGTCATCTAAAGACAAGACAGGAAAATACCATTTCAGATCAGCGGTCTTCTCACATTAAGAAACCTGAAAGAACTGCTCACATTTCATAAGACACAAGGAAACAATGGCTTCATCCTGAGTTTGAGAAACCTGTTTAAACTATTTCAAAGACTTCTTCCATAATTCTTACCCGTATATATTGTATTGACTTTCTGGAAAATTTTCATACATCTACACACACACACACAACATCACACTGTTTAGTTTGACTCCAAGCCATTTAACTTTGCAAACAGCAGTTAATCCTTATAAATTAAAATTAAGACTGAAACCTATGGAAATCCATCTTGTAAACATTTTTCCAAAGCTTCTTAATACCAAGCACATTAGAGAGCAGCTAAAGGAGAAACCCTTTAAGTGACTATTTGAACATCTTACCCAAGACTTTACACATGGTGCCCATGAACTGCACTGCTGTCACCTTCTCCACTTTGCATCTGCATTTGCATCTGTGCCTGCATTCTTGCAATCATCTCCTGCATGCGCCGGAGCTGGAAAAGCAGCACAGAAGAATTCTGTAGCCTAATCTCACCTCAGAATATAATTTTCACTGTCACCACCCCATTACTTATTTTTATTAAAGAGGAATCACGTATCTGCATTTTCTTTATCTGACACATAATGATCTCAGGTTATGGCATCTTCTTTTATTGCTCTTCATCCCTGAAGAGGCTGGCATTTACTGACTGAAATAAATAGGCTTTAATATTGTACTGTGGGATGGGATTTTTAAGCATCCCTAAACGGAAGATTCTGACATTAAGTGCATAAAAATTACGGTTCTGAAGCACGGAACAAGCATCTACACTTACTAAAGTTTATCAGAAAAAGAAGCAGCTTGTTTATGTCCCTCCAAAATATTCCTGTATCTGTCATAAAAAAAAATTGTCAGGATTGTCCCCCAACTCCCTTGCTAGCAATGACTAGGTGGAAGAAAGTATTACAGGCAAACCATCCAGTGAGACAAAAGTATAATTAAACTTGGTTGAAGGTCAATTTTAGAGTATTGCATTCAAACATATTAAAAATTCAAACACAAGGAAAGGATGTAACTCACCTACTAAGATTAACTGAACCATGTTGCACATACATTACTTAAATCTTTTTATTGCACCCAGCTCTGACAGGTGGCAAGTCAAACTCACTATGGAAATAATTTCGGGTGCCTTTGTGCACTTACACTGTAAGCTCAACTTAACTGTCAAGCTTAACAATAGAGTTAAACCTGTAGAATGTTTACACTATGCTTGTTTCTCATATTGCTTGAAACAACAACCCTTTTCATTTTTACTTGGTTATATTTTGGGACTTGGGTCCTCACTAAGATCACTGGTAGAAATGTGAGCATCTGCTTGTGCTAAGGCAGGCTAAGGAGTTAATCTAACTCATCCCTCTCCCCAGTACCAGCTCTTAGGAAGTGCATGGAACAGTCAGGTGCCCACTCCCAGCACTTATCCAGACGTGCTCAAAATCTAGAATCTGTCCCTTTGGAACTTGCCAAACCAAAAAATTCTACCTTTGCATTTAGTGAGCACATTCATGGAGAAAGCAAACTCTCCCATCTCAGCATTTTTGGCCTTACCTGCTCAAAAATACCTTGCTGTGTACAAATTTCATGCTATTGAACACCACAGTTTACAGACTATGTTAGAAGTATCTTTTTAAATTGAAATCAGCCATCTATTAATCCCATTAACCAGGACCTCTTGCTTGTGTAGTAGATTCCCATTCATCCTGCCACCCGTGATCGTATGAGTCCCTTTCCCTCCTGTCACCTACTTCTCAACAAGACTATTAATCTCATCTATCCTAGCACAGGGCCTGCTTCAGGTCTCCACTTCAGCCTTTCTGCCCATGTTTTGCTTTCCATTGCAGTTTTTCTAGTCTTGCCTATCTAGAACCCTTTTGGGTTAGAGGAACAATAAAAGCAGCATTAGAGCTATGCATTATGAATTTGTCATAGTGGCAGAACGAGAATTTCTGTTTCATTTTTTATTTCTGACCATTTCTACCATCATTCCCTCTTTTGCTGCAGGGCTGAACTGACTGTCCCAGTCTGCAGTTGTTAACTGTAGAACCCTTACTCCCCTGAGGATGGTTCTCCTCGCCCACGCAGCGTGCGCTACATCCATTGCTGATCACTACAGTGGAATCATGTTTTACCAGATTCCATTCATTTTAAAAATTCCCTGTCCTGAGTCTCCTCTCACCTCTTCTCATGCCGCTTTCTTAGTGAACCTTAAATAACTTTATATTGGCATATAACTGCTTTTCCTTTATGAATTATCAAGATCATATAAATACTTGCTCTAAAGTAGAAACAAAAGAACAAAAATTCCCCCATTATAAGAATATAAAGTTCTGTCATCTTACTTCTGCTTCCTTCTCAAGCAGAATCTGGTCTTTATTTACTTCTTCGTCTTCTATTTTCCTAAAATAATATTAATATTATTAGAAACATTAAATCATTAGGTTGGAAAAGCCCTCTAAGATTGCTGAGTCCAAGCATTAAGCCAGCGTTGTGTTTACCACTAAACCACGTCCCCAAGTGCCACATCCACAAGCAGTTTGAACACTTCCAGGAATGGTAGCTCCACTACTGCCCTTGGCCAGCCTGTGCTAGTGCCCAAACACCCCTTTCTGTGAAGAAATTTCTCCTAATATTCAATCTAAACCTCCCCAGTGCAACTTGAGGCCATTTCCTGTTGTCCCATCCCTTGTTACTTGGGAGAAGCGATTGCCTCCCACGTGGCTTTATTCAAGATTACCTACCACTTTGCTAATAGCTTTCTCCTACTCCGTGTCACAACAGGGAAGATCTACTAATGGATCTAATCAAGCAAGTGCCACCAAATATGCAAATCAAACAAACTGGTGTTTATTAAAAGGTTAACAGAGAAATAGATTGTAAAAAATCTGCTGTGCCCCAAAACCTCTGACATCATTAGTGAGTACAGTCAACAAGCACCTATTGACAAGCACTCCTGGGAGCAGAAGTGCAAGCTTGAAACAAGTTCACATGAAATCTATCCTCACTTATAGTAAACCTAACTACGTTCTAGCACCATTTCAGAAACGTGAAAGCAAAGGTATATGGGCCACTTAACTAGACAAGATACAAAAATGTGTTTTAGTTTCACATACCCAACTTAATAGTAACTTGAAATCCTCTAAAATTGGATGACCTTAGGTCACGTTACTTCTCAGGCCTTTGTACACACCTACTGGATAAGAGGTGCCAGAACTTGGGAAATGTGGGGAATTTTACCTTGAGTTTCAGAAAGCAGGATTTAAAGTCAGGAGAGAAGAGCATTTTATCTTGCCTGTAGGCCAGTGCCACAGGCAGGAACAAACTCCTTTTGCTGAAAACTGACCAGACATGTGACAAAATCTCTGTCAACAGCAGGATGGGGAAACTTTTGCAAAATGCCCCAAAGCCCCCAAAATGTGCAATTCGGAACCCCCTAGTGGCTATAAGAAGAGATGCAGCTGAAACGCCTAAACCACGAAACACGTGGTTTCCCACAAGAACTCACCAACTCATCTTTACAGACCCTGCTCTTGTACTTAAAAATGGGGTGCTTTGCCCAGTTGTCTTTCCAGGAAAGCTGTGCCCTACCCAACCCACCTCAAAACAGGGCTGAAAGCCATTACCCTGTGACTGCTATGTAGAGAAAATGATTTATGTATGTCATATTTAATAAAGCACCGGAAAAAAATTCGATCATCTCCTCTTAAAGACCCAATCCAAGTATTCCAGTTGTTAATTCTGGAAAAAACCAACACTCTTTTTAAATATCAGCTCTGATCTAATTTGCAGATTTTTTAAGACGACATTTATCATAGACATCTGTCCTAGTTAGTACCTTCAACATTCCAATCCAACGGTGTTCAAGCCTTAGACCAAAGCACAGATCTATTCCCACAATACCCTAACTCCACATCTGAAATGACATCTGAAACTGTCATTTCAGATTTACCAAATATTTTTTGTTACACTCTTTGTAAGCTGGTCGATAGAACTAGATGTTGACTGGAGTAACAGAGCTTGATCTTGATCTACCTTGATCTATCTTGATGCCCTTGATCTACCAAATCCCAGCAATGCAATGGTAGGTGAGAGAGAGAGAGAACAGAATATAAATTCAGAAGAGGAAGAAGCAGCATGTAACCATGAGATGACAACCTGCTGCCTCGTTTGAGCCTCTCAGAGCGGAAGTTCTCATAGTGAAGATCCTGGGTCACCTCCTGAAGGTCTTGCATATGGGTGCTGGAGGAAGAAAAGTAGTTAAAAGACAAAACATCCTTATGTCACATTAGTTAGCTTAAGCAACTCTCATATTCAGTGCTGTCTTGGATCAATGTGCTCAGCATGCACACTCGCTTGGCATACTAATTTAAAAGCTAATTTCTGTTAAATTGGTGCAATAAAGGACACAGAGAGATCATCTCAGCCCTGAGACTTCTCTGACAAAAGCTGTACTCCTGGGTGAGGCCTCTGATGAATCTGAGCAGGCGAAACAGAGTAGCAAACACCAGGAAAAAAAACCACCAGTGGACTTTCCAAGTCTGCTCCTTTGCAATTGTATCTACTTATAGATACATTGAAATAAGCACAACCTGTTTTATGCTCCTGGGGATCTGAGTAGCAATACAACACTAAGTTCGACTAAAGAATTAGATAAATCATTATTTTCACAGAATCAGTAACTCAGATCAGAGAGAACCTATGGGGCCTGTGTGGTCCAATTCCTGACTAGGCCTAGCTCAGCTAGGTCAAGGCTGCTCATGGCCTTCCCCACACAAATTCTGAATATCTCCAGGGATTACACAATTTCTGCAAACCCCCAACACAGTGCTTGATTATCTTGGTGATTGTTTTCTGAACTACTATTTGACTGGAATTTTCTAACTTACATTAACATGGTCCTCAGCTTCAGGAAGTCATTATGCTCTGGATTCTCCACTTCAACTACACCCCACGGGTAGAGCCGACCTCTAACTTTTTTACCTTTTGCTTCAATGAGTTGATTGGACCCCACTACACAAAATGGAATGCTGGCCTGAAAGCCAAAAGTGCAAAAGTTACTTGTAATGAACCAGGACAAGCAACTCCAAGAACAACTCTTGTTCTGCTCAGCACTGCACATTATGGTAATAAGTTCGTAATTCTTTTAATTTAAAGATGTAAAAGAAATAAAAGTAATTGCTGCCACCATCTTCCAAGCTAGGGAAGCTCGGGCAGAGACACAGTGACTCACTCCAGGTTGCATTGCAGGTCTTGTTCTAAAGCCATCTGAGCAGTCTGAAAAAAATACAATATATTACCCACATATATAACCTATTAAACCAGTCACACCTTCAGGAGTCTGGTCTGCTCTTTAAAATCTTCATCCTCATCTGATTCAGCATCAGGCAGGTGATAAATCTTGATGCCATGCTCTTCTATTTCATCCAGAATCTGAGATTTGCAATAAAAGAAATCGATATAATATACATGCAGAATCAGTACTTTTAAACCTTAACATAAAATTACTTAATACTCAGTCTCTCAAGAAATCTGGATTTATCTTACTGATCCAAATTGCTCAACAAGGATTTGGTTTTAAATACCATATTTCTTCATGATATTCAACAACTACTTGCCACAGACTTTCAGACAAACAATAGTGTTCACAAAAACACAGTCCTTTGTGGAAACTGTGTTTTGCTAAACCTTTGCAAATTTTTTTTGTAATAATAAAAGCACTGACTCAGAAGTCATAGCTGCTTTCTACAGCTTAACCTTCTTGCTCTTACCTCTGTATTACAACTTAGGGGGTAGGGGTGGGAGTGTTTGAAAAACTGAGATATATACACAACAAGTACTTTTTTCTTCATGACTGCCAGTAATGGCATCTGCAGCAGGAATCCATTTGCCATAGACCCCAAATTTTGCTCTTCAAAAAAGAATAAACTTTATTTCTGCAGAATTCCAGCACAGTAAACGTACCTACTAGAGAATACTATACATAAAGTCTCTAAGTTTATTCCAGATTGGGTAAAATAGCTATAAGGATTTTCAGAATAACTGACAAAAAATCATGAAGTTTTCAATGCAAGAGCTAAGACTGGAGCATGCCTTTGACAAGTTAATTCTAACACTTCTTTCTAAACTTCATAGCTGTTATTAGCTCATGATGGTTTGTTGAATCCCACCTCCTCCCAGCAAATACAGCATCACCTCCTGCAAGACTGAATGTGTTAAGAGGTCTTGCCTCTGGAAGAAAGAACTGGAAGGCTTTAGAAGGAGTGACATAGGGGAAGAAAAACAACCCCAAAATTGAAAACCTCTCCAAAAATCCCATTTTTTAACCATCAGAATTCTGACAGGGTAAAAAAAAATATATATATACATATGCACATTCTATATGCAGATACTATCTCTGCTTTGGGACTGATTAAACAGGTAACAGAGCAATTACCATCAGCAAATGTATTTAAATATTTTTCCAAAGTTTCAAAATTCACTCATAATCTAATTGTAACTGTAGCCAGTCTACCATTTTGCAAACAACATTGCAAGGACAATTTCTCAGTTAAATACGTAATAAAATAATTTACAAGATATCAAACTACATACTAAATGATGCTTCACTGTGCATGAGATTATATTTTCCTCAGCTAGGACAGAGTAAGGGTAATGAGAATGCCCCTCTCTTCAGTCACCATACTGCTACAACCAAAGCACAACACATTTCTGCAAGCCTGAAAAAGACTCACCCTTTTCTTTAGTCTCTCTCGCTCTTTCAGAGAAAGTGTATCAGCTTTTGCAATCACTGGTACAATATTTACTTTGTTGTGTATGGCCTTCATAAACTCAACATCCAGAGGCTTAAGGCTAAAATTAAAACATGGAAAATTTTTATTTATTTTTACTCTAAATTACCAATTTATTTTCACTCCAACATAAATATCTCTCTTTACACAGAGAGAAAGAACACAGCCAGTTAATGTCAGCAGTTATAGCACTTGCTTAAGTAATGGCAACTTGATTCTGGAAATTTAAGTCAACAGGCACAAACCAACTCTCTAAATAAAACAATGAAAAAAAAAAGTCAGAGAAACACCTACCCATGACCAAATGGTGAAATGAAATAGAAACAGCAATGAACTCGATTATCTATGATATGCCTTCTGTTCAATCCACTCTCATCATGCAGGTACCGCTCAAACTGCTCATCAATGTAAGAGATTATGGTCTTAAAACTGTAAAACAAACACAGATTTGAGAAATCACCAAATGCTCCACAACTTTAGGACTCTTTCAAAGGTAATATTAAACCACTAAGATAGCCTGCTGATGCACCAATCTTCTGATGGACAAAAACTCATTTACTGATTCTATAGAACAGGGAAAATAGAGGAGCACATATCTTAAAATTTTAATTGAATTCTAGAATAACAAGCTACTACATGTATTTTATATATATATATATAAAAAGATAAAATACACATAACCCAACCTCAGTTCTACAACAAATTTCTCTTGGGTTAGTGCTTATATCTTGATTAACATTAACCACACATTTTCAATATATTTCAAGGTTCTCGTTCCAAACTGATTTAAAATCATAAATGTTTGGTGTTGGAAGGGACCTTTAAAGATCACCTAGTTCCAAGCTACTGTCATGGGCAGGGAAACCTTCCATTAGTCCAAGGTGCTCTAAGCCTTGTCCAGCCTAGCCTTGGACACTTCCAGGGATGAGGCAGCCACAGCTTCTCTGGGCAACCCGTGCCAGTGTCTCAACAGCATCACTGTAAAAAAGTCTCTGCTACATCCAGCCTAAATCTACTCTCAGTTTCAAACCATTGCACCTTGCTCTGCTACTACAGACCCTGGTATGAAGTCTCTCTCCATGTTTCCTGTGAGCCACTTTGATATATTTCAAGGCCTCAGTAAGGTCTCCCTGGAGTCTTCTCTTCTCCAGACGGAACTCAAACTCTCCCAGCCTCTCTTTACTGCTGTTCTAGCCCTTGCATCATTTTTGTGCTCCTCCTCTGCACCTGCTCCAATAGGTCCAGGTCTGTCTTGTGCTAGAGGCCCAGAGCTGGGTGCAGGTCTCACAGGAGCACCGTAGTGGGACAGAACTGCCTCCCTCAGCCTGCTGGCCACACTGCTTTTGATGCAGCCGAGGATATTAACGGCTCTCAGGGACTGCCTGCTCATATCCAACTTTTTGTCCACTAGTGTCGTGGTTCTGGCCCAGATCAGCAGGAGGGAGCAACTCCAGAGAGGAGCAACCTATTGCAGTGTGCTGAGCCCTGGCTTTTATTTACTGGGCACTGCTCGTCACTAGAGAGCACCCTCAGGGGAGGAGGAGGAAAGCAGAGCAGCAGGTACCGTGGCCATTCCAGCTGCAGCTGAACCACTGCAACAACCTGTGCCACGAACAGTTGCCCCTACACAGAAGAAGAAATCCAAGACCAAATCAGTTTGCTTAGTGAAGGATGAAGAGGAAGCAGGGCCCTCACAGCAGGAGGAAGAGGCAGGGCCAGAGATAATCACCCGATTGCTATCCCTGGTGAGCTGCGAGATGCGTGAAAAGATTTCAGCCGCCATTTGGGGCAGCCCCTGGCAATGCGGCTGCTCCGGTACTGGGATACCGCAGCCCACGCTATGGAACCAGATGGTGAGGAAGCCAAGCAACTGGGATCCCTGTCCTGGGATGTGGGCATTGACAACGGGATTGGGAAGAGGACCGAAACTCTCAGCTCTCGTGGTGACTCCTGTCAAGCACGAGGGAAAGGTATTCTCTCAAGGATGATCTAAAAGTGTGACCAGGCAGGTGGAAGGCCACGGAGGAAGGTACCCAGTACCTGAGAGAATTAGCTGTGCTGGAGGCAATCTGCAGGGGTCCAAATAACGATCAGTCCCCCGTAGATCCAGATGAGGTCCACTGTACACAACCCATGTGGCGGAAGTCTGTACGGAGCGCACCATTTCTGTACGCCAACTCATTGGCATTGTTGTCAATGAAAGAAGGAGAGCAAACTGCTTCAAGTGACCTAACTCTGGCAATAATATGATCTTTTTTCTTCCCTACCAACCTGCACCTCAGCTGTGGAAAGACTGTCCAAGATTAAGAACAGATTTGAAGAACTCAAGCAAACTAGGGAGGAAATGTTCCATACCCCACCAGTATGGGCCAAAGTCTCTGTTATTGGGAGCAAACACCCCGTCCTCAAGAGACATGATATACACCATGAGCTAACCTGTGGTTTTACCTGCATGACCACAGAGAAGACATGAGGAAGCGAGACGGAAAACCCACCGCTGCCTCAGCAGCACGGGTGTAGGAGTTGAGAGGAAGTACAACCACCACAGGAAATTCTTCGAGCATAAATGCAGCTCCAGTTCCCAGTGGGCATGTCCTCAGACAGAATAGAAGGGCTCATGTTACTTCTGATCCTCTTGGATGGGACCTACCATGAGAGGACTTCCAGGTCTTATTTAGAAGAAGTGAGCAATGAGTACCATGACCAGAACCAGCCTCCAGCCATGTGGAGGAAAGGGACAATTGGATCTAGTCTGTGTTGATCCGATGGCATGGTGAAACAGAACAAGTGTGCCCTGATGCCATCGAGATATGTAGAGGCAGAATTTATCTCTATTTCTGGGGTGACAGGGCCAACAGCTGATTGCACTGGAAGCTGAAGTACACCTGGAACTGACTGCCTCAGGGTGGAAGAACAGCCTACCATTTGCCATGGACTGATCCAGACTGCACTGGAAAAGTGTAAGACTTCAGAACACTTGCAGTACGCTGATGTCATCATTGTGTGGGGAAACACGGCAGAGGAAGTTTTTGAGAAAGGGGAGAAGATAATCCAGATCTTCCTGAAGGCTGGTTTTGCCATAAAACAAAGTCAGGTCAAGGGACCTGCCCAAGAAATCCAGTTTTTAGGAGTAAAATGGCAAGATAGGCATTGTCAGACTCCAATGGATGTGGTCAACAAAACAGTAGCTCTGTCCCCAGCGACCAGCAAGAAGGAAGCTCAGGCTTTCCCAGGTGCTGTGGGTTTTTGTAAGGTGCATATTCCAAAGTACAGTCAGATTGTAAGGCCTCTCTATCATGTGACCCAGAAGAAGAATGATTTCAAGTAGAGTCCTGAACAACAACAAGCTTTTGAACAAATTAAACAGGAGATTGTTCATGCAGTAACCCTTGGGCTCACCAGGACAGGACATGTGGTCTTGAACTTGAATTTCACTTTTTTTGGGAGGCACTTAATTTCCAAAGTTCTGGGGAAAGCCAGAGGTTACCTTGAGGTTCAGGGGCTTGAGACATGTGGGAAAAGGGATTACCATTGAAAACTGATTGCCATTGATCTCGAGATTACTTCTCAGTATCTACTATAATGTAAATTGGTAAAAAAAAAAAAAAACACCGAACCAACCAACCAATCAAAATCTAAGACCATTAAAAGCACTTAAAAATTAGGCACAGAATCTGAGAATGCTCAAGTAAATGTGGACAAGATCTAGGGGTGGATTTTTGCTTGCACTGAAGAGTAGGTGATTTACTTTCTCAGAGTATTATTGAGAGTCAAGGCCACTGTTCACCCAAAGCTCTTTCAAGCAAAATGAAAGCTAACAAAGAAAAAAAAAAAGTGCCACAAAATTTATCTCAAGTTGTGTCAAAGTTACTGATGCCTCTTTACATGTATTGGAATTAATCCATAACACTGAAATTAAGCTTCCTCAAAATTAGAAAACAAAAAATCCCACCTCAAGTTCAGCATTTCACAGACACACACCACACTTCCACCCCCCAGGACAGATAAGAAATCTATGCCAGTCTCCATAGATAGATCAAGATATATTCTCTATGCACGTACCAGTCTCGACAATTGATAGCATCCCCATATCCTGGTGTATCTACAACCGTCAGCCGCAGTTTCACGCCCCTCTCTTCAATTTCAACTGTTGAGGCTTCAATCTGCACAGTGCGTTCAATCTTATCTGAAAGACAACAAACTCCATCTTTCAGAACCAAATTTGTAAGAGCATGTCATTTTGAGATAAGCTCCAAAGATTAATTGGCAGATAAAACTGCATAAATATTATTCTATCGATTACATTCTAAGACGTGATAACAAAAAGACTCAGTACATAAATTCTTTAGATGTTGTTAGAGGACTATATGAGATTTCATACTTTTCCTAAAAATAATGTAGAAATTAAGGCTAAAGGGACTGAGACAAAACCATAGGTAATTGGACAACAATACAAAATTATACTTAATGGATCTTTTTACTAAGGCTGGAAGTTATACGTAATCCTCAGCTAACATGATAAAACTCTTAAAGCAAGTCATTCAACAGGTAGCAAAAAGCGAAAAATTGCATCTTTTGTTTTATTACGATATTGTCTTTTGTTGGATTATTGCATGCCTTGATTAACAGAACAAAAATAGGACAAGGGAATGAAGAAGAACAGGAAGTGAAGTTCTCATTCACTAAGTATCAATCCAAAGCAAAAGAATTAAGGTGCAAGCAGCTATAAACAATTCATATGTTTACAATTGCAACAGACTAAAAACTAAATAAATTCTCTGATTGTTTTAGTTGACTGTTTATCTTATTGTGGCACAATGACTGTTCTTAAGCAAAAGAAGGGATCGAATTTCTAGGTGCTAATATGAATACACCCAAGGACTAAATAACAAAGACCTGATAGACATCCTAGGTGCAGAGGAAAATGGTTTTATCAAACAGCTCAAGTGTCAGAAAACACATTAGAAACCGTTATACCTAGAAAACACTGCTGGCTGTTACCGAAATTCAAAGATAAAAGCATTCAACTCCAAAAATCATTGAGCAAAGGTGTATTTACCAGCAGCTCCTGGGATTATCCTTTCTGGGTAGAGATCTGTCAAGAAGAGGCTGTTTATTAATGTAGATTTTCCCAATCCAGATTCACCTGTGATTCAATATAAAGATAAATTCAACATATTTACATAAATAATTTCAAGAGTATCTCGACAGTATTATCTGGCTATACATTTTTTCTTATTTCTTTCAAATTAAAAATTTACAATTTATAATTTTGGATTAGCAAAGTTTGCACAAAAAGGTTGAACAACAATTTTTACATCTTGGCTTTGTAATGCACTTTCCCAGAGCTTTCACTGATGATTTATAATTAATTCTGCTAGTCAACTGGAGTTGTGATCCATTTAGAGTTAAGATTTCCCATTTCATGTCTCCTGATTTTTTAAGACATGCTTTTCTGTTATCACTCCAGAATGTGAAATATCACACCCAGTGAGAAGCTATATCCTGTCAAGGCTACATCATCAACTTAAACAATGAAAAAATGCATTGCTGAACTTCTGTACAGCCAGGCATCATAAAGTGGGATTTATTTCTGCTTTTTATGCCAATATGGCAAACAAGAACTCAAAGCAAGAGGAATATGGCCACCGAGCAATTTTTTTATACTGGTGAACTCGGGGATTACCAAATTGTACTGTAAATATATTTTTGTCCTAGAGATACTGACGGCCATGAGGAAAGTTCAGAGGACAACAAATTAGTTAAAGATCAAGATTTTCATCAGAACAGATGTTCATAGCATAAAAAAGAGCAGCAACTTGAAATGCTCAATACTTGAATTCAATGAAGAGATCTTTTTCTAGAATTTAAGTTTTATTTCAGGTGTTGATAGAACTAAATTAAAAAATTAGATGTTAAAAAATGATGGGCCACAGAATCCCTGAGTAACACAGACTATTCTGCAATGTGAATCTGACAAAAATATCTGAACAAAAGAAAAAAAAGATGGAAGTTGCTTTTAAATAAAGATTTGAGTAGGAGCTGCCAGTTTTTAATGCCTTATAGAAAGCAGCTTTCAAGATCAGATTGTGCCAGTGCAGCCTCCATCAGTGAAGGTGACACGCACCCAGAGTAACTCAACAGTCACATGGAATCATTTCAGCAAAACCAAAAAAGTATGATTCCATCCAATGCCACATTCCATAGTTTCAGTACGGGTAAATATTACACATAAACCAAATCAGTTTTCATAGTCACTGTCAACAATTATACTGGCTACAGTAGTTTAGTGACTCTTAAGTCAAATAACTATTTAGATGAAGTCATAGCTAAACAATGAGAATGAACATAAAACTGTTAATAAATACAAGTGATTGGGATTTCTTTGGGAGCAACACAGCCAAAGCAACTGAATTCTTATAAACTCCAGCTCATATTTTCAGATACCAAAGTAAACAATAGCAGGAAAAAAAAACCATAACCAAAAGCAACGTGAAAAAGCAACATCATTGATTAGGATTCTGTCAGCACAGGCAGCTTTTAAAGTATTATCCTGCTGAGAAATGAAGAAGAATGGCAACTTAATGAAGAATGATAGTTCAAAACAGGCACTGTGACACAGCCCACAAGAGAACATACTTAAACTCCATGCATATTTGAAGAGAAAGAATTCACATTCCAAACTGTTGAAATAATCAACAATTTAAAGCACAGTGTATTTTATCTTACATCAGCTGCCTCCCTCTGCTAGTGTATCTTAAAATACCACTCCAAATTTTCAATGAAATTATTTTTTTCCATGTTCTCTTCCTGTAGTTTTCATTTATCCCTTAAAATATTGGCAGGCAACAACCATAAAGTTCCACTTTACTCCAGCATGGGTGGATTAATTGCTTTTCTGTTACTCTTACGCTGTGTCATTTCCCCTCTATTTCTATTTCACAAGAGGCTAGAAACAACTGTTGGTCTATATAATTTTACTTTGCTTTCTTCCAGAACTGTTTTACATGGCACTATTTGCAATTAGAATTCAAAGAGATCTGGAAGTTAAGTTTAGCTACAGCAGAGAAAGCACATCATTTCTTTCTCAAAACTATTCCCACTTTTAGGATCACTGAACAGTAAATTCTGAAGAGTTACAGTAGACAGCATAATTTGAAGCAGCTACTTATAGTTTGGCTTTACTCTTAGATTTTATAGGATATCCTTTATGGTATCATCCAAATCAAGTCCAATGAAAGATACAGTAGACAACTACGATAAAATTCTAGGAAGACAAAGATAAGGGCAAACTCCGAACAACACTGAAGAACAAAATACAGAAGCAGGACAAAAGCAGTGCTAGGTCTGTCATTTGGCAAAACTAATGAAAGGTTTGAGGATAGACTCTCTCTGTAAGGACTGAAATCAAAAACAATTAAGAAGTTAAACATCTCCTATCATGCACTATATGACACCTCTCCTGCTCATTCCCACTGTGATCTCTCTTGGGCAAATCTAACACACAAATGGGATTTATTTCTTGTGGTGCCAGGTAATAAAGAGCCTAATTCTATTAGGGTACTTCTTGTGAAAGCCTATTTAAAAGCAAGAATTACAGAGTTCAAACACCAAAACTCACAAGTTATGGCTCACAAACAGACAGAGAAGACACCCAAGCCTGATTTGGGAGTCTACTCAACTTTCAAGAATAGCAACCAGTTTCTCAAAGGATCAAGGTATTTCTTCTGCAGACACTAGATTTTTCTTTCCATTCCAGATACCAACACAGACTCCCAATGAATTATCAAATAGAATAACACTTTAGATCACAACTGCTAACATAAAATCACGATCAGTGTAAAAAGTAACAGCTCACATCAAAACCAACTGGTCCAATTCTCAGTCTTTCTCACTCTTTTACAAGAGTATTTGGAAGGGTTGAAAAGACTAGAGTTCAGATTCTTTTGAACTACAGAAGCATAAACAACATTTTAAATATAATGGTCTCCTTAATACTCGTCTCTTAATCAAAACATGCAAGTGAACAAAGATTGTATTCAAATGCAAAACCAGTTTGAAGCTACATTTTAAATGGAATGCTGGAATCCTGTAAGACGGGAGAAGGAAGGAAGAAATGATTGCTGGAGTGCACAATAAAATTTCTTCACTTCACCCACAAACTTATTAATGTATTCAAGTATGGTTTGCAATGTGGTAAACAACTGCTGCAAGAATCAATAAAATACGAAAGAAAGCTAAATGCTACAGTACAGGCAAGTTTCTGATGCAAGCTGAAGCCTTACGATAGTGGAAGTAACATTCATTTTAACTTCAAATTCCCCGTGAGCAAGTACTAATTGTGAGAAAAACTATAAAACGCTTCCTTACCAACCACCATAAGAGTAAATTCAAACCCCTTTTTCACAGACTTTCGGTGAACCTGATTGGGAAGGTTTGCGAATCCAACATAGCCGGGAGTTTCTGGATTGGTAAATTGAGCAGGCTGTTGCTAAAAATGAAATTTAAAAAAAGAAAATAAGACAATAATAAACAACCACTCAAGACTTACTAGTTTGTATAACTGCTTTCCTCACTTATCTCAAAAGGTTTGAAGCTACGTGACATACAGAGAGGAAACTACTCAGAGGTCCCTACTACTTGACAGTTTCACAAAGAAATGCAGAACAACTACATTGACCTAGAGCTTAAAAAAAAAAGCTTCACTTGTTCAGCTATCCAGCCAAGATCACCTTCAGTAAAACAGAAACAAAATGCCAAATAATTGTTTATTGAAGTATGACAAAGTGTGAAGTGCGGTCACTAATCACACACTTTTTGAACAGTCTTCACACACAGTTAAAATGGACTTGAATAAAAAGATGACCATTTCTGATCCATTTTTAGCACATCCAAAGGAAAACCCTGAGCAACTTGTGAAGTGACAGCCATCTGCTGGAAGTGCTCTTCAGAGAGCTCTCTTAAAGTGTGGGGAAGGGGAATTTACACAATAATGTTTTGAACGCTCACTGATATGGCAGAGAAATCTTTACATCTCTTAGTTCTCTCTTCAAACACATTACTCAAGCACCCTTTATCATTCATTTCACTCCAATAAGCCAACATGCGTGTTTTACCCATCATATCAAATGCTGGGGGCCAACAACTAGATAAATCCCAGCATGACAATAATATTTTAGGTTACAATATTTTAAATGAAGGATTTTATTGAAAAAATGGTTGATTCTATAAGTAAAGAAAGAAATTCTATCTAAACCATTATTTTCTTAAATGAGTCCTGCTCGAAACAAAGTTGCAGAAAGGAAGTTTTAATGAAGATGCACCAGGGAGCTTGTATACAACTCTGACCAACATTAAATCCTTCCAAGAGCATTAGTTAACTGCAGAAATTTATACTTGCATGAAACTACTTTAATATACGTTTTACATCACTCATCTTTCAATATTATGTCTCCTATAGACGATAAATTTAGAATACCCTTCGCCATCAAACAGATGCAAGCTGCACAATTTGTCACTGAAGATTAATATTGAAAAACAAAAAATATGGTTCACACTGTTACACTGGAAGACAGAAATGTTATTCTTACCTTAGACATTTTAAGGGAAGGACAGGAAAAAATCTGAAAAAATAATAATGTTTTTCAGCTTATTAAAAATTGTATGAGAAAAAACCTCACCCACAAACCAATGTAATATCCACTGTTGCACACTAAATTGAAAAAGGAGCATCCCTGATCAGATGACCAGATTCTGAAACAGTGTCAACTTCCTCACAGAGCACAAGTATTTGACTCTTCTGTACTAACAACAGGCAGAATTTTCAGCTACCATCGCTCCTATAAACACAGCCAGACAATAAATTCGAGCAACACAAATGTGGGGTGCTGAAGGCACCAGATGTGTGACAAACCATTTTGAAGCCTTGAAAGTCCACATCCTTTCCGGAAACGAACCAAACCAAACACCCTGCTAGAAGACATCTTGCTCTTTACAGGAAACAGTTTCTTCAAAGCTAAAAAAACCCCCCAAACTCAGGGATTATTTTTCTTTTCAAGCCTCTTTCTCTTCAGCATTTTCATCCATGCTCGAGTGTTTTGTAAAGAGCTAACAGCTTCAAAATGAAACTTTTTTTCCTCTTTTATCTAGATGCTTGCAAACTCAGTCATTCTCCCTTCTGTTGCCAATATAAAATTTTCACATGTAGCTGCATGTGAAACATAAAACAGCCAGGCACCAAAAAAATTTTTTTAAAGATTTCTCATCTAACACTTCTATGCAAAAAAATCTCTTAACAAAGACTCACTAACCAGTAACTTGCATGATTTCAAGAGATCATGTGATTTACTGTGGCAACAGAAAAACATCAGCATATGCTGTATCTACAAGTGATGAGAGCTCAATTCCCCTTTCCAGTCTCTCCTCTGGCTCACCCTCTTACCACAGGGTATCTGTTCCCACTCCCAAAACCCACAGTCATCTCTTACCTAGCTCACTCGCACTTAAATTCTACAGATTTGAAATTATGGCTACCTGATTCTTTCCATCTTTCCAAGCATTTTTGTCAGCAAGTTCAGCTTCGTGTGAAATTACACCAAACTGCTTCATTTCGCAGCACCCTTCAGTCTGTTCCTCCCAGCAAAGAGACATCTTGGAATCAAAACAAACTGCCCAGCGTCAGACCGCAGAAGCCCAACTTTTTGTGTCAGGCACAAGGTAAAGTTGTTTCAAGGTCGGGATGATTTCCAGGATTTTCTTCTCAAAGCTACTATATAGGTGTACGTTTACACAGTTGCAACCTCATTTGGGTTTGACGGGAGGTATAGACTGAAGACGTTAAACATTGAAGCAATTCAGTGTCCTTTCTCATGAAGCCGAAATTGCTAACAAAAATCTGGCACCCTGGTTACTCACACGAAATAAAAACTGGAGAACATGGTTCTTAAGTGATATATCAAGATAAAAATAAATTCTAGTATCTGCAACATCTGCATTTCAGTCCATAAAACGATCTATGACCTATGATGTATTCAACTAGTGAAGAGGTTATCCGTGAGCCTTTTATCATGTAAGATTGCTCTGATAGCAACTCTTCCTTCCAAGAGTGTTTCCTGCCAGTGATGTCATTGATTCCTGCTTAAGCATTCTCCATGAGAGGTTTTCAAAGCCAAACAAAACTAGACCCTGCTGGAACACAGAGGAACATTCTTTTAATTTGTGAGACTTGTCTGTCACCCAACTATTTCTCAGGGGGAGGTTAAGAGCAGAGGAAAGTTTCTCACAGCTACTAAGAAACGAAGCAGCAAGCAGAGATACGCAGACGGCTACAGCTACATTATATTATAATATACAAACCAAGCACAGAAATCTTTCACGAATGATCTTTCCCACAGCGTTCCACAGGTGTGAGCGCTCCGACACAGGCAGGAGCACACCCGAACCCGAAGGTCAAGGCCCCGCCCGACCGCAGCCCGAGCCCAGGGGGTCGCACGGGGGGCTTAGGGTTCCGGTCGGGGTTAGGGTTCGGGTGCCTCGAAGCAGCTCAGATTTTCCTCGGGAGCTGGTCGGTCATGTTCTTCACCCTCCGGTTTCAACAGCGCGGCTGGAGTTTTCTACGAGACCGTGTTCAGCAGCGACCGCCTTACACGCTGTGGGAGGGGCCCCGCTCCCCCGCGGGCCCCGCTCGGGGGTCCCATGGCGGCGCATACAACCACTAGGTCCCGCGCTGGGCGGGCGGCCAGGGCGCCTCACCTCCCCGGCACCGCCCGCAGCGCCCATCGTCCCGCTCCCTCCTCACCAGCATCACCCAACCTCAACCAAACCCCCCTCAGGTTCGGGGGTCCGTCTGCGCGGCTGAAAAGGACAAATCCTTTCCCAGCGCTCCTTCCCGCCGCCTCCCGTCATGCCCGGTCCTTTACCGCCGCGCAGAGGGACTCCGAGCTCCCCCGAGGCGAGGCAGGGCAGGGCCCCTCACCTCAGCGCAGCTCAGTCCGCGCCTCCCTCAGCCGCCAGCTCCCAGCTCCGCTCCCGCGCGCGCACGGCAGGAGGAGGGGGCGGTGCCGCCCCGCCCCAGGCCCCGCCCCCGGGCCGTGCAGGGCCCC
>VZTD01005950.1:250633-264268 GCA_013397725.1 Rhagologus leucostigma
CGCACCCCGCACCGAGCCGGGGCGCGGGGGCCGCCCCAGGGTCCCGCTCCGCCGCCCGAGGTCCCGCTCCGCCGCCAGCGCCGCCTTGGCGGCGGGGAGCGGTGCGGGGCCACCCAGGAGCGGACAAAAGCCATGAGTCATGTCCCGCTTCCTTTCCCTGCGGCGGATAGGCCGGGGCTGGGCCCGCGCCGCCGCTGCGGGGATGCGGCTGAGGAAGCGGTCGCCCTCCCCTCCTTCGGCTGGTGGTGGGTCCCGCCCTGTGCCCCCGGGCCAGGACTGCTGCGGGCCCTCGAAGTGCGATAGTCTCCATTCCCACTGTTCCTGGTCCCAAAAGCTGAGGCTGCGCCCTGGGCCGCTGTGGGGGAGGGTTTTGGCCTCACCTGTGACACTGCGGGTAGTGTCAGCCGCCTCTGTGTATGATACGTGAGGAGATTCAGCCTCTGCTGGCCTGCTCTGTATGCCTGCAGTGTGGTTTTATTTCGGGTTATTTATAGACGAGGATGATCCAGCAATCCAGCAGCCCTGAAGAGGGTTAAGCACGGGGCGCTGATGATTCTTGAGCTATAGCTGAAATGACACAGGATAAGTAGCACTTCCCATGAAGGCTTTCCCCAAACAGTAGGGCGGGTTTCCTACCTGGCAAGAATAATTTCTTCTGAAATTATTACTGAAAGACAAGAAGAAAGAGAGGAGATTGTGCTGGGAGTGTTGGTAATACACAGATCAGTTAACTCATAAGATGAGGTAAGGGCTTTGAATTCACTAGGTTTAGAATTTGAAACATTCTCAGCTCCGTGCCTGGGAAGTGAAGATTGGTGACATTCAGTCCCAAGGAGTTTGAAAGAGTAATTTCTTTTCCTATCCTGTTGTGTAATGACAGAGAAAAATCTGCACACTCATGTGCTGCATTGCTTTATCACAGGTTTTCTGTTCAGTAAGGTAAGTGAAGAAGCTGCCCGGTGATTTAGTCTCCATTTTTCCTACTGTTTCTACTCTGACAACTGTTTTCAATTAGAAGACAACAGATAGCAGTATGGTTTGTGGGGGTTTTTTTTCCCCAAACCTGGCTTGGAAGTGGTGTTTCATGTATTGTTTCATAGGTGGGTTGGGTATCCCTCTCTGTGGTAAAGGAACAGATATCAGAGGTGAAGCAGGAAAGGAAGTGGTAACCTGATGTTTAGCTGTGTGTCTGCTAAAGCTCTGTCTCTAACCCCTTACCTATTTAGATTTAAGCTGTTAGAAAAAACAGTCTTCCTGTTTGTACGTGGATTTTCATAAAGCATGGCCCAAATCATAGGCAGAGCCATCCGCAACAAAAACACATAACCTTTTTTATAAAGGTCCACAGTATAGCTTTACAGGGATCAGAATGACAGGCACAGGAAAAGCTCTCACTAGATATGAAAGTAACAGTAACTGGCAGTGTGTAACTGCAGGGTGGCAGAGGCAGTGTAACCAGCCGGCCTGAGCTTTGCCACTGCTGCAATGTACAGTACATCCAGATCATTCTCAAAGGACAGTTTTCCAAGTAGCTTCTAAGAAACAGTTAAAGATTGCTCCATGTTTGTTCTATGTTGATCATTCTGGTGTGTCCACAGCTGGTAGTGTGATACACACTCCTGTCTCCTCCTTTGTTGCAAGTTAAGCTGATGGTTTTTTGTTGGCTTCTTTTTTGCCTCTCCCCCAGTTTTGCAAGGTAGAGTGAAAAAATGGACATATCTTCTCATGATTTTGAAGGTTATTATGGTCCCTACTTTTTCATTGGTCTCGCTTACCTAGACTGGTGTGATGAGGGAGGAGGTTTCCCCTTGAACTGGAATTGGATCATAATGTTGTTGTTTGTTGCCGAGCTTAATGGTAACAAAAGTAACTTGGTTTTGGTCGGTTAAGGGCAGTTGTTCTTAGTCAAGTAGCTGGTCTTTTTCCATTTGACATTAAGCTGCCTCTGAAGATAGTACGGTCTTTTAGAAGAGAGCTTTGTAACCTTGGGCTTTCCGTAGCTGTTATCTGAGTGGGAGACATCCCAGACAAGGCAAACTGTGCAGTTTTCACCTTTTTGAAGAAAATTGCCATGTTTTACTGGTTACAGTATTTTGGGTGATACTGCCTTTTCCAAAGCATAGAATTCTCTTTGTATATAGAAGCTTGTTAAGCTGGTACAAACGCACTTAGGATTGTGCTGCTGTGAAAATTTGGGTAATTCATCCAGTCATTGCTAGTCAGATGGTCAGAGCAGTCAGCAGTGGTGCTGGGACCAGTCCAGAATGTTCAAACTAAGTGCAGGTGTGCGGTTAGAATCATAGGATCATTTAGGATGGGAAAGACCTCCAACATCATCAAGTCCAACCACTCACCCAGCGCTGCTGTGTTCACCACTGACCCATTCCCCAGGTGTCACGTCCATACAACTCGAATACTTCCAGGGATGGTGACTGATGGGTAGCCTGTGCTGCTTCCCAATATCCAATCTAAACCTCCCCTATGAATGAATGGTTCAGTTACTGTAACTGGGAGGGTTTTGACAATTTGAATGGTGGGTTTCTGTAGAGTATCACATTTATGTGAAAATGTTTCTCTTTGAAAAAGAAAGTCGCTCAACAGTGGTTCAACTTTGTTTTGTATTCAGGAATTCTACAGAAGGAAATCCCCAGGCCTGTGCTGTGCACAGCTTGTAAAATAAACCTCAGAATGAAACAGCAAGACTGGCAAGTGTTCCCATGGGTGTTTTGAGCCCTTATGGGAATGTTGTTATGGTCTTGACAAAGATATACAGAGTAGTGGTGGCTTCCCCCTCCCTGGAAATGTTTAAGGCCGGGTTGGACGAGAGTGGGAGCAACATGGCCTAGTGGAAGGTTTCCCTGCCCGTGACTGGGGGTGGAGTTGGATGGTGGTTAAAGTCCCTTCCAACCCAAACCAGTCTGTCATTCTGGGATTCTATGCCCCACTGAAGAAGTTGCAACAGGGTTTTTAAAACAGACTGAGAAAGGCATGTTCATCCAGGAGGTAACAAGTCTAACTTGTCCAGGAGCATGTTACTGAGAGGGCCAGAGCCTGCAGAACTTCTGCAACATGTGTCTGCGCAAGAATTAAGTAGGTGTTATTGTATTAAAGTATGAAAACAGATAAAGAAGAGATAGGAAAATAAAACCCAGCTGCAGGATTAGGCTTCTGTTCCTCTTGCTAATTACCCTGCCTTTGAAAGCAGAATGCTGTTGTGTAGCTTGTTGGGCTTTGCTCATGTTTTTTTATTTTACTTATTGTTTTTTCTAGTCCTTTGGTCTAGAAGCTATTCCTGCAGAGTCTGTGCTTCCAGGAGGCTGTGGTGTTGATTGTGGCCTGTGAGACTGCATTTGGAGTGGAAGGGAGGGCCCTGCTCAGTAGGGCCTCTTGGGGAAGGGATTGCAGAGGGCTCAGTACACCTGGAGCTGGTCTCTGGCCTCTAGGTGTTTATGCTGGACTGGTCATTAAGTCAAGAATCTAATATTGTTTCAAGAATTTTGGGCTTGTTTCAAGAGCTCTTTCCATTTAAGAAATTCCTGGGTTTAGAAGAACAATTTTGGGTTACTAGCTTATCCTGGATGTGGAATTACACCTGAGAGATTTGTATTTATATTTACCTGTCCTTTAGCTTTAAAAGGAAGCAGATTTTTAGTATATAAACAGTCTATTAAAATTGTGTGATTTGCATTCCCATCTTAAATGGATAAGTCCTGAATGCCAAATAACTCTAGTGATCTTTTTCCACATCTTCCTTCTGTGAACTCATGTTGCCCCATAGCTCTCATGGTATGACATCAGTGGAAGGAAATCAGAAAGTCAGCTTGGAAAAAGATGTATCAATAAATGAGGAGGAAAAGTTCCATCCAAAACAAGGGGAAAAACTGAGTTGCTAGAGGATTTATGTGTTTAAGGTTTTACTTGCAACAAGGAGAATTAGGCAGGCTGTGATTAGTGTTCTGAGTTTGATAAAAAAGGTATGCTAAAGCTGAAATAGTTAGTTTTTCCTTCATTTAGGTGATCTTTGGTGTTTTCAAGCTCTGATGTTTTCCCAGCAGTCTTGCAGAAGTACAGGAATCATTTCTGGCAGCTGCTATATAACACAGATACTTTTCTTTGATCCTGCTGGTAGCCTTCACTTGTCTCTCACGACTGGTTCTGTGTTGTTGAATCTTGCATTTGGTAGATCTTTCAAGCCTCAAAGATACGTACTAATATTTTGCAAATTATAGCTGGATATATTAGCATGTAAGTAACTGAAGTACATATGAGTGCTCCTGTGGGCGCAGAGGGCTGACCTTGGCCACAGCTGCCTGGCCCGTGGGAGCTGCCTGTGTTGCTGAGGCAGCGAGGGAAGCATGTCACTCTTTTGTGAGGAGCAGGGGTTGGAGCGACGAGTTATGTCCAGCTAGAGGCACAAAAGAGGCACTTGCATAGCAGCGGGCAGAAAAAACCAGGGTGAAACCTGAGAGAAAAGATGGACCACAAAAGGCTCATCTAGAGGAAGTCATAATGAGTTTAACTTCAGTGGAAAAACAGCGCTAGAAGAAGGGAAGGGATTGGTTCAGTAGCTGCAAGACACAAAGAAATGGTGACTCACAGGAAAAGTTTTGCCTTTGAGAGGATTGAATAGCAGAGTCATATTTATGCGACCTCCCTTAAATGATGTTATTTAATTTAATTGCAAAATAAAATGGATTTACTTGTTGACGCAAAATGAAAGTAGTACCAGATTCTCTTACACTCCACAGGACGGTGTCTGGAACTGTTTTCCGGGAACAGTTTTTCTGTCTTTACTGAATATTTTTCAGTGATGAGAAAGAACCACTTGGGAGAAGTTTGGGGATGGAACAGATAGATTTATTTAGCATTAATGGAAGAAAAGAGGCGCACTCATCCCTCTCCCCTGGAAAAAAAACCCCAACAACAAGGCATACTCAAACATGAAAACAAGGAAACAAAGAAAAACCAAGAAACAGAATTCTCTAAGGAGCTTGTTTATAAATGTGTGTCAGTATGATTCTGGTAAAAGTATCCGCACATATAACTTGTGTGTATGCCACATCTTTTACCTGCATAAGAAATACCTGTGAAGGAGAGTTTCTGGGAGTGCTCTTATCATGACAATTTATACTTGTGTGCTGTAGCTATGAATTTAGCAACATCCCAGCAAATAACTGGATTTTAAGGAGGAAAGACTTGGAACCGTGTTGTATTTGGGCTATTACAATCCTGTTTGGAGGAGGCAGGACCCAGCCTTCTCTCTGTGTTGTTGGATTGATAGTTGCTTGTTGAGATCTCTGTCAAAGCCCATAAAGTGCTGTGTGACCCCAGGTCACAGGCCAGGTACATGTCAGGACTCTGGTTTTAAAGGAAGGATACTGGTATCATATCTCACAGTAAATACCGTGAGGCAGGTATAGCTGACTGTCACAAAGGTAACCTCTGGCATATTTTTCATCAGCGATTGGATAACTGGAATAATCTTCTTACACCGTTCAAATGTCAGGCTTGGTTCAGAGTATTGGCACACAGCATGGGCATCACTCCTCTGCCCCTTTTCCCCACCCTTGTTAGTTTTTGTTGACTGGTGTTTCGAAAGTTTTACAGTGAGTTGCTGAAAAATCTGCAAAGGCTTTTTTTCAGAGGAACACTGACTGCCTTGATGGCCAGTGCTCGATTCAGGTGGTATCACCTGCTGTAGCATCACTTGCTAATTCTCTTCTGCTTTTTTGTAGTGTTGTGTTTTTGTCTATCCCTGCATTTCTGGCACTGGGAATTAAACTGGATATTTCACAAAATAAACTGGATACTTGCCAAAGATAAGTGACAAACAAAGCCTAGGACAGGCTGTGTGGCCAGAACAGGGACCTTGGGCAAGGGATGGGTACATGGGTTGAGTTAGGAAAAAAGAAGAGAGTAAGGAACAGAGTTAAGATTGATCAGGCCAGGACTGATTGAAGTGGACTTATTACTGCTTGCCCCAGAAGTAGGGGGGCATTTTTGTGTCTCCAGTGGGAGTTGGAGATGGTGTGGACTGCCTGACTTCTCATGCCTTTCAGAAAGAGGAGAGCAGGGTTCTGCTGTTTGTACACCAGGCCCCAGCTGTTTCCATTGCTCAGGAGAAAGTAAGTTTGCTGTTATCTCTGTGCCAGTGATAAAGCTGAATGTAAACCTGTGCTGGAGCGGTTGAAAGGAAAGCTGAAAAGAACAACTCCCAGAGCAGGCAGGGTGAGAGTGGGAATGGGAATATATTATGGTTGACCTGTTAGTGCATATGCCTTTGTTTTCAAAGTGAATACTTCAGCAGTTGGTGCAGCCTGCTGGGATTTAGGTATTTGGTCTTACAAGGACCCTTGGAGAATAGCAAGTTGTAGGTATATGACTATTGCTTAAAAGTAGAGCTGGTTATGTAGCATTGAGGAAGTTTAAAAGTCAAGTTTTACACCTGCTCTTATAAATAGTTTCTTGAAATTAAAATGCTGAGTTGATGGCTCTGTTGCTTGCAGCATGGCTGTGGGTAAAATGAGAGCAAGCAGTGAGTATTTACAGAAGAAGTTCTTGCAAATTTAGGAAACGTTAACCCCTCTATTTTATTTGAAAACTCATCTTACTTAGGACACCATTCTATTAATCCAAAAGACAATAACAAAGTGGGTGGAGGACTGAACAGCATGAGGTATCAAAACAAAAGAATTGTACCCGAAATGGTTCATGTCCTGTCCCAGTTCAGCCCAAAGATGAGCAGGGTAGAACTAGGAATGATTCAGTTATGAAAAGGGGTTTTAAGCGTAAAATAATATTATTTGTAACAATTAGGGGGAATAGTTTTACTCTGAGTTCTCACTATCTCTCTTTCTCTCCTTTCATAGCAGGCTTAGAGTGGCCTTGCAAATTTGGAAGGGAAGACTGTCTGGGTTTTTCACTGTCAGTTTAGATCACTGTGATGTAATTCTGTCTAACACATGAAGAGCCTTTTGCTTGGCCTAGTAGAGATTAGGAATTAGTGCTTGTCTGTGGATATGCTGAGCCCCTGTTGCATGTGCTATGAATAGGACAAAGGAAAGGCAGTGCTTAAATAGTGAGGGTCCGAGCATTGCTTTTCCAAAGTGGCAGTTGGAATCAGATATTTATTTTAATGCTTTTTCAGAGGAATTGTTGCCAAACTGAAGGTGGGTTTTTTTGATTTTAAATAGTTCTGTCCTGCTCCAAACAGAGCACTAGCCTCCCTGCAAGTTTCAGGCTTTTATTCTTTCAAGTGTTTTGTTTGTCACAGTAACGCTGACTTTTCTGGGTTGTAATTTCAAGCTGCTTATTGCAACTGAAAGATAGAAATAAAGAAAAATAAAATTTACGGAATTAGAGAGTCTTGTGAAGCCATGTCAGTTGGGAAACTGGAATTCGGAGCAAAACATACCAGAGCGCATAGGAAGTTTATAAAAATGGAACTCTGGCATTCTCTTGAGTCTTCGTTATCCAATAAACATTAGAAACTGAGGAATCTTTAAAATCTTTCAAGGAGCCTTGAACAACTTTGCTGAGGATTTTTTATATAATTTTTCAAATCGAAGTAGCTAAGCAAGATTAAAAAGAACTGTAACCCAAACAAAACGGACAAAACCAAGTGACTGTTTACACATTTGCTTAAGTTGCAATTTTTCCGCTCCTCCCCTGAAAAGTGGCATTGGGGAGGTCTCATTTAGTTTGCCACTGTTCTTCTTTTTTTTTTTCTTCTTTTTTTTTGTATATATTTATCTAATCAATGTGAAAAGAAGTGGTTGTTGTTATCTTTATAAACTGCTGTAAGCAAGTACTTAAGTTCTGTCCTGCAAAACATCAGCCTAAGAGTACCTGGAGGAGGGTCTTAGTGAGTCTGGTGACAGGTTTGAGCTAAGGGGCACAGTTGACTTTACATTTTCTAAGCATGTGACAGTTAAAGTGCAAAAAGGTAAGTTGAGGGCTTGCAAATCCCTTGCCTTTTCAAGCTAGGTGATTTATAGTGCGTGAGAGCCGCCAGCAGCATTTCTTTAAAAAAATTGCCACGTGTTCATTTTGTATTGCAGTGGCCAATGGAGAGAGAACAGGAGACACTGAAAGGTAAACAAAAGAACTTCAACGCAGTAGCCAAAGGAGAGTGAAGTGAAAGTTTCCATTTGAAGAACAGAAAGAAAATAGTGCATGCTTTGTTCTGCAGTATCTCCAAAATCCTCATTTCTTGGCTAACTGGGATATTAGCAGGCTTTGGGAAGTGCCTCTCAGCTCGCTAATTGTGGAAGATTTTTGTTCTTCTGCAGTGTAGAATGGCAAGCAGTGCTGCAGCACCACTCTGAAAGCACCTGGGAGTGATAAGCACACAGTGTGGTGGTAATTTAAACTAAAAAGTAAGTTCAGATCAGCATAAAGAGCCAGCATTGAAATCAGAGGTTCTAACTGCAAGTTAAAAACCTTTTTTCACTGTAAGGATAGTCAGGTATTGGAATAGGTTGCCCAGAAAGTTTGTGCAGCTCTGAAGGTTTTCAAGACCTGAGTGAGGAAAGCCCTGAATGCCCTGGTCTGACCCTGCTTTAAGCAGGCCCCGGAGACTCAGACCTCCATGTGTTGCCAGATATTCTGAATTTCTGTTATTTCTGTGCAATATATTTGGAATCTTTGTTTTCTGAATCACTTTTTTCATTCTTGAGTCAAAACAGTATTTTGCTTTACTGTGAAACTGGAAGATACTGTATTTTACTTTATCCCTCATATTTATTCCTCATGAAAATGTCTATTAGCTCCCCAAGGCCAGGAACCTGAAATTTGCTTCTACTCCTAAAAAATTCTACTCCTTTGCAACTTCTTGAAAGCCAAGTTTATGTTAAATCCGATTTCTCTCACAGTGCAAGTGGAAGGGCAGACTCAGACTGGTCCTCTGTGGCTTCCTTTTGCTTTGCTTTTGAATTGATTTTATTAAACTGTCCATTGATTTTTTTTTTTTTTTCTTCCTCATCTCTGAAAAGGCATTTGTTTTGTCATAGCACTTGACATCCAAGGATCACAGCATTCTGAACAACCTGAAATTAAATGAGTCCACGGAGAAAATCAAGATGCTGTGTGTGCACAGCCAGGGCAACCGAGAGAATTTTGCTGGCCAATTCACCAAATCTGCAGCAAATCTAGGAGAGCTGGAGTCTCTTGACTGTTTGGGGTTTGTTTTTTTTTCATTAAATCTCATTTTCTCACAGTGTCCCTGTGTATAACCAGCAGCTTTTCCTCCCTCTGCAATCAGAAGGCCTGATACTCCCTGTTCACGCTAGAACTCTGTCCACACCAGGAAGCTGATCCTGTTCTTCCTACCTATTCTGCATGCTCCTTGTTACAGAGCACCCTGTGATAGGCTAGGAAGGGCAGTGGACATATTCTTTGCTAGCTGATGGTTGCATAATTTTATTGTCAGAGTGCCCAGGAAATAGGTCTTAAAGGCCCATATTGGCCTGAGAACCTTGCTGAGGTTTCTCATTTTCCTTCAATATCTAGTCAGCCCTTCTGTTCCTGCAAGAGAATTGCCCTCAATAAACAACGTAGATTACAAGGAGAAAGGCAAGTGGTGTTGCACCCACCTGGGACCCTATATTTTATACCACCCAGATCCTGTGTGAGACAAACACACATAGTGGCTCATCTTTCCTCCACCACCCTCCCTTCTTCACGATATCACTAAGTGGTTGGAGCTGGGATTAATGTCTGGGCTTGGGTAGACTTTTCTCTTTCTACCTGCAAGTCTCTGATTGGGTATTTACAGTGGGGCTGCATTAAGTACAGCCAAGGGGCAGAATTCAGCTTACGGAATCATTTCTTCCCAGCCCTGCTGTGTGAATGGGGAAGATAGGTGTCTGATTTGCACATCCCTGGAAGTTTTGTTCCTCGTGGCAAATAAGTAAAAACTAGTCTCGAAGTCACAGAGACATAAGCAATGTGGACTCATGTTCAGTCATTTCGTATGATGAAATTTTTTTTATTCTCTTAGCAAAACGATTTATATAATTTGACCCTTAACTTCAGTTTAACAGAGATTTTCTGTAGAAATGCAAATGTTCTGTAGGAAGATCCCCTGGCGAGCCACAGCGATAGCTGTAGAGCTGAGACACATATCCTGCTTTGGCTGAGAACCTCAGGACTCTCTGGCATACAAGTGCCCTGCATCCCGAATCCTCTTTTGCTTGCTTTTTCTAGTGTGATGCAAAGTATACCTCCACCCCTTTTCTCTTAATGCCACTGGCAAGGGATGTGCTGAAATGGATGCTTTCAGGGGTAGCTCTTTTGTGGTGTTCTCTGACTTGAGTGTGTGGGATAAGCACCCAGAGTACAAAAAGGGTGCTTATTCGTACAGTTTCAGAAATCTGGGGTTATATTTAACAGGAAATAAAATCACAGCACACACTCTTTGGAACATACTTGGGTTGCTTTCCAAATAAGGCTTTCGGTTTCTGGCAGGAAAAATAGGACTCTCTTATAACAACAGAAAATACAAATAGGCTAGAAGAAATGCTTTGCAAAATCCCAGCTCAGCCGAGGGTAGATGTGCCAGGAAAGACCAACCTTTTTGCTCCAGTCGTTTAAGGTGCAGTTTCCTCTCCCTTCCCCAAGAGTCCTGGGGTGAAGTGATTGTGGAAAGCTTCTTAACTCCTCAACCTCGCCTTCACATGGGTGAACCCATGTTCCAGAAAAATAAGCCCCAAACCGGTTCAGTGTTAGTTTTATCTCTGTGCATGTTTGATGTTTTTGCTGGTCCCATTTCTGTGTCCTCCCTCAGACTGGTGATATGAGCTGCCACTCTGATAAGCCATGGAAACTAAGCACTGCCCAATCCTTTACCCTTTCTGCCACCCTTTGGTGCTCTCTTTGGGAGGCTTCTTTTTCAGTTGTTCTAACAAGTCATGAATTTGGGGTCTGTTGTAATGCTGCCAAAATACGGGTTGCTTGAGGGAGAGTGGTAGGTTAGTGTTTGTCAAGGGGCTGGGTACCTTCTTCTGTCTCCATTCCCCTCAGCTACCAAAAATTCCTACACCTGGTTTATAGAGGAGCCATTTTACACACATCTCCATGACAAGTGTATTTTTAATTTATTTTTTAGTGGGAGATTGTATTTGTGGGCAAGTAAGTAGACAGAACAGACTTGAAGAAATCCCTGCAGACCCCTCTCTGCCCATACTCCATAACCTCACTGAAGAAAAGGTATGGGGTGGGACACAGATGGTCGATGTGCTGGTGGGAGCAGGAGGTTGAAATAAGCCTCCTGGCACTCTCTAAATGTGCTTTTGTCCACGCACAGGACGCTGCTGTACTTACTGAATGTGGGAGGAAAAGTGAGCTCTTCCCCCCATACACACACCTCTTTCCCTGTGGAAGATCTTCCTCTAAGGAGAACAGCCTGTGACAGGTTTCCTTCAGCAGAAATCATTATTTGAGGGTGGCACACAGTGGGGTGCTCTAGGCCTTCTAGTAGCTTCTGGGACTGGCAGGCTTCCCTCCCACCACTTGCAGCTGCAAATAAAGGAAGAGCAACAGGCAGAGGAAGATTGCCTCTTAAGCAGACCTGGAGAGGAAGCTGATAGAAGCCAGAAATCCATAATGACCTGGCAACCCGTGGCTGCAGCAGCACTATACAGAGAGGAGCAGGAGAGGGCCATGCGGTTATCCCAGAGGCACAAGGTGGCATGTCCCCACAGAGGGCCCCTGCTGAACCAGATAATGAGGTGGAGTTGAGGGAAAACAATGGTGGTGCCTTGGTAAGATGCTGTAGGCTGGAGGTTGTGATGCTTCTGTGGTTCCCTGGCACAGGGGATCATGGTACTTACTCATGTTAGAGTTAATTGGAAGTTGGAGTGTTGGAAGGAGCCTGCCTGCTTTGCGCTGGGGAGATAAACACCAGGGAGCAAAAGCACCAGAAAAGCATCCTGCACCTTAAGCAAGGTTCAGAGTCCTAGGCTCTGAGTCCTACATTACAACACCCTGCATTGCAGCTGCTGCCCAAAGTCTGGAGGTGCTGAGGTTTGCCCAGGTCCTTGGAGCTCTGCTTTTGCACGAGCCATCGATGCCTTGGTGGGCACCAGCCTGCTTGTGTGCCTTACGGATGCTTGTGGCATCCACAGCCCGGGCGGTTTGTGTCAGAGCAGCCAGAGCCAGCTCCTGGAGCATACATGACGTGGCAGCAGTGGTCACTGCCTTTCTGTGGAGAACCCCATCCTTGGAGCAGGATTCCTGCATCCTCACAGAGATAACAGGCTTTCTGAGGACAGGCTGGGGTGGGGGAGATGGATCACGGAGGTGCCTGGGCATGGTGTCAATTCTTGATGACTGTTCTCCTCTGTTCAGCAGATTTCCTGATTTCACCCACAAGTGTATCTTTGTTTATAGGTATAAATTGTTTGTATCAAAAAATTCAGGTGCTTTGATGATGTCCTCCCAGCCATAAGATAAAAAAAAGAGAAATGGAGAAACCTACTTTTGTTTATTAATAAGTAATAATTTTACTAAAGGCTAAATACCACCCATGTTTCCATAAATACAGTGCATGAAATCTCTAAAATTTTACTGCATGTAATCAAAAGCAGTTATCCCAAAGACCTCAAATTTTTGTGGTCAGAGCTCCACAGAGCAGCTTCTTTCGTTTTGTTTGCTAGGATCTGGGAGTGCTCTCTCTCTCAAGGTGGGAATGAGAAAACCAGTCACTAAGTGTGAGTTAGGTATTATGAGAAAGATTAATGGTGTGCAGGAAAATGAGCTAATGCAAAAATCAGTTCAAATTCGATGTATTTTTACAGTGATGGGACAGGGTTTTTTCCTTGGTTCCCTGAGAGTGCAGAGCTAATAATTAAAAACATCTATATTGTACAAACTAATAAACGTCCTCTATGCAGGAAAGGAGGGTATTGTGCTTGCTGGCTTGCCTTTCCCCTCCTTCACTCTTCCCCATTTCCAAATTAGAGGCTGGAATAAGAAGAGGGGCTTTTTTTTTTTCACTTTTCTGGGAGAGAGGGGGCGTGTTGTGGTTTTGGGGATTTCATGTGCTTTTGGTTGGTTGGTTTTCTTTTTTTTTTTCCTACTCTTGCTCTTACCTTGCCCCTTCTACCTGCCTGCAGCTTCACTTCAGATAGCTGCTGCTCTGTTACAGGCTGTGCAGGAGGAGGCGGACCAAGGGGCCACTTGGGGCTGGGACCTCGCAGTCCCTCTCCACTCGCGGAACCGGGCAGGAGCCCCAGGTGTTCGCTCTCTCCGGTGCCAGCCGTGGTTTTCGGGCTGATCAGAGCCCTCATGAGCTACTGCTCGCTAACCCTGCGTGAAACCGGGCTTGACCAAAGTAGGTAATCCTGAGCTCGGGCCGTCGCGGGGCTGGGTAAGGGCCCGCGGGCGGTTCGGTGCTACAGCAGCCCCAGCCCTCTCTGCCGCTGGGGGGAATCCGCAGGAAAGGTGGAAAGGGCCTGTACCGCGGGTATCAGCCGGGGAGCAGGCGGCGGCGCGGTCCCGAGGCGCACAGAGCGGGCGGTAGCCACCCGCGACTCGCTTCCCTCGCCGTGCGCTCCGCGGGCCGGGCCGGCCGGCGGGAGTGAGGCCGCCAGCAGAGCCGCAGGCTCCGGGGCCGCTCGGCCGCGGCGGGGCGTC
>VZTD01005950.1:265112-294300 GCA_013397725.1 Rhagologus leucostigma
CAGGCCCGCGGGGCCTGGCGGCTCCCCCGCCCCTCGGCCGGGCACCGCGGGGCCAAGCGGAGGGGCGGCCCCGTGCCGCTGCCCCGGGGGTCACGGTGGCGGTGTGGGCCTGGGTAGGCTCCGGGCGCAGAGAGCTCCGCGCGGGAGGCTCCTCTGCTCTCTCGGAGCGCGGCCGGGGAAGCCCTCTCCCAGCCTAACTAAGAGGCACTATCTATGCCTGCCCCGCCGGGCCGGCCAGCAGCACGCGGCCGGGTGCACGTCCTCGGTGGCGGGGCCGCCACAGGGCTCCTCCTGTCCGGGGCCAGACGTGGTGGCGGGGCCGGCGCTAGTGGAAGAGTAAACATGGGGGATGGGTCAGGGCTGCCCGCGGCCAGGACTGCGGTCGTGTTGCACTCTATGATGTACTAAGTCGGGAATCGCTACGGAGGGAGACTGCATTCTGCCACACAGCAGCTGTCTGTCATCGTGATTCCCCCAAAACTAAGGGGCCTGGGCTTCCAATCTCTAAGGAAGCCTGTCGGGTTTCAGAAAGCAAATATTTTCATCAATGTCTACTCATCAGCCAAGAGATAGCCCTGTCCTGCACGAACGTTTGGCAGAGGACAGTGCCTACCACAACCAGCCCAGTCCTGTTGCTGTGTGCGGTTCTCACTGCATGGGATTAACAGAGTGATAATGTTTTTATTAAATATACTTTTAAATAACATGTAACTGACGTTTCCGTCCACAAGAGCTGATTGTATTGGCAGTGTAACTCATGACTTTGCCTTTGTTTCTCTTCATACAAATGTTTCCCATGTGATTAGGTCTGGCCCTTGCTGGAGGTTATTTTTAGGATGATTTCATTCTCTTTATTGAAGTGTGCTTTAGACTTCTGTAACTTCTTTTGGTGCACAAGGCCAGCACTACAGGTGGTGTATCAACCAGGCAGTTTGAAACCTGTTGACCCAGTCAGCTGCATGCTGGCAATGACGTAGCTGTAACCTTAGTTTCAAAACCTAAGTGGGAAGCCAAGGAGGTGTAAGATCCAAATGCAGTGCTTGAGCTGCTGGTTTTGACATTATGTTTAAAATACCATTCTAATGGCTGCCTCTGATTTTGGCCAGAGATGAATCCCTGAGACCTACAGTATACCAGATGATTGGAATTGCTGGAGATGAGGAGTATTTGTTCTTAGCTTCTTGTATGGGTGACGAAGCAGAAATTCATATGGATAAACACTGCCCTTTGATTTCTCATTGAACGTCTGGATGTTGTCTGAGGTGGAGGCTGCAAGGAAGACCTCTGCAGCTGGTGTGTACACAGTGAAACCAGCAGCTGTGCCTTGAGGTTGTGGCTTTCAAGTAGGCGCTATATTGGGTGTCGTTCACTGATTTCTTATCCTTACCCTCCTCTTCTAAGGAGCAGAACACATGCAAAATCAGCCAGGTGGCGTTTTCTGGAGAAATGAGAGTTATAAGCACATCTGTGCCAATAGCAAGGCTCCAGCCAGAGCTTGACAGCTGTTTGTGATGTCTAGGATGCTTCTCCCTCCTGCCCTCGTTTGGAGCTTGCCATGAGGTGATGGCACCCTCGTTAGTGACCCAGCAGACTGGAGGAGCTGCCATGGAGTCTGCAGGCCTTGCCGAGATAGTGCCATGGCACCTGTTCCAGACTAACTTGCTTTCCTAGGACCTGCAGCATCTTCAGCCATGCAGGCATGTGCCATGGACACGTAACCATGTGTTACACCGTGGCGTAACCCTGGGACAGCAAGGAGATTTCTCCAAGATCAGGTTACTAGCCACCCTTTCTGTACAGCAGCGAATGCCTTGCAGAGATCTGCATTGCTGCAGCAGCTGTACTTCAGCAGAATGACTGGCTGTCCTGGTACCTGCTGCCTCATTCCAGGATTAATTGCAACATTAGCTCTATTGCTCTGACAGCACAGTTTGTGCTGCCTTCTGCCTGTAAAAGGCACGTTGAAGTAGGGGAAAACAACAGCCTTGGCTGAAGTGCAGATCAGGCATGTATGACTGTTGCATCACTGCTCTCCCTGTTCTTTCCTCCTTTCCTTCTGCCACCATCAGCTTCCCTTACTGCATCATAGCTCTAGGAGTGACGCTGGTTTTGGGAGCCTTTTCTAGCACAGTGGAAGGTCAGAGATGGCAACTGTCACTTTCCTGAAAAGCGATCAAGTTTGCTGTACAGAAGATGGTCCAAGCAGGCACTGCAGGGTGTGTGTGGGAGAGGGGCCTCTTGTCCCATGAGCAGGCAGAGGCACTGGATTTTAGGAGAGTGCAAGCTCTGCAGAAGCACACAGAACAGCTCTGGGGGACTCTGGGTGTGGATGTTGTACAACTGACAGGGTGTACTGTACTGGCTTTTACATTTTCACTTGTATTCCTAAACACTTTTTCAATAAATCTGCAGATCCAGATTCAGGAGATGGAAAGTCCTTCCCAGCGGTGTATTTTTCTTCCTGGTTCTGTCTTGTGTACGTGTTTAAAATAGTCCATGTAAACCAGTGTGAATTTTCTTCTTCCAGCTTTCAGATTTAGGCCTGAAGACAGAATTTAGTGCCTGGTGCATGATCTTATTGCAATAAAAACTGCAGAGCTGGACTGCCCAGCAGCTGAGTGTGGAGAGCCCTGAGTGTTTGCCTTAGTTTGTGAGGATGTCTGTGTTGATTCACCCAAGCTCCACTGAACTACATTCCTAACTTGTGACTGATGGCAGTGTCGTTGGCAGGTTTTCAGGTTGTTAGTCTCTTCTGACTAGAGAAGGTCTTGCTTGCAACCCTGAAATTTCATGTCTTGAACATCTGTTATTAATTGACTGTATTTTTTCCTGATATTGGATGGCTACTCTTGTAGCCAGTGTGATGAAAGAGTAACTACTCCAGACTTCCTGCTGTGAAGTTTGAGTAGATAGTGGCACTGCCTGCAGAGCTAGTAAAACATGACAGGTGTCATGTATGGGGAGATGCAAGTAGGTGTGAGAGTGTTTTGGATAAGGTGCAACTTTGAAACGTACAGGTGCTGCTCTGTTGAAAGTTACAGTAGCAGGGATGTCATGGTTTTCTGGTGTCTTGGACCTAATTATTTTTTTTTTTTCTATAAAGCAAAAGCTGGCAGGCTGACAAACAGGCAGCTTACAGGACGGACTCTCTGGCTACTGACCATTTAGCTGGTAAGTTCTTATTTTGGGAGAGCCAAAGATCTTGCTGTTGCTGAGCTTGCTAGACAGAGTGGCTTTCTGAATGTCTCCCTAAGTCAGGCACCTAAGTTTCTCAGGAAGAAGCAGCTTCCTGGGTCCTTTCTCTTTTCTCTCCAGGGATACACAATGGTGTTGGACTGACTATCCAGACGTTCACATACTCATTTAAAAATTGCACACCATTAATAACTAATAGATTAATTAGACTATACTTTAGATTAATTAGAATATGCTTTAAAATTTGTGGTGTCCCCCTTTCCAGTGACCTTCTTAGGTTGCACATCCTCTCCCTTTTTAGGGAGGAGCTCTGGTTTTGGTGACAACTATGTAGGGAGGAAATACTCACCCTGAGTTCCTGTCTGGTTCAGCAAGGAAATTGGTCAGCCAATGGGCACTGTGGGTCCTTTTCGAGAGGATGACTAGAAGAGTTCTTAGTAACATATACTTTGTCTTCCTGGAGTGACCTTGTGTATCCTGAGTGGTGTTGGTAATAGTGTTGCCACCTGCATCTCTTCCAGTGGCATACCCGGATTGTGTGTGGGTGGGAAGTCGACAATGAGCTCTGTGGCAGTTTTGACCCAGGAGAGCTTTGCTGAACACCGCAGCGGCCTGGCCCAGCAGCAAGTGAAAGGTGAGCAAACACAACTGAGTTCCTGTGATGTGCCTCTAGATCCAGACTGCACAGGCAAGGTTCCTTGCTCCTACCCAAGCTCGCTCCATACGTCTGGTTCCCCAAAAGTGTGCATTCTCTATTCCTAAATTAGTGTTTTGCTAGACTCTAGCTTTCCACCCTCAGCAGCACAGCGGTGGTGCTGCACAGTGCAGGGCTGTGAGGAGACAGGCCTGAACACTTCAGAGAGTTCTGGCTAGCAGTGCTGTCAACCCTGGGGTGAGGCACATGCAAGAGTGAGGCACTGAGCTACACAAGAGCCTCATGGATCAGTGTGCTGGGCTGTCATTTCCACCCTTTGCTCGGCCAGGTGCTGGGGATGGTCACTAACCCTATGAACTGACTCAGTGATGGGTTTTGGCATCCATCCCCAGCTGCGAACTGCCCCGTTTAGTTTGGCCCAGTGCACAACTGAGTCAAACATAATGTACAGGCTTTCCCTAGACTTTGCCCTAACTATAGCCCTTCTCTCTGCCTTTTTCCTGGGCTTCTGTTTGTGTTATCCCCTTCTGACCTGCACCCTTGCTTTCTGCTCAGCCTGTTTTCCCCTAATTGAACCCTTCTTGACAAAGTTGGCAATAAGGTGCTGTTTGCTGCCACCATTCACTTACATGTTCACTCCCTGCACCTACTGTGCCAGCTCAGACAAGGCTGGTGGTTTGTGGCATTCACTGCAGTCTGTGCTGTGCTGATGTCAGTCGTGCTCCAGACTTGGCAGCCCCATAGGCATAGCTGTAATAGGATTAATAGCAGAGCACAAGCCATTTGCTCTCCCTTGTTAGTGGTGCCTAATTGGAATTGCACTGCCTGTGAACAGGGGCATTTCTGCGGGCAAAGGGACTCACTTACCCTATTTGCTTTACCCCAGTTACAGCTTTAAACTCTGAAGAAGAGAATGATCCTCCAACCTACAAGGAAGCCTTCCCTCCACTCCCTGAGAAAGCACCATGTTTGGAAGCTGCCCAGGAACCTGCTGGTCCCTGGAGCAAAATTCGACCAATAAAGGCTTCTGTCATCACTCAGGTTGGTGAGAGTGGTTGTCTTATCTCCTGTCTTTTCCCCACTCCCAAAAGTAGGTGAAGTGAAGCATTCCCTGGAGTATGAAATCCTTGTTATGTCAGCCTCTTTGTGTTTTACCCTGGTACTGCAGCTGAGAGCTAGGACTGCTCTGGAGGGGAGGGATGTGTTGGAAAACTGTCCAGAAAGAGCTTTGCACCTCTGTTCCACAAACAGCTGAAGCAGGCCTTGAAGGGAGGATTGCAGAATTCCTGTAGTGAGTGCTAATCCCCCTTTAGGAAGACTCCTAGTGTGGGACAGACTGCCTGCTGCAGTGCTCCTGCACTTCCCTGGACACAGCTGGTTGATGGCACTGCACAAGCCTGGGAGGTCAGCTTGCCACGAAAGTCCTCTATAGCCATGAGAGAGAGAGGAACTGTCAGGCAAAAGCACACTGACAGCTTGCTGTGCCCTTTTGTC
Organism: Rhagologus leucostigma; assembly: GCA_013397725.1. Classification (NCBI taxonomy): domain Eukaryota; kingdom Metazoa; phylum Chordata; class Aves; order Passeriformes; genus Rhagologus; species Rhagologus leucostigma. The sequence goes on from VZTD01005950.1 coordinate 270,457, forward strand.
TGTCTGTGGCTGAGCAGGTGTTTCATGTGCCGCTGGAGGAGAGGAAATACAAGGACATGAATCAGTTTGGAGAAGGCGAGCAGGCCAAGATCTGCCTTGACATCATGCAGAAGACAGGAGCTCACCTGGAGCTGTCTCTCGCGAAGGACCAGGGCCTTTCCATCATGGTCTCTGGCAAGCTGGAAGCAGTCATGAAGGCTCGGAAGGAAATTGTTGCTCGACTGCAGACTCAGGTGAGGGCAGCTAACTGTTTCTCGCTTGATCCTTGCTCTTCCCCAAGACTCCCAAATGCTTTGAGACCCTTGGGTGTGTGTGCTTATAAGCCAAAGAGGTGTTATTAGATGACTAACTCAGCTTTGCCGTATATTTTCGAAGCATACAATTGGCAATTTGGAATGGAAATGAGGCTTAAAATAGGGTTCAAAGCTAATTACAGGCCATGGTGTTGCATGAAGGGTGGAGTCTTCGATCTGTGACTTTGTGCTGAGGTGCTGGTACTGGCAAGGTACAGGCCCCTCACATAAAATTCGAATGGAATGGTGCTTTCTCTGAAGTGCTTCAGAGAAGAATGTGAAGGGGTGGGAGAAAGAAAAGTAGAGAAGAGGGAGTTCTGCCAAATGCTGAAAGCTTCAGATCGAGGTTCTGGGTTGTGTAACTTGAGCTCCATTGGTAAGTAATTGCAGACTCCTTGTTTCAGTTGCTCCTCCTTTCAGTCCTCTGAATTTTGATTTCTTACCTTCAGGTTCTTGAGTTCATTATCAAAATGGTAGTTCTTGTTAAGATCTATCACGGCCAGGTGTCATGGTGTGTTTTAAACTGTAATGTCCAAGGTAGTTAATGCAGTAGTTAATACCATGTCTGCTCAGTGCTCTTCAGCCTGTGTGTCATACCCTGCCAGAGGGAAGTAAAAGAGACAAACCCTACATAATGTGCATCTGAAAAAATAGTTTAGGTTGTACTACCACAGATTCATACCCCACTGTCCTCAAATATCCCTCCTAATTGGCCCCAGGTCTGAAAGGTGTGCCTGTATTGCAACTTCTCCTAGGCTTGACTGGCATCAGTATGTGGACAGAAGGTTGGAGAGTCACACCAAGTGATCTGTTTTTGATTTGGTTTATTTCTTTTTCCATTGTAGCTTGAATTGTAAGTGTCTAGTTAGTTAGTAGTTACCTATTCACAGGGATCAAGAGCATAGTAGCAATCCTAAGCTATCAGGTCAGTAAAAACTCGTTGAGAAGGGAAGAAGTCAGGAATCCCTGTTACAAACCAGCCCTTTAATGCTAGATTGAGAGAAGTTCTGGGGACCCCTCTTTTTCAAGAGGAGCCATCTAGAAGCAGTCCCTGAAGCAGCGTATGCTGCATTGAAGACACCTTAGCTCTCAGTAGTGGTAAGCATATTTGAGCTCTCTCCCTGCTGGAATAAGTTTCTGGTGTTGAGTTTCAGTTTCCTAGGAGTCAGACTATGTCTTCTTCTCTGTAGCCTTGGCAGCAGATATCAGAGTTCAGATAAACTCTACCCCAGAGCCATCATCCCAGTTGCTCTCTGGTGCTGAGAGACTCTGAGACAGTGGATCATAGACACCTCTTCATCTGTGCCTGAAGGCCTTTGCTTATTCAGAGTACTGCTCCTGGGCAAACAGAAGGCTTTTGAGGGAATAGTGGGGTTCAGACTTCTGGAATACAGGCACCATAGATCAACTCCTCTGGTGTAGTATCAGACTTTGGACAGGATGTGCCGAAAGACATTGTGTTCGCTCCTCAGTTGTGCCACTAAGCAGCGTCTGAAAAACTTTCCCTGTGCAGGCAAGGGCTCTCATAGATGCTTGGCCTTTGTGTTGCAGGCTTCAGCGACAGTTGCCATCCCCAAGGAGCACCACCGTTTTGTCATTGGAAAGAATGGTGAGAAGCTGCAGGACCTGGAGCTCAAAACTGCAACCAAAATCCAGATCCCCCGCCCAGATGACCCCAGCAACCAGATCAAGATCACTGGCACTAAAGAAGGGATTGAAAAGGCCCGACACGAGATCCTGCTTATCTCTGCTGAGCAGGTACTTCAGTACTGTGATCTCTCTCAGGTCATTATCTGAACGGCCATTTTGGTTCTCTGTGGCATATTAGGTGTTTGTAGCCACCATGGCCACAGCCAGTGGTAACACCGTTAGCTGAATGGAGATGTATACTCTTCCACTGGCTGTTTGAGAACTGCTTCCAGGTTCTGCGCCTTCTGGTGCACCCTTTTGTCCATCTCTAAGGTCAGATAAGCACTTTTTGTATTTTGAAGTGAACCGTATTAGATGCCAGCTGAGATAAGACAGGAGATTACAGAGGTGAATATCATAAATTTGGAACAGCAGTATTTGTAGATGGAAAGGGACAGAGCCTGCAAACTGGAAAGGGTGCTTGGGCTAGAGTGTCAAGCAAGACAGCACTGGGAATTCAGCTGTGTGTGGCAGAGATGATAATATCGACAGCAGTTTCCACTGAGGACTGTTCTGGATTCTTTTAGGATAAGCGTGCCGTGGAGAGGCTGGATGTGGAGAAAGTGTACCATCCCTTCATTGCTGGCCCTTACAACAAGCTGGTGAGTGAGCTCATGCAGGAGACAGGGACACGCATCAACATTCCTCCGCCCAGCGTTAACAAGACAGAGATAGTCTTCACAGGGGAAAAGGAACAGCTAGCCCAGGCTGTGGCTCGTGTTAAGAAGATCTATGAGGAGAAGGTATGGATGGTCCCTAGAGCTTCCCATCTTCCCCCCCACCTGCTCACAGCCCCTCTTCCCTTCTTGTTCTACTTTTGTGCGTCCCTCAGTTGCATACTCCTCATGTCAGCTCTGGCTCAGCAGCCCTTGCAGTACATGGACCTGGGTCTTACCATTTCCTTGCTCAGCAGAGTGGGACTTGGGGTGATTCTGCCAGGGTGACAGATCTCCTGCTTTTTCGTGTAATGGGAATTAGCAGACCGCAAAGAGCTCTCTGGGTGCGTGTTTTCACAGGTGCTGCAAAGGAAGGAGGGAAGTGTGAAGGCTACAGTGTGGCCAGCTGACAGTATCAAAGTTGTTACATGAGTAGAAGTTGCTGAAGAGTAAATTTCGCTTCAGTTTATTTTCCACTGCAAGCGTCACTGTGAATATCCTTGTTGTGGGTTGTTGGTCTGTTTTTCCTCATGGTTACATCTGTATTTGTACCAGTCTGAATTTCAACACAGATAATCAGCTTATAGCGTGGTGTTGCATTACAGCACTGCCTGGGGACAGTTGGGCATTGTGCAAGGGCAGGGGTGTGTATGTGGTCTATTCTGTGTAGTGTCCCAGGGAGCTTAAACAGAATTTTTGTATTTCACCTGTAAATTTTTGAGAATAGGGCTTTCTGTAGGCAGGGTCCCAGAGATGCTAGGGTACTGCAGAACTCCTGTGCTCACCTTTGCTTTGATCTTTCCTGGGTGCTGAGCTTCACTGCATCTTGTGTCTCTTCCTTTCACTTTTGTCCTTCCCTGCTCCCTTGTGATTGATGCTCCAGTGCCTCTGCTCCTACAGAAAAAGAAGACTACTACCATCGCTGTGGAGGTGAAGAAGTCCCAGCACAAGTATGTCATCGGCCCCAAGGGTAATTCCCTGCAGGAGATCTTGGAGAAAACTGGAGTCTCTGTCGAGATCCCACCCACTGACAGTAGCTCGGAGACGGTGATACTGCGAGGCGAGCCTGAAAAGCTTGGGCAAGCATTGACTGAAGTCTATGCAAAGGTACTGACCAGATGGGCCAGGCCTCCTTTGAAAACCCCACAAAGATACATCCCTGAGCACTGACAGGTGGAGGGGGGTGGTCTCTGTCAGGCTGTCAGAGATGCAGCTTAGAACTCAATAACGAGGGTGCAGCGTGGGAATTGGAAGTGAATTTTTGTGAGGGCCTCTTCCAGTCTGTCCATCCAACAGCTTCTCTGTCTCTCAGGCCAACAGTTTTACCGTCTCCTCGGTCTCAGCCCCCTCTTGGCTTCATCGTTTCATCATTGGAAAGAAAGGACAAAACCTGGCCAAAATAACTCAGCAGATGCCAAAGGTATGGATGAGCTATTATCTTAGCACCAGTTGAAGTAGAATATGTTTAATCCAGCTCACTCTTTGTAGAGAGAGAAATGTATTCTAGCATGGATCAAACCAGGGTGGAAATGACACAGATCTTATAATATTCAGGGGAACTACCAAATTCTACTGCCTCGAACACTTCCCATCCTATGTTGCTTTCAAAGGTTGAGTCCTTCAAAGGAAGCTTTATGTGTTACTATTTGGAGAATTGATGTAGTAGGAGACCTGGAAATTCTGACTTCAATGAGGCTTCTCCCTGGTGAGTTAGATGGTATCTGGAGAAAGGTTAGGTGAGGAACTTCTCCAAAGCCCTTGCAGACTCCAGGACAGCACCAAAACCTTATGCTCTAGACACTGTGATATGGCCAAAATTGTAAGTTGCTCACCTCTGAAACCATGTGTACCCTTAGTGGTAGGGGTTGATGGTGTAGGCCTGACTGACAGCATTGACCTGGCTTGTGTCTTGGAAAATTCTTACTGGTTTCCTTGCCTTGTGTCTCAAGGTTCACATCGAATTCACTGAAGGAGAAGACAAAATCACTTTGGAAGGACCTACAGAAGATGTGAATGTGGCTCAGGAACAGATTGAAGTCATGGTCAAGGATCTGGTAAGTTGGTGGTACTAGTTCTGGTATATAAGAAGAAAGTGGAGAAAGGTGGGGCGACAGAGCAGAGATGAAGTGTAGCTCACATCTGTGGGTATCTTCAGGCTTAACAGAACTTGCAGAAGGCAAGGTGTGTGGCAGATGAACAAAAACCTTGGTTATGAAGCTTTTCTTAAAAAGTCACCAGCACATCTTAAGTCTTTTGATGCAGAGAAGGAAAGATTCTCTTTCAGTCACAGCTGGAGAGGCATTTAAATCCCTTTAAATGTTTCACAAGCATGGTGCTCTCAGCTCAAAGCAGAGGAGTGTTCTGCTCTGCTCACTAGAAGGAGGAGTGTTTGTAGTTGGCAGTGCCTGCACTAGCAGTGGGCACAGGCAGCAGCAGAGGGGGCCTGCCCTGCCTAGCCCTGTACAATTCTTTGTAGATCAACCGGATGGATTATGCAGAAATCAACGTTGACCACAAATTCCACCGACACCTCATTGGCAAGAACGGAGCTAACAGTAAGTGGAGTGCCTTTCTTATCCTTCCTGTGCCCAGGCTCTCTGTGGTTAGTCGATCATATTGTGGCTCTGCAGCTCAAGCAGGGTGCTGCCTCCATTACTTTGCCTCTGCCCTTCTGGAGTGAAGTTGGCACAAGGAGATAAATGGGCAGTGCGGCCTTGGGATGGCTTTAATGTATTGGAAGTGTCTTGGAAAGTTGAACAGATTACTTTGCCATGTCCTGGCAGAATTTTTGTATTTTGGGGAAGTTGGAGAGTTGTCTCTTTTCTTTTTTTCAAGTTGGCCTATGTGAATTTCATTTTAGAACTCAGCTGAGGGGTAGAAATCTGCATGGTGAGTTTCTCCCCAAAAAAGAATTTGGGATTAAAAATGAATAAGTATCTTCTAGTCTAAATGTGGTGCTGTCTGGGGAAGAAACAGATGCCTTGCTCTGGCAAGTGAGCTATTGGCTCTAGATGCCATAGTATTTAGTTGTACAGATTCCTGTGTAGCATGGATCTGCTCTTGCTGAACCCCAGGGTGAAGAGGCACTTTCCCCTGATTCAACTCCACCCCTCTGGCCTTTCCTCGGAGGCTGATGTACTTCTTAAACAGCCTCTAGTCAAGGTGTCTTTGCTTCCAAATCTTGGCCTAGCAGAGTGTGTCACCACAGCCCTTGCCTTGCAGTTAACAGGATTAAGGACCTCTACAAGGTGTCTGTGCGTATTCCCCCGGACAATGAGAAGAGCAACCTGATCAGAATTGAAGGAGACCCACAGGGGGTCCAACAGGCCAAGAAAGAGCTGCTGGAACTCGCTTCCCGTATGGTTAGTGGGATGTGATGCCTGGGAGGCCACAGGGTTTGAGCTCTTGTGTTCCCTAATAACCTTCTGGTGGAGGTGTGTGCCCCTTGCCCACTGAGCACTTAGATCTCATGACAAGTGTAAGTTCCTCTATTCCTTTGGCTCCCCTTCTCTGTCAATCTAGAGTGAATTATGTCTGGAGGAAAAGCACTGGTGACAAGTAAGCTGTTGGGCAGCAAACTGGTAATTACAAGTATGTGGGTCTCCTGCTGAACACTCCGTGTAAACTCTGTTCTCCACAGGAAAATGAACGCACCAAGGACCTAATCATTGAGCAGAAATTCCACCGGACCATCATTGGGCAGAAGGGCGAGAGGATCCGGGAAATCCGGGAGAAATTCCCAGAGGTAAGGCTTTCTAGGAGATGAGGAATTCAGAGGGCCTGTTTCCTCCATTGGTAATAGACACATGGTCACTAAAGTGATAAATGTAGTGTCTCTGTAAGTATGAGAAATATGTAACTGATATGTGTCTGCTCATACAATGTGTATGAGAAGATGGTTCCTCTGGCCAGAGACTGCTGACATGGTCACCCGCTTCTGCATGGGAAAGGGGGATGTGCAGGATCCCCCCAACCTTTGCACGTGTCTGACATGACAGGTCTTGCTTTTGTTTGAGTTGACTCTAAGTGACCATTTCCTGCAGGTTATCATCAACTTCCCAGACCCTGCACACAAGAGTGACATTGTCCAACTCAGAGGTCCCAAAAACGAGGTGGAGAAGTGCACCAAGTACATGCAAAAGATGGTGGCAGACCTGGTAAGGGACACTTCTGTCTGCTGTTCTCTCTTCCATGCCTGGATAACCCTGGAGTACAGCAGAGCTGTAGTGGCTTGGCTAGGGCTGACACACCTCAAGATGAGGGAACTGTGGACATTGTTCTATCTGTATGGGGGCAGGCAGGTAATACCTGTTAATTAAGGGCTATAGGAGAAGGTACATGTCTTTGCTTATTCTTGGAAGTGTCCTGTATAGAGACTTCCTTGGGTCTAAGCCTGTTGTCAGAAGCTTGTTTATCGAGTTCCTGGGATGGGGCCTCACTTGCCAGGATGATGTAGTCTTCAATTCTCCCTTCCTTTCTTTCTTAGGTTGAAAACAGCTTTTCTATTTCTGTTCCCATCTTCAAACAATTCCACAAGAACATCATAGGGAAAGGCGGTGCCAACATCAAGAAGGTGAGATATATTTCCTGTCTTCACTGCTCCTTATGGTGACTGCCTGCAGCGAAATCTCATTCACTGGTTTCCCTGCTCATAAAACCTCCAAGGCCTTTTTTTTCTGACATGGGACACCTCTCAAATTATTTTGCTGGGATTTTTTTTTTTTTGTGGCAGATCCGTGAAGAAAGCAACACCAAAATAGATCTCCCAGCTGAGAACAGCAACTCAGAGACAATTGTTATCACGGGCAAAAGAGCAAACTGTGAGGCTGCTCGCCACAGAATTTTGGCTATCCAAAAGGAACTGGTAAGTGAAACAACTGGCCTGTGGCAGATGAAGGACTTGAAAACATAAATATAGGAATTACAGGAGACAGAAATATAAAAGTGCTTGTAGTGGGGCACGGCAGGGGGGAGACAAATATGGATGTCGGTCTGTTCTTGACTCTTCAACCGAAGTTTGTGGCTGCTCATGTGTTAGGAGTGGCCAGTCTCAATTCCCTCTGGTCAGGCATTTCTCACACTCAGCTCTGCAAAGCTCCTAGCAATGTGGAAGTTAGAGGGCAAGCAGAATCTGTGCAAACACATTGTTACAGCTTGACTAACACTCCGTTCTGTCCTCACTTAGGCCAACATCACAGAGGTGGAGGTCTCTATTCCTTCCAAACTCCACAATTCCCTCATTGGCGCCAAAGGCCGCTTCATCCGCTCCATCATGGAGGAGTGTGGTGGAGTCCACATCCACTTCCCCACAGAGGGCTCTGGCAGTGACACTGTGACCATCAGGGGCCCAGCCCAGGATGTGGAGAAAGCCAAGAAACAGCTGCTACATCTGGCAGAGGAAAAGGTGAGCCTTGTCTTACAAGGGAAGCAGCAGGTTGGTTTGGCCAGCTGTTTCTTTTTGGGGCTTGAAGTGATTCCCTCTGTCTGCGTGGAAGCCTTTGGCATCAGTTGGAACAAATCCTCTTTTGAGGGATTTGAGTACAGTTTGGATGTACTTCCATCCTTGTGACAATGAGTTCTTCTCTCATGGGTAGAAGAACTGTGTGTAATGCATCTCTGCCCAGGCTGATGACATACTGGGAGTTAAGGCTCCCTGCTTCTGTGGTTTGAAGTCTCTTGGGTATCCACACTTCTCTGAAATGGTTTACTCTGCAGATCTCCTTTTTTCTTAATCTCTGAATTTCAGCTCTAGTCTTCCATTTCACTGCATATATTCAGATTTGAGAGCTTTTGGTTACAAGACCTTGCTCTGACTTGTGGCTGACTGACTGACTTACTGGTTATTTTAAGAGCATGTTCTCCCTGGGAATTGGTTGGTTGCCTCTGGGGCCTGGCTTGCAGCAGTCAGTTAGCAAATGGTTGTGTTGCCTTTTGTGCTGTTCAGACCCTTCTCCTAGAGAAGTCTCTGCTCTTATTCTCACTAGTCATGCTGAGTGTACAGTTAGTTTTTTGGCCCTGAGAACATCTTTGGGGTAGTGTTTTTAATTTAAGATTGTATACTTTTTTTACTTTCAACGGCACACTGCACCTACCTTGCTTTTGCAGCACTCTGCATGTGGATGCAGGTAACATATCTACATGCTGACTGTTGATGCTGATGGATATTTTCTATATATTGACATGTTCCGTGGGTCTCTGGCTCCTTTCAGCAAACAAAGAGTTATACTGTGGATCTCCGTGCAAAGCCAGAGTACCACAAATTCCTTATTGGTAAGGGTGGTGGCAACATCCGTAAGGTGCGAGACAACACGGGGGCCCGCATCATCTTCCCCACCTCTGAGGATAAAGATCAGGAACTGATCACTATCATGGGAACAGAGGAGGCTGTCAAAGAGGCACAAAAGGAGCTGGAGGCCCTCATCAAGAACTTGGTATGAACTTTTTTCTACTTTCTTGCCTCTCACTGTGACACGGTGTAACGAGTCAGTGTGGAGGATCTGCTTGTCCTGAAACCATTCGTTGCCCTTCATGGGAGCTCAGGAAGATCCTTCCTTGCCTTGGAGTGAGGTTGTAAGCTGATTGCTGTTGAGTGCAGCCAACTTGTGCTTATCACCAGGACAGGTGGGGTTGACTAGCTCTTGTGTGTTGGCAGGATAACGTGGTTGAAGACTCCATGGTGGTTGACCCCAAGCACCACCGCCACTTTGTCATCCGTAGAGGACAAGTTCTGCGTGAGATTGCAGATGAATATGGCGGTGTGATGGTCAGCTTCCCACGCTCCGGCACCCAGAGCGATAAAGTCACCCTCAAGGGAGCCAAGGATTGTGTGGAGGCAGCCAAGAAGCGCATCCAGGAGATCATCGAGGACCTGGTATGTTGTAGAAAAACTGTTTCTTCTGTTCTCTGTTCCTTCAGCAGTGTCCTACTTGAACCTGCTGTATGACTTTTGACTAAGCTTTTTGTGAACAAGTCCCATGGTAGTTCTTGGATTTGAACCTTTGCTGTCAACATACGTACAAGGTCTGCAGACTTTAGATCTTGGCCTAGGGGTAGCAGCTGGCTCCAAAATGGCAGTGCTGTATGAATGAATTTCCTCCTCTGGCCATCTTCTTGGTTTTTAGGGGTGGAAGTAGGAGACCACTCCTGATGTATGTTTAGACATTAAAAGATCGGAGCCTTCTTGTACCTCTCCGTGTCTGGCCTTGGGCAGTGGTTGCTTTCAGGGGTTTCCTGCACTGTTAGTACTGGTTTTTCGAAGCAGTCAACTGTCAAACCTGTTCTCTTACCTTCTTTCTTTATTTTTTTTCATTTCTTCTAATGCTTCCTCCTCTTCAGGGTAATAAAGAGTTTGAGCTTTGCTCTTGGAAGCTGTTAATGTCCTGAGGTGAAGGCAGCCTTCTTTAAGTCCTCTGCTGTTCTCTGAAAGAGGAACAGTTCTAGGAAATTTTCAGTTCTTCTCCTGTCAGCCACTGTTGTCTTTTCTGACTCCTCTCTGTGTCCATTTTGGATTTCACCATGCACGAACATCCTTTTTTCTGGTGTGAAAGAGGCTGCACTGTAATACAGCAACTCTGCTTTCCCACAGGAAGCTCAAGTGACAATCGAATGCACCATCCCGCAAAAGTTCCACCGCTCCATTATGGGTCCCAAAGGATCCCGGATCCAGCAGATCACCCGGGACTATGGTGTCCAGATCAAATTCCCTGACAGGGAGGAAAACCCAGGTATACCTATGGATGCATGTTCACATGCTAGTTGGGATAATCAAATGAGTGTAGTGTAGCCTACACTCTGCTCCAATGGACATGCTCTACTTAAAATTTGTGGAGAGAACTGATCTCTGGTGTTCCTGCAGTGTCCTTGAATCTGGGCTTAGCATCAACCTTGCCCTCTTGGTGGGAAGGGGGCAGTTTCAGGAGGTCAAACCGCAGACCTGGGTGTTGTGAACATGTTGTCACTGCAGAGTACAGGGAGAACGAGGACTTACCCTGACAAAAAAGGCTCTACGTGCTTACTGAGGTCTCTCTGAGCTCTCACTGATGGCTGAGCCTGAGGATCTGGAGGAGGGAGATGATGAGCCAGGATGGGGCTCTGTGCATTGAACACAAGACTTTCAATGTTTTCAGCCCCTGTTGTGGAGCCAGCTGTGCAGGAGAATGGTGAGGAAGGTGGGGAAGGCAAGGAAGGGAAGGACACAGATCCCAGCTCTCCGAAGAAGTGCGATATCATCATCATCTCTGGCCGCAGGGAGAAGTGTGAGGCAGCAAAGGAGGCACTGCAGGTGTGTGGCTTTCTCAGCCCCTTACCCTGTTAAGGTAGTGATGCTTGGACATAACTTTTGGTGGTGGTAGTAAAAGCTGCTCAGTCCAGGTGCAATGCAAGTGGTCAGTGATGCTGGCTATAGAGGGGGTCTGTACTGCTCAAGGGAAGCCCCTCTGCTCTGTGGCTTAGCCTGACAGCTTGAATCATAGGGCCTGACCTTGCAATTGCTAGAGCTTGTAAGCAGCCCCAAGTTACTTGCCATAAAAGCATGACATGCTTGTTTTATGGAGCACAGCTGGGAAGAGGAGGAGTCTGATTGAGGCTGAATCATTCCAGGTTCAGTAGACCTTGCCATGCTTCTGTAGTGATGTTTTCCAAGTCTCCAAAGGATATGAAAACAACTTGTCCCCCAGGTGGGGTTTCAGATGGCTTGTTTGGAAAACATGCTTTAACATGCTACAGGTCATTTTGGTGTTCCCAGCTGTCCTCTCTTCCTCTCAAGTTTGTTTCCTGACTACAAGGGAATGTACCTCTGTTCAGCAATGTGTTCTTTTGGGCAAGTATATGGCAAGCTAGAAGACAGGAGAAGTCTTTCCACTGGTAAACCGTGCTCCATCCCCTGCAGGCTCTGGTTCCTGTCACCATTGAGGTGGAAGTTCCCTTTGATCTTCACCGTTACATCATAGGCCAGAAAGGAAGTGGGATCCGCAAAATGATGGATGAGTTTGAAGTAAGTTGTTGCCCTTCCTTCCATCTCCTCTGTCCTGGAGAATCTGTAAGTGACAGTGTTTGGTGTTTGGACAGTTACAGCATACTCAGGTCTGCCATGGAATCCAAAGCTCCATAAAAGGAAAATGATCCCTGTGTGTTTTTGGACCCTGGGTCCAGGGCTTGGCAGGTTTCGTGCTGAAGCTGTAGGATCGGTGTTGATGTTGTGCGTGTTGCATGACTTGTTTGGTGTCTGCAGGGATTCCTCATCAGTGTGAGAGTTGTTTTCCTTCTGGGCCCTGGGAAACAGCTCTGCTGTGCCTACCTGTTCAGGAGAATTCTCCAGAGTCTCTGGGGCTGATGCAGGTTGGCTGCAGTCAGTGTTGTTGAACATATATTTGTTTCCTGGCCTCTCTAGGCCGTCACAGGGGCTGGAGAAACAGAGTTCTATTCAAAAAACACCTAGAAATGGTCCCAGGCAACTGACTCCAGGTGGCCCAGCTCGATGACCTCCAGAGCTCCTTTACAACCTCAGCCGTTCTGTGGTTTTTAGGCTGCCTGGGTGGGAGCTGATCTTGGTGTCAGGGGAGACCAGCAAGATGCTAACCTGCAGTCAGAGGCATCACAAGTGATAGAGAATGAGCAGTGATACGAAATGATAATCCCTGCTTGTTACTCAGGTGAACATCCAGGTGCCTGCTCCTGAGCTGCAGTCAGATATCATCACCATCACTGGGCTGGCTACCAACCTGGACCGTGCCAAGGTCGGGCTCCTGGAAAGAGTGAAGGAGCTGCAAGCTGAACAAGAGGATCGGGTAAGGCCTGTGCCTGTCCTTCTTCCTTCCAGCCAAACATGGCTTCAGCCTTTGGGCGCAGACTCCAGGAACACCTCATCTTTTAGAGGCACCCTTAGCTGCTCTGTGGGCGTGGAATGCTCATAAATGGGTTACGCAAAGGTAACCTTGTCACTTACCAAGTTTGGGAATGTAACTTTGGACTGTCCAGGTCTCTCTCACACCTTCACATACCTTCGAGACACTGGTGGGTAGGAATCTCACTGTGCTGCAAGTCTCTCTCTCTACCTATCCTCGCTGAATCCTTATCACAGCTCTGAATAATAGCTGAGGGATGAGTTGGGCGGTTGTTTGCTGTTTGTAGTTTCCCTCTGAACTTGGTGAAAGCACAAGGCTCCAGCGGATGGGTGGCTTGGGTGCTCAAGCATGGCCCTGCAAAATCTGTTCCATGCATCTCAGAAGCCAGAAAGAACTGGGGTGACTTAAGCGGACGTCACTGGACCAGCCATGGTGTGTTCCCTGTTCTCACTCTGCTTCTCCTGTTCCAGGCCTTGCGAAGCTTCAAACTGACAGTCACTGTAGATCCCAAGTATCACCCTAAAATCATTGGGCGGAAGGGAGCAGTGATCACCCAGATACGCACAGAGCATGAGGTCAACATCCAGTTCCCCGACAAGGATGATGAAAGCCAGGTGAGAGATCAGAGTGCAAGGAATAGCTAGTGGCTGTGTCTGAGCATCTTCTCGAGAGCTCTGAACTCTCGCCACTGCCTTTGGGTAAGGTGGATGGTAAAGGGGATTAGCAGGGAGAAAGCTTGCTTAGCTGCTTATGAGCTTGGTCTCTCACACATCTCTGTGCCCCAGGCCCAAGACCAGATCACCATCACTGGCTACGAGAAGAACGCCGAGGCTGCCCGGGATGCCATCATGAAGATCGTTGGCGAGCTGGAGCAGATGGTTTCCGAGGATGTGACTCTGGACCATCGTGTTCACGCACGCATCATTGGTGCACGTGGTAAAGCCATCCGCAAAATCATGGATGAGTTCAAGGTGAGCAGTGGGCCAAGGCCACACAGGTCAGGCTGGGCCTGGGCAGCCACCTTCTCCTGTGTGAAGAGCTTGGTGCTGAATGAGGTTCACATCTTGTGCTTCTTGTGTCTTGTGCCTGTTGAGCACCTTCAGCTAGAACAGACATGAAAAACAGACCAGTGCTGCCCTGCTCACCTTCAACTCTACGGGCATATGAGCAGCATTCCTGGCCTTGGACACCCTTGTATGCCCAGGGCAGCTGGGCTGTCTGGACACCATAGCCAGACACCAGCTGAAGCATCCCCACACCACCTCAGCTCTGAGTCACATTCCTCTGGGAGCCAGGCCAGGAGCTTTTCCTGTTTTGCTGGAACCCAGACAGAAGAGGAACCTGGGAATGCTTCCCTGGTGCTCTGGATTAGCCCTGCAAGCAGCGCTGAGCTCTGTCCCTCTCTGCAGCCCTTTTGTTGGGTTTCTTGCAGTTGGAGTCCCAGTTGATCTTGAGAGAGAGGAGGAGGTGCCTATGTCAGCTGCTCTGATTACTAGAAGTGGGCAGCCAGGCCTCTTGCTGGGAGGCTTTGTGAGGAGGCTGTCCCCAAACTCCCCAGCTACTTGAGCTTAACTCAGGGAATTCCTCTGGGTTTCCTCTAGGCCGCTGTGGATCCCCTTGACTTTGGGAATCATGGCATATTCTCAGGGCTGTGGATGTGGCAGTCGGCTGGCTCTGGGAAGGTCAGGGACCTCTGCCCTGATAGCGTATGGCATCAGCAGCAGGCTTTACTGCAGGGGCAGCAGTGAATGTAAATACAGAGGGAGAGGATTTTGGAGACTTGCATCTTGGCTGGGCTCAGTTATTGAAACAAACTGTTTGGTTCCCAAATGAGCAGCCTTTGGGTTTGGTCCTGTCTTGTTTAGATTTCTGGCACCCATCTGGAAGGCAGGGTGTGAGAGAGCACAGTGCTTGTGCATGGAGTGCACTAGGCCAGCTCTATGAAGCAATTGTCAGCCAGGATTATTCTGTGGCAAACACGGAAAGCTCGTTGTGCTTCATGGTGATGGCTCAGTGGTGAAAATGCTTGCAGCGCTGTGAGGACACTGTCTGGAAATGCAGCCTGTCTCCTGCCTCTGCTGCAGGAGCTGCCCACAAATCAGCGAGCCTCTGGGAGCAAGAGCATCAGGGGCTGCTGGAAATTGGGTCCTTATTACAGACTGCTCTGCTTTCCTTCACAGGAAACTGGGCAAGCTTTGGGGCCAGGTATATACCTGCTCACCCCTCAGTGTCTGAGAGCTGTGGAGAGGTCCGAAACAGACTTGTGGCTGTGAACAGACAGTAATGAGGGCATCAGTGACAGTGATCTGTGATTCTAATGACAAGGGTCGTGGGGAGTCTCTGGCATTTCAGATGTGCAGGTATAAGTCCTGTGCTGTTCCTTGTGTTACAGGTGGATATTCGCTTTCCCCAGAGTGGAGCTCCTGACCCCAACTGCGTGACTGTGACAGGGCTCCCTGAGAACGTGGAAGAAGCTATCGATCACATCCTGAACTTGGAGGAGGAATATGTAAGTGTTCAGCAAATCTGAGCCAGGGCTTAGCAAGAATTTCCCCTGCCACAGAGCTGGATGTCTGAACTATGTCCATGTGGTATTTTCTTCCACTGTATCAGAGACATTGAGCCGTGTGCAGGTGGCTGTCAGCCTCCACTGCAGCTGTCCCTCAAACCAGCTGGACTGCCCCCTCTGTCCAGGAGAGGACAGTGAATGAGAATGCTGGGACACACCAGGATGTGCATGTTGATCCAGCTAAAAGTTGTGGCCCTCGGACTAGTGCAGACACACACTTTTTGGTCATTGTAGGACAGGCTGGTGAGCTTGAACAGGTTGCAGTGTGGTTAGATGGAGGGTGGGCATTTTATACCAGTTTGAGGAGCTATCCAGATCCCCCCTCACTGACTGTGTTACTGCAGCTTGCAGATGTGGTGGACAACGAGGCAATGCAGGTGTACATGAAGCCCTCCTCACATGAAGAGTCCAAGGCCCCATCCAAGGGCTTTGTGGTGAGAGATGCCCCCTGGGCCACCGTCAACAATGAGAAGGTGAGTGCTGCTTGTGCTGCAGGCTGGGGGCACAGGGTGTGGGGACTCTTCAGTCTGTGTTGGGGACACAGAGCACTCTCTCTCCTTGGTGACAGAGAAAGCAGCTTTTTGCTGCCCTTTGTTGCCTGGGCTCTGCTGTCCAGCTTTCAAAGCACTTTCCCAACGTCTCGTCCACTCTGGCTACACCACTGTGGAGCTGTTGGGGAATGGGGGATCCTTACCAGAAAGTGTCCTGCTAGGTTGTGTTATTTTTAGGGGTAGGGATAAGACCTGGGACTTCAGATTCTTGCTGCAGCACAGAACTGGCTCAGTGTTTGCAGCTCTGAGCTGGGACACGTGGCAGCTCATCCTCAGCTGCCGCAGTGCTGCTGCAGGACCAGCCTGACCCTACTCCAGTGGCCCAGTTACTGAGCCCTTTGCACGTTATCTGCACCCTCCTCAGTGTCACCTCTAGATGGCTCGGCCCTCCACCCTGGGCAGTCCTGGGGCCGCAATGATCCTTTTTGTCCCTTCCCCATTGTCTTTCCTCCTGGGATATCAACGATGCTGTTTAGCTCAGGGCCTCACCATGTAAGTTTGCAGCAGGGCAGGAGCTTAACTTGTTCCCTTTTTGTTTGCTCTAGGCCCCTGATATGAGCAGTTCTGAAGACTTCCCCAGCTTTGGGGCTCAAGTGGCCCCCAAGACTCTTCCCTGGGGACCTAAACGATAATGACCTGGAAGCAGAAACTCCTCCAGCCCGCTGACCTGACACTAACCTGCCACAAATACTTCCTGTCTGAAATCTGACCCAGCGGCTGGAGCACAAATCAATTGTCCCAAGAGGTCTCCTAATGGTGTCTGGAGTGCTAGACCCCATCCTGCTCCCCTCAGCTATCACCGTGTCTAGGACCCACCCTCATCTCTTGATGGATATTCTTTCCTCCTTTGGAACAAGACTTCCACTCAGATTCAAACACTAAATGTGTGTGTTTTTGTTAGAAACTTCATAATTGACTCCAAGTGGCTAAGATTTGCAGCTTCCCAAGCGCTAGCAGAGCAATCTGCTCTCTTGAGCATGTCTGATTAGGCATTCTCGCCTTCATTAGGAGACCTCCTTTACTGTGGCTAGGAATCTACTTCCTGTCTCATGACCTCAGGAAATAAATTTCCTTGACTTTCTAAAGCCAAAACGTTTGCCCTCTTTCCTTTGTGTTTATCCCAGGCCTTACCTTACCTTTGTAGAGTGCAATCAACTTTTTTTCCTTTTAACTGCCAAAAATTCATTTAATGCTGATAGCTGACTGTGGGGAGAGCTTCAAATAATCTGTAAGATCGGAAACCTGCTTTTAAAAGAAACAAAACCTTCAATAGGCTGTAGAGACAACAGAGGTGGAAGGGGCCAGAACAACGTATGGCTCCCCTGGTCAGGAAAACACCTGTGAGCGCAGCGAGCGCGCGTCCCTGCGCCGCACCAAGCACAGCCCCAGCCTGCTCACTTGACCAGTCTTCCAGTGCTTGATGACAGACCCCGCTCCTAGTTCCCTGCAGTCCCTCGTTCCCCCTTCTCAGCAGCGTGAGCAGGCAGGAGAGCCAGCACGTGGCAGTGTGACCGGATGGGACAGGTTTGGCTCGGCCGAGGTCCCTGCAGTGACACGGCTCAGGAGCAGCTGGTGGGACGCACAGCCTGGAGAAGCTGTAGCCTGCTGTTAGTGCTGCAGCAGCTCGGCACGAGGGGCAGTCACACCGTTCCTATTGCCTTCTTTCTACCTCAAACATCAGTATGATGGGGGCCTCTCGATGGTTGTGGGTTAGCAGCTACTCCAGCTGTCACCGGGGCAGCCATAGCAGAAGCGTGGAGGAGAAGCAAGAGGAGCCTTGTGTCCGCACGGCTGTGAGAGCTGCTCCGGAGGGAAGCAGAGCGTGGTGATCCTGAGGCAGGCTGGGAATCCGTAGGACTGCATGCTGAGCTAGCACAGGGCTTGGCCCCGGGGCCACGGGTGCAGCTGTGCTGTAGCCCTGGGCTGCAGAGGTTGTGTGAGCCAGGCTTCTGCTCCGACAGCATTGAGGGGGTGACCTGTGTGCTGAGCCTTCCTGAGGCCTCCATCATGTCGTAGAGGGTGATCTGTGATCTGTACTCGGGGCCGCTTGCACCTGGGCCCTGCCACAGCTTCCTCAAAGGGAGTTGTGTCCAAGCTCCTCCAGCCAGTAAGAGCAAAACCACGTCTTTGTGGAGGGAGGTGTGTAGTGTGGGGTTTTCGTGTGCCCCCACTTCCCTGCGTCAGTCCTACAGAGCTTGTAGTCTGAGCCATTCCTCTGTCCCAGCTGCTTCAGCTCTTGGACAAGCAGGAGGCCCTAGCCTCTCTTCTCTAGTGCTACTGACAGAGCACAACTGTGGCAGGCTGAGCCCAGCCGCCTTGCCTTTCCCTCCGTGGGGCAGGCCCAACATGCCGATGCTTTTCCTTCCTGCGCCAGCTCTTCTTGGCAGAGACTGCTATGCAGAAGTCAAACCAAAACCTCACAGTGCTCTCCTTTAGTCTGAGAACTGAGTGAAGCAGACCATGGCCCGTTGTGGGGTGCCTGGTTGCCCCTGAAGGACAGGGTGGCCTTGCCTCCAGCACGGGAAGAGGGGAACTAGGGTGGTGCCCTCCCATCTGCGTATGTCAGAAAATAGTTAATACCCTGTAGCTTAGGTCTGTCCTGCATCACCAAGCCTATCACCCCCTCCTCCTCTTTATGCCCCCGTGCCCTCACCAGTTGCACAGCAAGGCTTGAGTTACATCCAGGGCACCCACTGCCTTGGGCTCATGCCCCACAGCCCAACCTTCCACTCTAAAGAAGGTCATGAAGTGATTGTACCTAGTACTGTCCCCCCACCACCCTCCTTCCGCAGCAGACTGTGGCATGTGTCCATTTCTTCTCTTTGACGTCTTCCATATTGTACGTTTCCATAGCAATGATCCCTTGGCCTTAACTTTGGAATTTGGAGACTATATGCAAACATGTAAAAAGGCTCATGAGTATGGATGACACTGGAATTTTATAAATTCTAAAATAAAACCTGAAACAGCTTGGAGTGTGGTGGATATTATTTCTGCTGGTGGGATGAGATCCAAGACAGCCCATGCTGGGCTGGGTTCGGCCAGGGCTGAGGACTTTCAAGTTTGCACACCTGAGCCTTTGCTGTGGCCATGCCCTTTGACCCATGGCAGGCGGTGGGTCAGAGGAAGGGGGTGAGAGCAGCAGCAGAGACTGCACCCTCCTCGTAGGGAAACACAAACCTGCTTGCCTCCAGGCAGCCGGTGCCAGGGATGCTGCTGGTGCAAGGGAGGAGGGGGAGGCACCAGCCATGGTCCCTCTTGCTCAGCTACTCCGCAGCCAGAGCCTCGTCTGCCTTCTCACCGCTCTGATTCCCTCCCTGCCGGGTCACGTACGCAGTCATACCGGTGAGCTGGGACAGACACTCAGAGCCAGCTGTGTCCCTTCCCACCTTCAGCCACAGCCACCCCCAAATGCCCAGGTGCCAGGCAGCCATGGAGGGCATGGCACACCTGCTGGCCCAGCAGGAACTGCTCAGCAGCTCGTCTGTCCCAGTACTGTGCCCTGGGCCGTAGGCAAGCCGTGATGGTCAGCTGCTGGTGAGCTGCTCCATGTCCCAGTTCCTGCCTGCAGCTGGATCCATGACCCTGGCCTTGCTTCTTATCTCCTGTCTCTTCAATAGGACGTGAACCACAGAAACAGGGAGCTGGCATTTGTCCTAGCAGGAGCGGCCACAGCCTCTTCCAGGGCTGCCTTCCTGCTTGCCAGTGCCTCAGGGTGAGCATAAAGCAAAAAGGGCTTTAGAGGAGGAGGGAGATGACTTGCTGCAGCCCACCTCGTTCTCAGCCAGAGCCTCTTAGGCCAGGTACTGTTCACACTTCATCTTAACCTCCACAGCCTCAGGAACGTCGGGTGCCAGCCATGCAGTCACACGTCCAGTAACGAAACCCAAGTGCTGGAAGTGGACGGGAGGTGTGGGTTGGCTGTGGTGGCCAGTCCTTACCCCCTGCCCCAGCAGCGCACCCTGGGCCACCCAGTTGGGCTCAGCAGCTGGTACCTCAAAGGTGATGATGAAACCTGAGCGTAGGGCCAGCAGCTGCCAGTGGGTCAGGGTCAGGCTGCCATCCTGGTCCCTGAAAGCTCTGTATCTGTGGGAGCAAAGTGCAGCAGGTACTGACCGAGCTTCCTGGCAGTTATTCCTGCTCCCAGCCGGGCATGCCAGAGCACAGCAGAACCAGCCCTCAGCCAGCTTCTGCTGGGACCTAAGTCCCACAGGTCACCCGGCCCCAGGGGAATTTAATCTTCACAAAAGCGCCTCCCTCCACAATGGTGGCAAGTGACCCTCCCCACTGCCCCACAGGTAGATGTGTCCAGCACATTCTGAGCCCTGGCATGAGTGAGGGCCCCCAGGACCTCAGGGAAGTGGGTGGACAACATGGGCCTGGCTAAAAGTCGCTCTGCTAAACAAAATATTTGCTGTGGCAGAGGCAGAGAAAAGCAAAATCCAAGCCTAAGGAAGGAGGAGCCAGGCGAGGCAGGAGCGGGCTCCCACCCGTGTGGGGTGTTGCTCTGCAGGACAAAGTCCTGTGGTGCGTACGCCAAGGTGGAGTTCACATAGCCATACAGGCTGCTGTTGTGGACGTACCCATGGTATGCAGAGGGCGGAAAATCAGAGGTGAAGGCTATGAGGAAGGCCTGGAAGCAGGGAGATGTGCTGCAGCAGATCCTGCAGCTGGGAGACACCCCATCCCCACCCTCCTTCGTGCCCCGTGCTTCTGGGGTGGCTTTCTGCCTCTCCTTGCCCTCAGCCTGACAAACCAGACATGACACTGGTCTGGGACAGCAGAGCTGCTCACAGTGCAGTGCCCTGCTCCCTTCACCAGATATTGCCAAGCAAGGCCCAGAGCATGGCAGCTGCCCACTGCCCGTGGCTGGAGCTGCACCTTCTGTGCAGGCAGGCCAACCCCCAGCACTACGGCTCCCCTCATCACGCTGCATCCTGCAACACCCAGATGAGTTCTCCCCAATTCCCTTACTCCACCTGCAGCCCCCTCACTCCCACTGCCCACCAGCACATGTTGCTGGTGATGGCCGGGCGAGTGGTGGCCTCCAGGATGGAGAACCAAATGCCAGTGCCCCAGTGCCCTGTGCCTGCTCAGCCACAGGCCACCAGTAGTCACAGGCGCACTTGTGGGCATCCAGGCAGATCTCCACCCAGTTGTTGAGCAGGGTGAGGAGGGGTGCCAGGAGACAGGCTGCCACAAAGATGGTGATGAAGCTGAACTGCAGGACAAGGAGAAAGAGGAGGAAGAGAAGCGGGGAGGGACAGACTGAGATGACAGCATCAGCTGCAGCATCTCGCAGCCCCATCCTGTGGGAAGTGGGGCAGCCCTTCTCCCTCCAGCACCTGCAGGCTGCTCAGGGTGAGAGCTCCTTCCTCTGGGGAACTCCTGCAGTTCCTGCCTCTCCACACCAGATTTCTCTCTCCCAGTGTCTTTTAGCCCAAGGCCAGTCCCTACCCATCTCCAGGTACTCCTCAAGCAGCCCTTTGAACCCCAGCAGCTGGTGTTCCCTAACCCAGGGTGCCTGCTCCACCAGGGCCCACTCCCCGTCCTCGCCCGCCCTCCTGGTTGAGAGGAGCTTGCGCTTACGCCACCAGCACTTCAGCTTCCTGGAGGAACAAAAGAAGGGCCACCACGTCCTCTGCTACTGAACATGCCCTTGGCATCCTGTGTGAGCTCAGGGACGCGTGATGGCCCTGGCAAGCCACGGCATGCTCACGGGATTGCCACCTCCTGCACGTTGTTGATGATCTGCTTCCCCACCATGATGACCAGCAGCTCCTGCGCCATGGAGCATCCACTTGGGGCTGCGCTGCGGGCAGAGCGGGGCCCTCAGCCTGCCGGCCCATGGAGATTGGACCCCGAGGGTGGGAAAGCATTCCCGCAACGTAGGCCAGCATAGGGCCTCTCCCACCCGGCACTCAGCTCCTCATTGCAGAGCCCCAGAAAGCTCAGGTAGTTTCTGGGGTAGCCAACAAACCTGCAGGAGCCACGTCAGAGTTGTGAGTCCACCAGGCACTGAGTCCAGGAATGCACCCAGAGCAGCGCCAGGGAAAGAAGGGCTCATTTGGTTCACAGAGCCCTCCTCTTGCTTACCAAAGTGGGACAAAAGGTCTGATGATGGCTCCCAGACCGGGACCAGTTAGCCCACAGTTGGATGGCACTGCCCTCAGTCCCAGGCATCCTGTGTCCATGTGAGGGCTCCCACTCTCTGATGGGACTGTCCCCCTGCCACAGTGCTCCCTGCCCATGATGGCAGCAGCATCCCCCTGTCCTTCAGCTCTGCCCAAAGGCTCAGGAACCTGCTTTTCAGAAGCCAGGGAAAGAAGCGATGGGGCTCTGGACAAGAAGTTCAGAAGCAAAATGAAGTGGGACCCCAGAGCTGTCCATGGGACAAGACTGGTGACTGGGGATCACTGGGTGCACTGGAAAGCAAGGAGGCTGCAAACCCCATCAGAGCCCCACAGAAACCCAGCCAGTCATGCAGAGTGGGACACCCAGGAGCACTGGGACACTGTCTCCCTTCCCCTGCAAGCTTGTGCACCACAGCCCCTCACCTGCAGAGGCACCGGGAGCTGGATCTTCTCAGCCCAGCAGCAGAGCAGGCTCCAGGGTGCACTCAGCAGCAGATAGGGCACCACCTTCTTCTCCAGACTCAGCACGTGCTGTGGGGAGAAAAGAGATAAGGCTGCTGGCACCTGTACAGGTCCCTGTGGGTGGCACTGGGGTGACTTTGTGCTGGTCACTGCTGTGGGTCAGCCTGGTAGAGCTGACCCAGGAGATGAGCACGAACACATCGCACCCCTGCAAGCCCTGGCTCCCCTCCTGAGAGAGGCCCCACGGCAGGGCATATCCTCCCCTGGACCCCACAATCCACAGATAAAGGCTGCGTTTACCACGAGGGGATAGAAACCTGGAGTCAGATCCTTTTCCATGTGTATCTCAGCAGAGTGAAGCTTGTCCAGAAATTTCTTCCTCCAGGTCCTGTGGATGGCAGCAGATCTCTCCTGCAAGTCCCTGTTCTCACAGCTGTCCTGCTCCCAGCTCAGCTCCCAGGGGATGGTTTCCCACACCAGGACCGAGTCTGAGGCAAGGAAAGGGATCTTGTGATGGAACCCAAAGCCATCTCTGTCCTGCATGTCTCTCTCCTGCAGGACTTGGTGCCTTGTGGGGCTGGGCGTTGTCTTGTGAGCGAAACAAGGAGCTGAGGGAAGGGGCTCCAGCCACTTGTGCTTGTTCTGGAAGGGGCTCCAGCCACTTTGCTTGGGTGTTCCTAGCATGGGAAGCAGGAAGCTGGGAGAGTTTATTAACAGGAGTGAGGACTGCACCTGTCTTGTGAAGGGCTGGAGCACCCGAGTAGATGAGCAGGATGGTTCCTGCCAGGGCTTAGGGGTCCAGTGCCCTCTGAACATGATGTACGGACCAGCTGCCAGCTCCAGCCATGGAGCACTGGGGCTTTTCCCGTGCTCCTCAACCCAGCAGACCCTCTCCTGCCCCAGCCTCCTCTCCAGGATGGAAAGGAGTTGAACTCCAAGACGAACCTTTTTCCCTCACCTATCCTCGTGCAGCTGCTGCTGAAGACATCGGCCGTGCTCCTCTTGTCCAGGCTGTGTGGCTGGGCTGGGGGTGAGGTGCATGGGGTGAGGAGCACAGCGATTCCCCAAGGCAGCTTGGCTGCAGGGGAAACGGGCTGTGATCACCCACCTGGGGCATTTCCTTGGCCTCCTCACCCACTGCCGCCATCCTGCCCCACCAGGCTGCAGCGGGGGTCATCTGTGCAGCTCCTCTGTTGCGTGGCAGACCTTCGTGCCCCTTCCTCCCTCCTGGTGCTGAGGAGCAGACCCAGGCAACTGGGTGTCCATGGCTCACGGACATTGCACGGCCCCACCACCCCTCCTGGCCGGTGCCCACGTCTGGGGAGACCCAGTCTCCACCTACCATCGGGAATGTTTTCAGCTGGAAAGCAAGGAGACATCAGTGGTGTGCCGGTTTGGCCAAAATCTAGTAATATAGCCCCTGAGAGAAAACCAGGTTACAACCACCCTTCCCCCCACAGGGTTCGGGAAAAAAGGAAATTTTTCCTTGAAGGAAAGTGAAAGAGATAAAAACTATTTATTTTAACAAACACACAGGAAAAGGATAATGATGCTAAATAATGAATTAAAACCCTCGCTATAGAGAGAAACCTGGGGAGATTTCAGAGTCCTTCTGTAGGTGTGGTCTCTCTCCTCCTCGGAGCTGGTC
>VZTD01005950.1:294310-314465 GCA_013397725.1 Rhagologus leucostigma
GAGAAGCTGCTTTGGAAAGTTCGTCTGGTTTTTTTTTTTTCCTCAAGGTCAGTTTAAAGGCACAGAAAAGGCACAATATTACTTTTTGGGTATAGAGCATGATAGGGGATACACATGATAGAGTCACCCCAAGACAGTGGTCAGTGGTCTGGTGAGGTGTTCTCCTGTCATGTCACCACCTAGGCCCCCTCTGAGCGCCCCTCTCCTCCACCACCTCAGCCAAATATATGTTGTGGAACAACCTCCCCTTGCATCTTTTCTCTGTCACTGTAGGTAAGGACTTTTCTTTGGGGTTACCCAGCTCTAAGGTGTGTCCACCAGCATGCATGATCTGGCGATGGAAAGGTCAGAGACTCCGTCTCCACACCAGCAACTGGGTCCAGTCCATGCTCAAGCACTTCAAATCTAAAAGACCAGGCAAACTCAGCTCAATTTTGGAACTGGAAGCACCTGGAGAAGTTGAGCAGACAGGAATCTCTCACACATGGGAGGTGAATAAGGAGATAAAAAGATGCCTGCAGTGACAGAGGTGGGAGAGCAGGAGAGTGTCACAGCCTGAGTGGCAGACAGGGAGGACACCGCACATGTAGTGAAGAGAAACAGTTCTTCTGATGCATCCATCACCTGAAAAAAGGAGCCTGGGAACCTGCGTGTGTCTCTCATGAAGGTATTTTCCTTGGTTGGAAGGGACTCATAAGGATCTTTGAAGATAACTCCTGGTCCTGCACAGGATAATGACAACCCCAAGAATCCCACCCTGCACCTGAGAGTGTTGTCCAAATGCGCCTTGAGCTCTGGCAGGCTTAGGGCCGTGGCCACTGGCCTGGGGAGCCTTTTCCAGTGCCCAGCCACTATTTGGAGGAAGAACCTGTTCCTAATATACAGTCTAAACCTCCCCTCATTTGGCCTTTTTAACAAGATTAGGTTGCTCCTCAGAAATGATGTGGCTTTTCGTCATTACTTTCAAGAGAGGTGGAGAAAAGAAACACCAAACGGCCTCGGCTTCCCTAACCTGCTGCTGGCTAAAATCAAGGTGGGCAAAGCATCTCTTTGCAGAAGCCACTGACAACCAACACCAATTCTTCTGACACAAGAGCTTCTTCTGGGCACCGATGAAGCAGGAGAGAGACATCTGCTCACTTCACCTAAAAACATCAGAGACCTGCTCCTCAAAGCAAGGGAATGGGCTGGGCCTCCTGTTCCTACAGCAAGGATGGATCTGTGTGAGGATAAAATATTCTTGGGCCATGAAGAGAGGGAAATGTGCCGTGAAGAGCCCGAGCTTCTCAATATTGCACCACTCAGAATGTCCCCAGCTGGGGTCCTCAAAAAGGCCAAGCCTCTCCTGGGAAGGTGGCCCTGCCACCGCACTGTGACCACCAACCAGGCGCTTGGTGACCACACAGAGCAGCCAGTAAGAGACCTGCACAAAAAGGTGATGACACACCTGGGATTGCAGTGAGCTGCAGTCATGCTTGGGGCCTGGAACACCAGGACTGTGCTGGGGAATTGGGGCAGAGCCCTGCTGAGCTGGGCACAGGCAGAGGTGCACAGGTGCTGACCTTCACCCAGTTCCTTTCCAGCATCTCAGCTTCTCGGGCACTTCTGGCCAAGCCCCCAAACTTGAGCCAAATTCCAGCTTCATTTACACCCTTTGCAACTCCTACCGAGTCAAGGGGGTTGCACGTCAGCATCGAATTTTGCTTGGTTTGGGTCCTGTGACTTCCCAAAGCCCTGGTCAGACCAGTCAGGAAGGCTGGGGTGACTCGTGCCAAGCACAGAATCTCCCTAAGGAAAAACATCTGTGTCCTGAAAAGCTCTGGGGTGATCTACCCCCCAAAAACCCTCCATGACACAGAGAAGTCCCTGTGACATCTGGAGCACGTGGACACGTATCTCTGCTGAGGAAGCAACGCAGCCCCAGCTCTCCAGAGCGGCTGGCAGCGGCGCTCCTTTGGGGCAGCACCTGCTTATCACTCCTGGCAGTGACAGAAACCTCCAAGCCCCACCACAGCCCAACAGGCACCTCCAAGCCCCATGGAGCGGGGGAGGGAGCGTGTTGGGGACTCAGCCGCAAGGCCAGGCACTGTTTGAGAAGCTGGATGAAGGCATTGGGGTCTGTTGCATCCTGCCCCTCTGGTGCAGCTCCCACCACGAGCCCCAAACTGGCAGCTTTTACCCCCATACCTGCTGCCCAGGCCCTTGTCCTGATTGTCCCTCCCACAGAGCTGGATCTGAGTGCCAGCAGGCACAGGGCAGAGGGGTCCTCCCACACTACTGCTGCTTCTCCTCCGGTGGGGAGAGAGTGGGAAGTGCCCCACTCTTGCTCCTGCTGATGGCTGCTCCCCGTCTTGGGGAACGTCAGGCTCCCCGTGTAGGAGGGGCAGAGCCTGGGGACAGGAGGAGGAGGAGGAGGGTGGATGGGTGTGCAGGCACCCTCCCCATTTAGAAATACCTTCCTCCAAGCAGCCTGGAGGAGGCCCTGCCTTTGTTTGAGCTGGAGGTGGGGACCTGTGTGGCCCTGAGCAAAGAGGGCTCAGTGGGACTCACGGAGAGGCAGTGAGGGGGAGCAGGTTCCCCTTGCACCCTGGAGGGACTGGTGCCTGGCCAAGGCACAAGGATTTTGGGGCGCCGGGGAAAATTTAGGCTGTGTTCACCTCACACCTACAAGAAAACAGTTTGTGTTGGTTTTTGCAACTCTGGGGAAAATCCCAGCTGTGTTTTGCCTGCCAGGTGCTGCCAGCCAAGGGACAAGCCACCAGCCCAGGAACAATGTGGGGGTACAGCACCGATGGTCACAGAGTAACTGAGATCCTGCTTTTACAGCCCCCAGGGAGAGTTCATGGCACCCTGGGGGACTCAAAGCCACTCATCTCACCCCATTCCCAGTTCAGTGGCATGGTGGGGTGCAGGTTCCCCACTCAAGCCCAGTCACCACCCCACCTCCAGCAGCACCTCAATCCACAGCAGAGCTGCCGGTGAGCAAATGCAACACAGCCCACAAAGGGGAATGAAAACCTTTTACAGGGCTACACCGTCCCGCTTAACATTCCCGGTCTCCAGCTGAAGGGATCCACCCCCCTCTTTCAAAGATTCAGATCCATGTCAGATCAGAATGAATCAAGCTACCACCAAGGGCAAATTTGCAAGCACCCCCCTGGTGTTTTCCTGGCTCCCCCAGACTGACGACATGCCTGTTGGACAAACACAGCAGCAGATGGCAAGTGCTTCCAGGAGTTTTTCGGCTGCTGGAGAGAGGCAGTTCAGCTGCCCAGATCAAACACAGGTGCAGAGGGACAGCAATGCCACACTGCCATCTTCAGCGGAAGCAGGACATGATTCATGTTTTCTGATAGCAAGCACTGTGCAGCAAAGTGCTACCAAACCCTTACCTTGCTCACCGTCAATATATGAATACCGGTTTGTCCCCAGTGCTCTCGTGAGCTTGTAGCTGTGTTTAAAAACATGAGTACAAAAAGGCTACTCCCCCTGCAGCCCCACGTTGTACCACCAGGTATTCGGCACTGACTCACACCTGGTAACTAACCTGGGTGGGGATCTTCATCAGATCTTTTTCCACATTTTTACAGACCATTGTTGAGTCTCGGTCTGGACGTGGTGTTTGTGAGGCCATTCCTAACCTGAACGTGTGTCACAGAGTCAACAGCGGTCAGCAAGTGGCTCACATGGCTTCAGTCTGCTGCAAACACTTTCTGGTAAAACCTCTCCCATAAAATAAAAAACACAGGCACGCTGAAGGCTCTTGTGTTAAGATTTAATAATAATAATAACAACATTTCAAAAACAATGAGTGCATTGTACACGAGATCTGGTTTCAGTGCTTTTTATTGACTATTTGCCCTGTGTGTGTCAGTGTACTGAAGACCTGGGGAGTGGTGAGTGGATAAAAAACCCCGCTGGGACATTTCTTGGAGGAGGGCAGGAGAGAGAGGGCAGCAAGAGGCTCAGAATCGAACGAATGTGGCGTCGATCTGCCGGACAGTCGGGAGGGCCAGCATGATTTTGCGCCGGTACTGGGGATCCTTCTGCAGGGGGTTTCGCTCCAGGTATACAGTCTCCAAATTCTTGGCTCCTTTCAGCTCATCCAGGTCGCTCCAGCTCTCAACGAGGTTGTCATTCATCTGCAGAGCACACATAGGCACGTTCACACCCACAGGCACCCCCAAGCCAGGCCTGGCTGGCAGGAAATCAGTCACGGTGCTGCGTCACTGCTACCAGGGCACCACCGCTGCACGGGCTTCACGCTCATGAACACCTTGTCTACAAGATCCTTCTTCCCCTGGAACCTCTGAGATGAGCTTTTGTGTCTCACATCTCAGGCCTCACTACTAAACCCAACTCCCCCACGCTGTCCTGGCTGCTGGTCAGATGCTCCACCCTTCAGACAGCAGATCCAGTCCGACCACTACACTAGGAAAGACCCTGCAAGGCAGCAGGCCAGTCTCTACACCATCTCCCACTCCATTGTGCATTTATGGGCTGGAAATCTTTATATCATAGTTTATTTCCACTGTGACATCCATCTTTGCTTTTATGACTTCTCAGGAAACGTTAAAAAAGGCCCAAACTGACAAGAAAGGCAACATTTTCCTCTTTCTACATAAATTTCCCTGCAAAAACTGCTTCTACGCTCCAGAGGAAATACCAAGCTCTCTGATTTGGGTTCTTCTCCTGCCTCATTGTTGGCTCAGCAATTCCACACAAAGGAACGAGTGCTTCAGCTGTCCAACAAGGAAGCAAAGCTGCAAGGTGGCCACATGCTGTCCAACCCTGAGACAGAGTCACTGCAGCAATGCCACCTTCAAATAAAATATAAAAAACCTCACTGGATTGTCTCATTCTGCTACGGCTCATCACAGCGCTACTTCAGCCAAGTCACTCAACCTTCAGATGTCTCAGTCCCTCCCCTGGGGATGTGCTACTGGGAACCTGCTAGAAGACTATCACAGTGTCTAGGATTTTGAATTCTGTTTACTTAAGGTGTTAAAGGACATTTTTATGTGGCTTCAACTGCGCAGTCAGTGAAAAAAAACATAAATTGGGAGATACAACACTGGTTTCCATTGAAAATTCTGCCCTGCTCCATTCCAAACAAATGAGTTTTTTTAAACATAGTGTTGAAGTGGAACAAAGCCAGGAGGACATTTTCTGTGCTCAGCTAACAGATCCTGGCCAGTGCTCTGCTCTGACAAAGGACTCTAACCACACTGGTGTTTTTGCAGAGGCATCCAGCCGAGTTCAGATCTGGCCTGTCCTTTCAGGACAAGTGCAATCAGTGCAGACACCTCCTGCAAGCAGATAAACAGCAAAGAGGAAGACAGGAGGAAATTGCACAGGATCAGGACAGGCCCCGCAGCAGCCACACTGCACTGCCTCACTTCTGCTGCCCAAAAGATGTCATGTTAAATGGGTTTCTCAGCCCCGTTCCTTAAAGGGTTCCTTACAGACAGGCATGGACAGGTAACACTGCTGGCTGCCTCCTAAGCCACACTGCAAGATGAGGAAAACGATCTAAGCAGCCCGGACTCCAGACTCCACCTGGGTTTCATTTGAAGCTGCTTTCCACTCCTTTTCTCTCAGCATCTGCTCAAGAGTTTCAATAACTCCAAATGACAGACATTGTACAGCACAGCTCTTATTCTCAGCCTTGAATGCAGAAACTGTACAAGACCTGGAGCATGTGCCAGCTCATCAACATCTGCTGCTTCTTCTCAATTTTTTCACATGAGCAGATTTGTACACAGCTCCCAAACATGGCATGGTGCTGACGCTTCAGGACAGGGTATCTCTGCGAATTTCCTGACCTGACTTAGGAAAGCCAAAGAGCTCAGCAATTCAGGGTGCCAGAAGGAAACAGAAGCAATTCTAAGCTGTTATCTGTCTCACAGGAATGGAACCAGAAGATGGTTTCCTTTTCTTCCTATTTGTAACACCATAAACGTACCAGCTCTGCTCTGGACTAGCTCTGTGCTTCCCCTGTTACTCTGTCATGCCCACTTACAGAAAGATGAGCTGCACAAATAGGACATGTGGGGCTGTTTCATAACCAACCGGAGCGTGAAGGCAGGGCCCATTTCCTAGGCAGAGACAGGCTTCTTACCACTCAGCAAAGCTTGGCAAAGAAATTTTTAAGCCTTTCCCTTTCCCTAGGGAAAACCACCACGCACTCTATCCATGCAGACTGTCAGGATCTTAAAGCTGATCACCAGAACTAGAGGAGTTCACTCCGAGGCTACATGTCTACATGCTGCCCATCAGAAGGGTTTCCCTCATTGTTGTACAGACATTTTGGGGAACAGCTCCGGCCTGTGCTTACCCAGAACTCCTGCAGCTCTGTTAGGTGACTGATATTCTCGATCTTCTTAATTCTGTTGGATGCAATGTCCAGCATTGTGAGTTTGTTCTAGACAAAGCAAACACAAAAATATTAGATCAGATTTCCTTTCATCTTCTCTGTGCCACTTTTTCCAGGCCCAGAGTTGGAAACTGTCAGCAGCAGACACGTTATTGCCAGCTGCTCACATTCAGCTCAACTCTTACTGCCTATATACAACAAGGAAGATTGTTTCCAATTAAGCTACTGACGCCCACAGAAGCCATGTGACAAAAATGAAGGCAGTTACTGGCTGGATGGCAACTGCCAGCCAAGGGCTCCTAAAAAGTGAGCTTTCCTCTAAGTACATTATGAGGAGGATTAAAAATTGGATCTGAAGTGTCCCCTTGAGCAGCAGAGTTGAACAAACTCTCAGCAGCAGGAAACTCAACAATTTTAGAAAAACTTTTGCTGGATGAGAATGAAAATGATACAGGCTTCCACGAAATCCATCCCATCCAGAAAGCTAGACATGTACACTGACAGGAAGGCAAGCTGCATGCCACGGCTGGCCTCTCTTACTCCCAGCTCCAGGTTTTTCCTATTGAAAAGCACTCATGGTTATCTACAAGCTGCTGTCTGAAAGGCTGCAGCAGCCAGCCAGCTGTCTTCCCACGGCTGAAGATCAGCCAGGCTGCTGCTTCAACCACATCTTGGGCTTCCCTTCCCCACGTCATGAAAATAATTCTACTCCAGAATATCTGGAGGAACTTTACCCACACGAGCTATTTAACATACAACAAACACTTGGATATTTGTGGTCTCTCAAGAGACTCAGGAACCCACATGTAACTGGGGAAACCAAGGAACAAAAACTTCTAGAAAAACCACTAACACAAGCAGCTTAGGGCAACAATTGTGTCGCACAGTCAGCAAAAGCCTGCTCACATTGTTCTCCAGTCCCTCGATGACTTCGATGCCATTGTGGCTGAGGTACAACTCCCGCAAATTCACCAAGCTCTGCAGCCCCTCAATCTTGGTCAGACGGTTATTCTGGAAGTGTAGCAGCCTGTTTAGTACCACTCCAAACAAACCCAAATCCACGGGACTCACTGGGGGAAAAGCATTTCTCTAAAGTATGGCTGGGAAGGGGAAATAATCTGCTTGGGCCCACACTGATCTTGTGAATTCAGCTGTTTGATCTCTGCACCTCTGATGCGTGAGGAAGTTCCACAGGAGTCCCAGTCTCCAGGAAGAATCAGACTCTGACCTTGCCATCAAAAGCTGCAGCCCGAAAGTTTTCTGCTTGGTGTCTTTACAAACAACAAGCCTGTGCATGGACAGTGTTCATTTTGTAGGTCTTTATAAATGGGATGGTCAGAGAGGAAGTTACAGCACCTTAATTCCACTGCACTCTGCTGTAGCTAATTCTTTATGTCCTGTGGAATAATGGTGCATGCAGGTACCCCAGCATGTAGTCAGTGTGTCCTGCCAACAGCTTTAAGAGATACTAGAATGCACAAGCATTGTCATATGGATAAGAAGGAGACTCGGTGAAAGAAATTAGCTGAGTATCTTTTATTCCACCTTCTAAAAAGGAAGAAGCTTTCCAAAAGCTCATTAAAGACAGATTGCACTTAGCACAGGCTTGTTCATATTTCATGCCTCTTCAGC
The DNA here is from genome assembly GCA_013397725.1 of Rhagologus leucostigma. Classification (NCBI taxonomy): domain Eukaryota; kingdom Metazoa; phylum Chordata; class Aves; order Passeriformes; genus Rhagologus; species Rhagologus leucostigma. The sequence continues at coordinate 302,319 of VZTD01005950.1, forward strand.
AGGAAGGCAGTGACACTGAGCCACTGTCATTGTAAGGACTCCCTGGTGTAACACTTTTGATGTTACTGTAATACCTTAGGAAACAGTGTTTCAGGAAGGAAACAGGGAATAACATTCATTTCCTGTTCTTGCTTCCATACAAAATCAAATATTTGTTTTCTAATTTTATCAGTGTCTGTCAGTCTCAAGTAGCACGAAAGGATGAAAAAAGACAACACAAAGAATATCACACTTCCTTCCAGTACAGGAGTTTGACTCTAACACTGCAGGCCTGCTAATGGGGGCTTACAAGAAGGCTGGAGAGGGATTTTTCACAAGGGTATGTAGTGATAGGACAAGGGGGAATGGCCTTAAGCTGAAGGAAGGCAGGTTTAAATTAGAAGTTAGGAAGAAATTCTTCTCTGTGAGGGTGCTGAGGCCCTGGCACAGGGTGCCCAGAGAAGCTGTGGCTGCCCCATCCCTGGAAGTGCCCAAGGCCAGGTTGGACGGGGCTTGGAGCCACCTGGGACAGTGGAAGGTGTCCCTGCCCCTGGCAGGGGTGGAATGAGATGGGCTTTAAGGTCCCTTCCAACCCAAACCATTCTGGTGATTCAGAAGAACTGCTCCTAAATCACAGGGTGGTTCATGCCACTGAGGCTTTTCAGAACACAACCAATACCTGTATACTGAGCACAGTCAGGTTTGTCAGCGCATCCAAGTTCTGGAGCTTGGTGATTTTATTCTTTCCAAGGAACAGACTGTCGAGATTGGTCAAGGTGTCGATGTTTTCAATTGCCTGTGAAATGACCAGAGGAGACAGTGTTATTGCAGTGATGCAAAACTCCACCTGGTAGACGTGGCTGTCATTGTGCAGCCACATTATAACCATGTGGTGTATCCTGGGTAGAAGATATTCATTTGTGAAGCAAGAAAAATCTGTCACTTGTGAATGGAAAGAGAATCTGGGAAGAAAAAACACCATTTGTAAATTTAATCCTGCACATCAGTGACTGCATACCACAGAGGCAGGTTGTTCAACTTCTCTGCCATAAGCCAAGTTAACTGTCTCACGGGTGTATGTGTTAATAGATTTAACTACTGGCCAGACAGTCGTGCTTCTGGCAGAACACACCCACACCAGTCTGAGTGAGGTACACTTTTTAAATACACATGCTACTACTGGGAGAATACACACACTGTACCAGTTTAGCTCGAGCTCAGCCTTCGGAGAAAATAAAGTTCTCTGTGAAGCATCAAGGATATTAGAAATGAAGGGAGAAAGCATGAACAGAAGAGCAAAAACAGGGAAAAAAAAGATTACAAAAGGCTCCTGCGAACAAAAGGATTTTTATTTTGCAGGGTAAAGCCCCTGAATTAAAAAACCAAGATGCTGTTAAAAGCCACAAGGATTTTACAACCAGACTTCAGCTCGCAGTAAAACAATAATATGGACACAGACACTCCCAGAGCTGTGTGTCTGTGCTCAGGTGGGTTGTGACATCTCAGCTTTTCCACATGCTTCTTGCCTGCCAAAGTTTCAAAGCAGCAGTGCTGGTGAGCCAGGCCACTGAGTCCTAGCACCACTTGGATTACTCCGTGTGTGTGTGTGTGTTTAACTGTGCATGTAGTAACACGAGGAAGAAGAAGAAGATGGACACTCAGGAAAGGTAAGAAGCTTTTCAACTTCTACCCCACAACTGCCAAAAGACTGAACGTACAGTGTTAATCAGCTCAAATCTGCATTTACCCCCCTTCTAGCCTATGGACTTAGCCCTGTTTTGACCCTGCAAGAAAAATTACAGATTTGTTGCTCATTGGCAGCTTCTCCAGCCCTGAGGAGGAAATACTGATGACTCAGTACAGGGAGAGGAATGGAACAGATGGACGTGAGGGGACAAAAACCTAAGGAACAAGTAAAGAAGTGCTTACATTACAGTTGCCTCAGTCCAACTTTAAGAAAAAAGCATTAAATATGTCAGCTCAAGCATGAAGTTCTGTTCCCCACCATTCATTCCAAAGAAACAGAGCAAAAAGTGCTAAGTCGTGAGGGATTCCAAGGGCACTCTGAGAGGTCTGAGTGTGCAGCAGAGTAGGCAAGAAGAGCCCTACTGCAGCAGCTTTAGTGCACAGGGAAGCAGTCAATCAGGCACCTCAGAGCCAAGAACACTGCCTGAAGAGTCCACAGGCTTGTACCCTAAAGAGTTAAGGATATGCCCACCTGTAAAGCATATGGCCAAGCCACCCTACACCAAGAGAAAGCTAGCACAGGAGTCCTAGGTGCCCCCAGCTAGCATGAGATCTCTTTGGGCCAAGCCAAGTCACAGGTTACTCACTCCAATAAAGCAATTACAAGCATGGAGCACTGCTGTTTGAAGAAGTCAGAATAGAATTTACAGACAAACAGAAAAAAACCCACTCAAAATAAAGTAATTTAAGAAGCTTGTGTTACCCATACAGTGACAATTCTGGGGTTTTTTTTGTTTGTTCTGTTAATATGCTCAGGCTCAACACTGAGAAAATACACATAAAATAAATCTAACCTCATTGTTAAAAAGATACTCCTTGGCTTGACAACATTATTGACGATGTACTGCCTAAGTATCAATTCAGAAATCTAGCTGGATTTCTTTTTTTTTTTCAAAGGTAATGATGCTTAGATACAGGATACAGTACAGTTTTGCTTAACCCAGCTTTTGTAATGTAAGGATCAGTGTGCTGAGCCTGTTCTGCTTCTGAAAAAAAGCCAAGTGCTTCTCTCCAGAACTCCTGTTCCCCCATCCTGTGTGAACTCTAAGGTTCCTAATCCCTCATCTGGCCCGGCTGATGTTCTCACACTCTAGATTTATTCCCCTAAATAATTTCATTTCCAAAGCACAAATTCCTGGAAAAAAATTCAGTCCAGTTTAGCTTTAGGAGCAAACCAAAATTTTTCCTCTTTAAAAAAGCAGCACACATTTCTGCCTCGGAAGGCTGTTTTTAATAGCTGAAGTTCCCTTCTTTTCTACAAAGACAAGTGTTCCTTCACCAGTCCTGAAATAAAAATGACTGGTTCTTTTCCTAATCTCTTCTTTCAGCTTAACAAGTAATTTCTCAGAGACTATAAATGGGCAGCACCAACTTACACTACATTGACTGAAACGCACTCATCTTTTATGAGTATTTTCTAAAGAGCATGTAATTAAAAAAGCTTAAAAAAAAGATTATTTTGCATGTTGCAAGTCTTATGTGTCTGACCAGTTCTTTTATGAACTGAGCAAATGCAGAGAATCATACCTTAGGGACAGGAGAGACTACCCATAACTGCTCTCCTGTAAGTGGCACAGATTTTAAATGGAAAAAGTCACAAAGTGCACAATAAAACCCAAAAGCAATCAGCAGCAGAGTACCAAGTTTTAGTTTTTAAAGGCATTTCAGAGCAAAGCCCCAAGAAAATCTTTTTCCTAAACAAGACTGACTGCCATAGAAGGCTGCCAATTGCACCTGCAAATCAAACTGATTCTGCATTCAATAGGTTTCATTGCCTCAGCACCACTCTGTAGAAAGGTTAGAGAAAACAACTGCTAGTTTTGATAGGCTTGGCTCTCTAGCAGAAAGCAACCATCACCCGCAAAGGGAAACACACAAGGGATCCAGGAGTTCATTAAAGACAGAAATTCATAAATGATGATTTAGCAGCCAGGCACTAAAGCATAATGAAAGGCTCCAGCACACACAGCACTAAGCACGGTGAGTGACTGGAACAATAAAAACCAACAAAACTGCCAATCAAATCAATGCAGTGCACTTTCAGAAAATGCCAATCTCATGCCAAAGAGCTCCAAACTCCCCAGTTAACATCTCACAGAGCAAACCTACCCGAATTCGATTGGATCCCAACTCTAACATCTGTAGCATCTGCAAGTTGCTCAAGTTCTCAATTTTGCTGATTTTGTTGTTGACAAGGAAGAGTTTTTTCAGTTGGGTAAGCCGATCTAGTCCTTCAATGTGTCGCAGAACATTAAAGGAGATGTCCAGGACCCTGAGGTAAAACAAACCAAAGGTCTCATCAGTCCATCAGGCATGGATGACTCTGAAAGAGGCACCTGTAAATTGGTGGGGAATCTCACTGTCTGCAGAGATCAAGCCTTTGCTAGGCCTTGAAGCTAAAGTCATGAGTGTCATGTCTTTTTATCAGAAAATACAACAAATACAACTTTCAAAATACTTCTGTAGTGTGTTCGCAAGAAAAAAAAATAATCTGCCACATGCAGAAGACAGCCATTATTTTGCTCAGCCTTGGAGCTGCCACTGTGGGAGGAAGCCAATCTGCGTTTTCCTTGGGAAAGGTACTTGCCTACAAGATCTGCCTCTGACAGGACCATGTCAAGGCATCCCCTGGGCAGGAAGCAGCTGTGATTGTGAGAAGTAGGCCAGTCCTTGCCCCAGTGGGAACAGTTTTGTAATGTATCTCCAGAGTGATCCCAGGCAAGTGCCAGAAACTCAGAAACTCGGAAGGGTACTTACTCCTTCCCTAACACTCTTCCAAAAAAAAAAATTATAACCTTACCTGAAATCTCTTGTCATTTTTGCAGGAATAAAAACCTGTTACACAGAGCTCTGGCTGCAAGAGCAAAGGGGGCCTGGGAGCTCCCACACCTGCGTGGAAGCTCCAGCCACCTGTCAGTCACTCTCACTGCCTTACACAGCACAGGTTTCATTTCCAGCTGCCTGTCCCTGGGGAGCTTCAGGATTTTTAAACTAGTTTACTGCACAGGTTAAATATCAACAGAGAATAGATATTATCCTTCACAGAGCACCAAAACAAATTCTGAGAGAGGCTTGGGTGATAAACACTGGAATAAGTACAGCATGAGTAACACAGTGAGTAGCAAACCACCCCCAGCCTAATCCTGCTGATTCCCCTGGACTCACTCAAGTTCTGCCAGAGACTCCAAGTTCTCAATCTTCCGAATTTGATTGTCATAGAGATCCAGCTCCCGCAAGGTCTGCAGTTGCTCCAGATTTTCAATGTGCTTAATCAAATTCTGACGGAGACATAGAGTCTAATTGTTGAGGAAAAGTTTAAAAAGAAACAGGAAAATGGATATGAGGGATTGCATGTAATGCCTTTTGGCTTACAGACAAAAAGGGGGTGTGTGTGAGGGTTTCCCCATTCAGTGTTGCTGGGAATTTGTTTGGTTGTTGGTGGTTTGTTGGTTTTTGTTTTTTTTTTTAAATACAATCTTTTCTTGGTTTACTCCAGTTCTACAGAAGGAAATCTTTCAACCACAATGGTCAGACACTGTAATAGCAGCCCAGAGAGGCTACATAATCTCTGTCCTTGGAAATACTCAAAAGCTTAACTGGAGAACGGCTTAAGCAACATGTTCTAACTGGGCCTGCCTTGAGGGCTTTACTGGAGACCTCCAGAGATCCTTTCCCACCCACATTATTCTATGTTCAGTCTGCTGTGCTAGTCCAGGATGTCTCTCAGGATGTGCCCTGATGCATTGTCTCTCATCCACTTCCAAGACAAACTTGCAAAATCCCAGGATTTTTATTACTACTTGACAAATAGGTAAACACTACCTTCTTCAGCTAAAAATGAAGTGAACTCACTAAGTCTCAGCCAAAAAGAGATTCTGTATCTGTCCTCTTATAGGCTAGATCTACAAAATCCCCAGTTCCAAGAGGCATTCTCTATTCCCTAGGACTGTTACCTTCACTTTCTTGAGCACCTCAAATCCTTCAATCTTCCCAATTCGGAAATGATTCAAGTCAACATCCTTAAAGAGAAATGGAGGGATTTAGCAGTTGTTTCAAAACAAATCCGGTCTTTAAAGATCAACCTGGTACTTTGTTCTAAGGAAATTATAGTCTTACAAAACGTGTAGCTCATTAAAACTTCCCTTCAAAGAGCATTTGTAAAATGGGTTTGGCACATGATTTTACCACCACAGGTGAGGCACGTGGCCTAAACTTGTCAACTGCAAATGCAGGATCTGCAAAAAGGCAACAGCCCTTTCCTGAGTCTGAGCATTGCCAAAATTAGAAATCTTCAGGAAAGTATTGAGATAGAAAAATTCTAGTATAGATAAAGTTTTGCATAAAGTTCTCTTACCTACTCTGCTAGGGCTTAACTGGAACACAAGCTGCCATTTCCAGTTCCAGGCCTCAGATGAGCAGGAACCACTGACAATTCGAACAACCAGTGGTTCTGTGAACGTTAATTCTGCACTGGCAATCAGCTGAGGCACTTCCCATCTGTGCTGTTCAGCCCCAGACACTCCAGTTTCACAAGTCAAAGAGAAAGGGAGCACTTCCCCACCCGAGCTCAAACACTCTGCTGCCAACGGGCTCACGAGGTTGCCGATGCCAAGGCACTGGGCTGGGCAAGCCACTGTGCCTGCTCCAAATCACAGGGCTCACAGCAGCAAACAGCTCACTGAACATATTCTCTCAAGCTCGTAGCCCAGCAATACCTCTTGCAGCACAGACACACTTGCAGTGCCTCTACGCTTAACTTAAAATTCTAAAGTACTAACAAAATGTTTCAGCTAGTGATCAAGAATAAAACACCTCTACTTCTAGTCTAAAGGCTCTGAATCACTTCTGGGGAGGATCACAGCTGCCAGCACCTTCAGAAGAATTAGATCTTTTAACCAGGTTTCAATACTTGCCTTTGCCTACCTTTGCTTCCTGCCGTATAAAGCCCGTAAGGACAAAAATCTGCCTTTACCTCAGCTTCTGGGTCCAGGCTAATAGTCTCCATGTCCACTGGTGTCTCCGCTTCTCCTGCAGGAGAAGCAAATACATTATGAACTTCTGTACCAGATAGCTAAAGGCAGGCTAACAGCTGACATCCAGGGGGAACAAGAGAGAAAATGCTCCTCAGGAGGAGAAACACATAAGGTGCCCAGTTCAGACATTCTGCTTCATTAAAACCACACCTCACCTACCTGGTTTTCAACGTGACTGCTAGTTACAGAAAAAACCTTTCTTAACAGCAGAATTTCATGCTCAGATGCAAAAGACACACAGACCAGCACCTTGCCCAGCTTGCCTGCGTGGCTGCTGAAAACTGCTGGCTCAAGACTGGGCAGGATGCCTTTCCTTCACACCTAGGGCCATCGTCCCTTTGAAGACACACCATCTAAAGTGTCTGTGCTCCTCCGACAACATAATAAAACCCTGCCAAGAAGGAATCTTAACTGTCTAGTGAGATGACCAGGAATGACCAAGCATCTCAACAATCCCACCACTTTTCAGCTTTTTGTTAATAGCACTGCCACTTTATGTCACTGCTGTGAACACTTCTGCATGGATCTCCCTTCCTTTGTTTGGCTGAACTCTCTGCTATGCCAGACAACACTGTTTATCCCACTGCATGAATTTCCTCGGGAAATGCTTTTACAGCTCTGGAAGACACCCCAGCATTTGCTGTGCTTCTACCACAGCACATGAGGGAGGGAAATTTACTGGAGAATTCATGCTGAATAATTCATGCCAATTCCCGTTTGTTGGAAATGATGTGCTGGTTGCATCAGTTTCTGAAGAAAAACAAAGTCTAACTCAGCTTTGCAAAACTGACATACAACATGCAAGGTTTTTTTACTTCATGTGCAGAGCTTCTCTGGGTGCTACCCAAAACCCAAGCAGCTTTAATTACAGTCACATCCCAAAGGCTTTGCACTAACTCCTGCATGTATGCAAGCTCATTCCCCTAACCCAGCAGCAGTGACTATTTTCACAGCCCAGCATGGTTACAGCATCCCTGTAAATGCCAAGTGTTCCTATTTAATGGGTGTTTCTCCTACTAATGCTTGGCTTTGTACGTGGTAATGTAGGCACAAACAGTACCAGCACCACCATTTTTAATGCTACCATCCAGCTCCAAGAGTTTGGTGGTCCACAGATCATCACTGACCTTCCTGTGTTTGGGCTGTTGCTCTTGCCTGGGCATTCAAACAAGAAAGAGACTCACTGAACTGATTCACAGAAGTTAAAGACTGAAAAAGCAATCCTCATATTTTAATTTCTTTTTAATAGCACAAATAAGCAGGAAACATAAATTATATTTTGGGAATGCAAAATGAGCTGGTAGGCTTGGGGACACTGAACAGCAGGACAGAAATGCCACCAAAATTGACACACATAGATGTGCCTGTCAGCAATTAGCAGTGGTCAGTGCTTGCATTTTCTTATTTTAGTTCTTATTTTAGTTAGGAGCTATGCACTCCAGCAAGGGAGTGGGATACCCTACCCTGGTGCTATCAAGGCTGTACCTCTTTGACCTGTTTCTTGGGTACAAAGACTGTCAGTGAGAAGTGCTCCGAGCCAAACAAGCAGTCTTGCTGAATTTACAGCCCACAGGAACAGTGCCCAAGTTTGGAACAGCAGTTATTTGAGATATCACATGAAAAAATCCAAATTATGCTCCTTGTATTGAGTCATAGTGGCAGTAACTTAGTGTTCAAGGTGAAGGAACTTTTTGAGTTTCAAGTCCTTTGAGACTTTAAAGTTGTCCAACAGTAAAGACAATCATGTACTTGGTAAAAAAAAAAAATCTTCAATTAAAAAAAACCCATTCAAGTAAAAAAAATTCTTTGACTTTGTTTGGCTAGCAAGCTTGAATATTTAAATTTATAAACATCTGATTTAGGTAATGTGTTAAACACTCTGTTCTGGGGCCTGTCAAAGGGTAGCTCCTCTTAATTCTGACACATGGCTTTGAGAGACCACTCATGATAGCCAGTGTGGAAAACAGCACTCAAATCCAAAGGTGCAAAACCAAATCACACAGGATACATATTGAATTCACTAAAACAAAAGAAATTTAAAACTGAACACACAGGCACTGCTGTTGTGTAATAAAGCCAACTGCCATGAAGTCTATGTACTGTGTATAAAGCACATAGAGGCCTGATGAGATGTGCATCTGGTATCAGCTGTAAATTAGTATTGGTACGAAAATGTTAAAATACATTTTCTCTCAAAGAACAGAAAAAGAAAAAAAAAAGAAAAATAAGAGAAAAATGGTTCTAGCAAATTTACAGCCATTTATATATCATTTTATTTATGAACTGACTGGATATAAAAACTCTAAACTGACCCTTCTACAAGCACTTTAAAGCCAGGACTGCAATTTCCCTTGCAAATTGCTTTACTCCACACTTCTCAACACTGCATGTTTCTCAAGGGGAAAAAACCATCACTCTGGCAATGAAGTTTCGTAAGTGAATTTTTGTGTAACCTATGCCTGCAAGCCACATGCCTTTGCAGAGGTAGAAAAAAAAAATCCACCATTCAGAAAACTCAAATTCCACAGCAGGAACAGTCATTACTGAGTTACGTAAGTTCACAGTACCACAAGCATTTCAATCAACAAAAAGCCTAACTACACTTTTTAAGTGCATATGCATGAAGAATATTATAAATAGCTCAGTTATAAGCTTCCTAACCAGAGGCTCTGTTCCTCAGAGAATTAGCTAAATGATGAATTCGAAATTTCAGCTGCTCAAGCTCTTTCTACTTAAGATCTTCTGTGAAAAAAAAAATGCGGAAAACTCTTCATTTTCCTTTCAGCTGAGAAACTCAAAGCTGGCCATGGAAACTATCTCAAATGTTCAAAAATTATTCCTCTGCTTGGTCCCTGCCCTAGTTTTCTGAATGCTTACAGTTTGGAAAAAGTAACAATACAGTCATTATATTAAACAGTACACAAACGTTATTCAGCAAACCACTCTGAACGTGTTTTTCTTGCTTTCACTAGAGTGAAAGTACATCACTTCTGTATTTCCTTTCATCGCATTCCCAGGGGAACAATGTGCAAAATATAACCTCCAACACACAGCTAAATCACGCCAGCTGAGCAAACACTCAGGGTTCCAGGCATGCAAAGGAAAGCTCTGTCTGATCTGCGTGGTTCTATCAACTGTACGGTGCTTGGGATGCACACTTTGCAAAGTGTGCTCTTCCATAGCCATGACCTGCCTGTGCAAGAGCATTTCTTTATTAATATTTAGGGGGGTTCAATTATCAACAACAAATTAGACCTATACAGAGTGCATTTAGTTATGGGATGAGATTTAAAATTCTAGTAACAATTCACTAGTTTGAAAAATGCTTTGGCAAATCCCAATGGGCAAGGTTAAGATGAGGAGGGATGCACCATAGCTGCCTAGTCAAAAAGAACTAAAATTTGTTTCATTATTTCCTTTCCAGGATCAGACCAATAATAATCACATGGACATCACTGTCAAAAGAATAATGTTACACTTCAGATGGCACCAAAAGCTCGGGTCAGATCACCACACAGGGTCTGCAGAAATGGATCTGCTCTGACAAGTTCCATGCAAGCCACTGAAAACCCTTCCATCAAACATTCACAGGCTTAAAAAAGTCTGTCCATACTTCTACCCCATGTTCTAATACAAACAGGAAAGTTTAAACCCGAGAGGATTCAAAGATATAATTTTGATACGTCTTAGAACTTTTAAATTAAAAAAATAAAATGGATAGGTGCCTTCAATCCATCTAGAAATAGTCTTTGTCGCCTTCCAAAGGAATCTGGCAACTCTTTAGGCAAAAAACTACATAAACTAAGGCAGAATTATGAAAAGCTCCTCGTGATTACTTCTAATGAAAATTTCCAGCATCTTTCCATGTAAAGTTTCTAAATTTCCACAAAAGAGAAATATGAATAAAGATGGTTTGCATTTTGACATTAAATATTTCAAAGGGAAACACGGATGGGTAAACAAACATGAAAAAAAGAAAAAAATCAAAGGTCTAATAATAGTGGTTCCATAAAAAAGCAGCCAACTTTATTCTAACAACGATAACACTACAATTTATTGAAATTTCAAGAAGATTGCTCCAGGGCAGATTCCCACGGATAACTAGCAGGCAGCCACAAGGAGCACAAGGGACTGATGCAGGCTGTGCACACGCGGCCGGGACTCCTGGAGGTGGTGGTGAGGCTGACACGGTACCTGCGGAGTTCTCGCCGTTCTGCTCATCCCTCAGGCTCTGCTGGCTGAGCTCTGTCACCAAGCGAACCGCCTGCTTCCTCCCCTCCTCGTCTCCCGACTCCTCCGACTCGATCCGCTTATCAACTGCACAAGACACAGAACAGCAGAATTAGGCTATTTCCAGCAGCGGGGGCAGAGAGGAGGAGTAGCAAGCAGATATAATAACCAGGATTCACATAAACGACTACGCAGTTAGTAGAAATCCTAAGTTAACTAAATGAAAGGTTTAGTCTTAAATAAAAGGCCTCTTACCCCTTGTTTCTACTTTGATTTTGGATGCACTTTTTCCTCCCATCACATCTTCCTAAAACCAACAATCTGGGAAGAAGACTGGAGGAAAAAGGAAATTTCTTAGATCAATGAAGTGCAATTCCAAAGATTACGGAGATGGAGTTACAACTATTACATTTTAAGAGCTCTTAGAAAAAAAAAAAATCAGTATCATGTACAATAGTACCAATGACACGAAAAAGTGAAGGCATCAATAAAAAAATCCTCGCAGATAAAAGCAACCGTCTCCCCAGAACAACCTGCCAGATCCCTTCACGTTTACCGAGCCACAGCTCCGGTGGCCACCGTGGGCCTGGACCAGAAGAAGCTCCTCTCTCCTCGCTGGCCCCCCCTCAGTATTTGCTCTCGTTTCAACAGGGGACTAAGGAAAACCAGCGCTATCCAGAAGGTTTCTTTCTTATTATCTTTATTTTTCACGTCGCGGCCATCTCCACAACCCCGCTCCTTCTCCCTCTGGCACATGGAGGCCCCGAGCACCACGCCACGCCGCGATAACACACACCGGCCCCCTGTGCTCGGCGGCCCGACAGGGCCTGGCCCCCTGGCCAGTGGCCCTGGGGCTGGACACACAGGGGCTGCACGACGGCGGACGGCCCACAAGCCCCCCCGGCGCCTAAATGGCAGCCGTACCGCCCGGCGGCGGCGCTCGAGCAAGCCGGCCGCGCCACCCCGACTCCCGCAGCTTCCGCAGCAGCCGCGGCGGGCTCTCACCCTCCATCATCTCCTGCGGCGCCGCTGCGCTCTCCGCCGCCATATCGCTCCTCCTCCCACCGCCCCTTCCGGAAACTGCCTCCGCCGCCGGTGCAGCCAATCAGAGCCCGGCGCTGGCGCCGCGCCGCAGCCAATCGCCCGCAGGCGGCGCGCC
>VZTD01005950.1:314522-334205 GCA_013397725.1 Rhagologus leucostigma
GCGCCCGAGCAAGCCGGCCGCGCCCCCCCGCCTCCCGCAGCTTCCGCAGCAGCCGCGGCGGGCTCTCCCCCTCCATCATCTCCTGCGGCGCCGCTGCGCTCTCCGCCGCCATATCGCTCCTCCTCCCACCGCCCCTTCCGGAAACTGCCTCCGCCGCCGGCGCAGCCAATCAGAGCCCGGCGCTGGCGCCGCGCCGCAGCCAATCGCCCGCAGGCGGCGCGCCCAGGGGGTGGGGCAGCGCCCCGCCCGCTGCCCCGCGCGCACGCGCGCCGGCTGTGCCCCGCGGCCTCCTGGGAGTTGTAGTTCTCTGCAAGAGGGGGGGGCGAGGGGTCCGGGACCTGCTCCCCCTCCAGCAGCGCCTCGAGCGGGACGCGTTACGCGCTGCTTTCGGCCTTGTCCTTCCGCCTACAAATCCTTCGGAGGACCGCTATCGCCCTGCGGAAGAGCCTTCTACCTGCAGCCTTCCGCCCCCCGAGCAGGTCGGCCGCGCTGCCTCGAGCCGACGGCCCGGAGCGCGGGGCACCGCGTGTGGCGGCGGCGGGGAAGGGGAGGCTGGCGGGAGCAACGGGTTCCCGGGCCCTCGATCTGTTTTGCCTCCTCCCGCGCTGGCGTCCCATTTGCTCCTCTCCGTGCCGCTCTCACAACGCCTTTGCTTATTGGGTGCCGCGGCTGCTGAGTCCCGCCTGCCATTTCCTCGCGCCCTCCGGCAGTGGCGGGCCGCCCTGAGGAGCCGTGACCGGACCGGCCCGTCCTGTCCGTCCTGGTGGGCGCCACGGGCCGCAGGGAGTGCGGGCGGCACCCTGGGTGGGAGGGAGGCTGCGCTACACTTGCTGATTCGAAACTGGGAATGACTTTCCAAGTTACCAAAGCTTTTGGTTTCAAAACCAGCAGAAATGGGGAGAGGGTGCTGGCCGGGTGCTCAGCAGCTCTGACAGAAAGAAGTGTGGTGGCGGCGTCCTATCGGTCACACGTGTCCTGCAGAATCGTCTGAGTTGAAAGGGACCCAGAAGGATCATCGAATCCAACTCTTTAAGTGAATAGTCCTTAGAGGGATCGAGCCCTCACTGACTTAGCACCCTGGGAAGGGTGCTAAGTCAGTAGTCACCTCTGGGTAATAACCACACAGCCCAAACATAGAGCAGGACACTCAAGAAGGAGCGTTTTGCCGTAACTTACAGGGCTGTGGCTTGGGTTCGAAGGCATCGTTACCTGCCAGCATCAGTCCCTGCTGTGGGTCTGACTCTGTGTCCTTTGTTTCTGTTGCAGATGGTGGCTCCCTAGGCGTGGCGTGGCAACCAGAGTGTGATCATGGCAACTAAAGCTTATAGCCCCTCTGAAGGGAGCCTTCTGTCTTCATCAGCAGGCTTAGTCCTTACTCACTTGAATGACTCTGATAAGCTAAGTAGATCCTTCCCCTGGGGCAACAAAAGCAGGAAAAGTCGCCTCTCTGGACTCTGTCAGCTTGGAGCATCACTGCCTGGTGAGCACAGTATTGTGAGACTGAGTTCCTGTGAAGCTTTCGGGCAGTTTCAGATCTTCTTCTTCCCCTTCCTTAAATGTAGAGGTAACAAGTGCCAGGATGCACTTGTTCAGTAAGCACCTGAGCCATGGATTACTGCAGGCTGGGAGAGCTTGTAGGGAAAACATTACTGGATAGGTGCTCTGCATTTGTACTTGCCCCTGGGCAACTTGTATTGGCTGCCACTGGACTACCCTCCCATCTTGTATAATTATCTAAATCACAAAAAATTTCCAAGTGAGGATAAAGATATTGTTGTATTGGATTCAGGATGGGAAGAACTTTGAAGTTTACAGTGTGTTCAGATATGTGTCTCCCTGTTTTATCGTGGTGAGCACGTTCATACTGTATGCAGTGCCTAAATGTCCTTGTGATGAGTTGTTCGTAATGCTTCTTCCAGCACTACTAAACCTTCAAAGCTACTTACTGATTTGGGAGTGGACTGATGGCACTGGGCTGCAGATACCACTTCTCAGAGAAATGTTGTTTACAGGCAGAACCTTTGAAAGTTTTAGTACAATCACTTGGCACTGTGTAGCCTAAAACATTGGCGTGGGCACAGGTATTTCAGTGTCACATACTGTGAACAGTTAAGTGGCTTCCAAATAATGCAGTTGTTAATAAGGGCTTGAGCACTTACTGCAATTATTTAATGACCATTTCATTTTTAATTTGAGAGATTTCAAAACATTTTAAGAACTGCTAAGTAAAACATAAAAGTTAACTAGTCTGGTTGAAACTTATGGATGTTGGCAAGTTGTTTTAACCTATGGACTGAGTTTATGTGTTCCGGTGGCTGCGATTCAAAAAGATGCATTTATTAGAATAGTTTCTGTTTTCTTTAGTTTCACTGATTTTATTTTCTTGTAGTTTGTTTAAAAATCTAGAAACATGCGTTTTGGGATTACTTGACAGTTGCTTCAGCTGACAGCTTTTTTTTTTAATTCATTCCTCTGATACTCCCGTAGTAGACTGTTACAGCAACATTACTGACCTTTATCTTTCCACAGGGGAGAAGTGGAGCTCTTACTGTTTGTCTTCTCTGACAGCTCGTAACATTTGTACCAGCAAAATTGGTAACTCATGGGCTCAGTGGGATTCTGCCTCTCTCTCTTCTTCTGTTGGAAGTTCTGCTTCTTGCTCCTTTTTACACACCCCAGCTATGGAGGAATCCAGCCAGCACCTCCCAGCTGCTGCTCGCAACCCAAACCAAGCCATCTTCACCGTGGATGCCAGCACAACAGAGGTATTGCAGCAGAACCTGCAGCACTAAGCTGCCCGTAACTGGTACAGGTCGTGTGATAGCAGGCTAAAAGGACTGTTTTTCTTTTGTGTCTCTGCAGGTAATCAGAGTATCATGAAGGCATTTTGTAGTCTGCTCCAGCTCAGTAGTCTTCTAAAGACTGATGAGTTTACTTCCATTGCAGGTTGTAGTTAGCAAAATACACAGGGCAGTAGCAGAAGCAAGGACGTATTGAGTCTTTTTTCAACAGACCGGAGAGGTTGTGGACTCCCCATTGCTGGAAATGTTCTAGGCCAGGTTGGATAAGGCTTGGAGCAACCTGGTCTAGTGGAAGGTGTCCCTGCCCACAGCAGGGGGGTGGAAATGGATAGTCTTTAAGGTCCTGTGCAACCCAAACCCTTCTGTGATTCAGTGATTCTATAAGAATGCAGCTGTGAAGTGACATGAGGGAAGAAAGGAAGAGCAGGATGTGCTTCAAGCCTTCTCTCTGTAAAGTACCAGCCCTGAAATGTGTTTGTGGTGGCACAAGATTTCTTTATCTGCCCCAGTAAATATTTCATTTGCACTGGGAGGGAAAGAATTTCTCTGTTTCTGTCCTGAGAGGAATCTGAGGTCTGGAAAACTATAAAGAGCTGTGCCATTTTTTAGCTTGAACTGACACTTTGGTTTTGCCCACTTTAAAGACCCTGAGTCCCAACTTGCTCCGTTGCACAGGCTCCAGTGTGCCAACGACTGGTGTGATCACTGCACGCCTTTGAGTTTGGATACAATTTTGTGGCTTGCCTGGGCTTCGCTTGCAAATACAACTTTGTAGTTTTGCCTCCCTGGATGTCATTGTTTTCAGTTAAAAGAAAGCAGGAAATCTAAAAGGAAAGCAATGTCTCAAAACCTCTTAACCAAAAAGATGTGTAGGCAAGGGGTAAGTCCTAGAATAAGAATCTATAATGAACTCAGGATTCTAAAGAACTGTTTTATTTCCACCGAGAGAAAGGGATATTATGAGACATTAAAGCAACAACGTGAGGAGATGATGAGCTCTTAAAACACCATACAGCTTTTATTCTTTGTTTAGGTTTGGTTTTTTCTGTTCTTTTCTAGATCTTAGTGGCCAATGACCGAGCTTGCAAGTTGCTTGGGTGCAGTAGTCAGGAACTCATTGGTCAAAAGCTGTCGCACTTGATATCCAAATCTGGTCAAGAGGCATGGGAAGCAGTGGGTGAGGAGCACCTAGAAACCTCTGAATGTTCATCGGTGGTTTCAGGAACTGTGGTATGTGAAATGTTCAAGGAAATATTCCCCACCACGTAAAGTGGTTTTGTAGGCTTTGGTTTGGGATTTATTTTTTTTTTACATTTTCTGTGTAATTTTCTGATATAGTTAACTTTGTGGGCATTTGGCAGTTATGTCATTTGCAGGACTGTTTGGTTTAAAAGTTTGCAGATGTGGGATTTCAAAGGGCAAAAGATGATTTAAGGGGACACCCATGAGAACCTTGTAGCTGTCAACACACACAGTCACCATTGACTTGACCAAATCAGAACTTAAAGGACATTAGAATTAAAAAAATTTGCTTGGAAAAAGTATTGTGGAAAAGTTCCCAGTTGTCTGATCCTTAAAAATATATTTTAAATTATCTTAATTTGGATTGTGCATGTTATAAAGGTACAAGCCAATAAAATACTGTGAAATGTCTGTGCCAAAACACCATAGTTGGTGCAAAAGAGTGGAATTGATATTTTGCCTAGAATGGGGTTGTTTATAAAAGAACTGCGTGAGAAAATTTCCATATTATTTTCTTTTGCTGCTGTTGTGAGTTGTCACTAGAGAATCCTCGGAAAATGAGCTCATATTCTTTCTGGTGTGTTATTTTTGAACTGAAATTGTTGGTATCTCAGAGCCTTATCTTCCTGAATCCTCAGCTGGATATGGGGTAGGGGCAAATATCTAAGTTTGATTCAGTGAAACCTGAGATTAAAATTAGATGTCTGACAGAGGCACTTATTCTGAGCTGTTCCAAATACTTTATAGGAGTCGCTGTGTAAGTCATAAACCCATTCTGTCAAGATCATATAAAAATCATAAAAGGCTTGGTATGAGCCTTGCAGGCTATGACATAAATAAACATTTTCTGATCTGAGAAGAATCTCCTCCCATAAGAAATTAAACTGCTGTTTTTGCAGCTGAATGTAAGACCTGTGTTACCAATGGGGAGTGTTCATTAGCACCATGGGACATCCCTTAAATAAGGCATCTCTGAGAGGCACTTCTCACTGAATGCAAGGTGTTAGAGTGGCACTTTTATTATTCTGAAGTCTTCATGCCTTTAGACTCCCTGAGGCAGGGAGAGATGACACAAAAGTAACAAAAGTAACATTTTGTGTATGATCAGTAATTTATTTTCAGACCTTTAAATCTCTGTTTTAAAATCTCTGTTTCTTCCCATAAAAAAAAAAAAAATCTCTGTTTCTTCCCATAAAATACAAGTAAGTAGTCAAGAAATTAAGTTTTTCGAATAATGATAGGGAGGTATCTTGGCTCAGTATCTTACTCCTGTTTGAAATTCTTGCTGAGTAGCCACAGTCTGAGTAAGTCATGTCTCCATTTCTGAATGGTGGAAAGGTGGATGTTATTGGCCACCTCAGTGAGAAGATCCCTGTCTCAGTCTGGCTGAGGCAAATAAGAAGCAAGGACAGCCAGCGTTGTGTGGTCGTGCTGGAACCAGTGGAAAGACTTTCAGCTTCTGTTTCCTTCACGGTTGACGTAAGTGTTTTCCTAAAGATCACACGAGATTGCAGTTTGTAAGAGTCTGTGTGTGAGTGGAAGGTGTCTGAAAGGCAGCAGGCACAGGTCACTGGTTGTGGAGTGTGTCCATGGCAGGGCCTGAAACCAGAGCTGTGCATGCAGGGCCTGTGCATGGATCTCTGGTGCGGCTCACCTTGACGCGTTTGACAACCCACGTGAAAATACACTCTCCTCAGGGGACATCTCACACTTGAACAGTGTCTGTTTGGCAGGGGGTTGATAATTTGGGGTATGGATGCCCTTGTGAAGGGATCATCTTGCTGAGGAACAGTTGTGTGAGGAGCGCTGGACAACTCTGCCTCTCTCCTGGGCAAAGGGCAGGCTCCCTGCACAGTGATATGGGAGTATTGTTTTATGCTGTGTCTGCTTTTACTGAGTGAGTTGTGTCCACCAAAGGACTGCAGAATGAAATTTCCTGCCGTTGCTTAGATAACTGCAGAAACCATTGTCAAAGTATTGAGTGGACTGTGGCTAAAATGTTAAAATTTTAACAATCCTGTACATTTTCCTCCCCAGGGAAAAATTACATCGTGTGACCTCCTTTATGCCCATCTCCATGGCTACCCAACATTGGAAGCAGTAGTTGGACTCCACATAAAGGACCTGATTCCTTCTGTGCAGATCCCTCCTCTAGGCAAAAAAATCCCAAAGGTATAGTGTAAGCACCAGCCTCATTCTTCCATGGCCTTCCCATTTGGAATACACGTGCATGCTGTTTTCCCTCCTTACATAACAGAAGAAAGTCTTTTCAGAGAAAAGCCCGATTCCCCTGGAAAAGGGTGTGCTGCTTATTTGTGGAGCTGCTGTCTGAAGAGTTCCTAGCTAGGGATGAGACCACGCCCTGGCCTCTCACTGGAATCTGTCCTGGTGAAAGACAGTTTTTTCCAATCCTAGCCTTATAAAACACTGTGCTCCCTCTGTAAGCTCTTTAAGATTCCTTTGAATTCTTTAGCCCATTTCAATCATGTCTGTCTGAGGAGTGAAAGAATACCCAGGTCTTGCAAATGCCATGTAAATGGGCAGGTAGAGAGTTGAAGGAGGCCTTCTTATGAATGCATAATTTGTTGACAAGCTGCAGCATGGACTGGTCTTCATCTTCCAGATATTTGTATAGTAGTTCAACACTGAATTCCAAATCCTTAAAAAACCGGAGGTTGTTCATTTTGATACTCACAGGATTGGTTCCTTTTTCTTTTCCTGCTCCTTTTCCTGAGAATTCCGGTGTAATTTTATATGAATAATGAAATAAACCCAAAACGTTTGGTTAGTTAGAGGTTTTGTGTTTGAGTTGATTTTTTTTGCTTTAATTTAGAACCTCAGGATCCAGCGAGCTGTAGGCCGATCCAGAGAGGGTAACATGTTTCCTCTCAGTTTAAAGCTGGAAGTCAGCCATCTGGAGGAGAAGCAAGCAGCAGTGCAGAAAGATGAGATTCCACAGACAGAAGGCTCTCTCCCAGGCTGTCAGTACTCTGCTACAGTTGTGGTTTTCTCCACCATCAGTGGTCTTATTACTGTCCAGTCAGATGGAATCATCTGCGGCATCACAGATAGTTTCGCTTTAATGCTCTTTGGCTATGAGAAGAAAGATTTGTTGGGAAAGGTAAGATAAGTTTCAGTCCTCCCAGAAGACTGATACGTGTGGCAGCATATCCACTGGAATTGTGCAGTTGTCTTTCACACTCCTTGCCATCACAAAACCCCTGTGCTCCTTGTGTTCGGTAGGTGAGGTGTAGGACGACACGCGAATTCCCGTGCTGTAATTGCTAAGAGTTGCAGTGCTGATGGATTTCAAGTAGCCCAAAGCAAGCTGCACAGTTCTGTGTTCTCCACTGGTCATGTGGAGCACTTTTGCCTGGCTATCCGTGAGAATCAGGTTCACAGACACGGATTGTTAGCATTTGCCCCCATCCTGTGAGAGCTGGCTTAGCTTTATAAGGTTTCGTTCTTTGTTTTAGAACATAACATTCCTGATCCCTGGTTTCTATAACAACATGGAAAGAAGCAGTAGCTGTTCTTTGCCTTTACCTCCTCTGGATGATTCCACAGGGACAGGAGGTGAGTGCCTTTTTGAAGGTGTCAGTGCCTGCCATACGGCTGGCTCTGGCTGCTGTAGCCAAGGGGAAATGAGCAGAGACAAGAGGTTCACCTACAAACATGACAACATTCTTCATAAAAGCAATGTCCCTCCATGCAGTTTTTAAATCGGGTTTCCACTATTACCTCAGGTAAAGAGAATTGTTCACGTAAGATTGAGCTTTTCTCTTCGTTGCCAAGAAGATAAAACTGAATTTGGAAATTACAGTGAGAATAGAGAATGCTTTGTACTTAACAAGCACTTCCCCTCCCTCCCTCCCCTGCTAGGACCCTGTGGTATTTTAAAATGTGTAAAATACAGCTTTTGTGACTATATTGCAGCAGAGCTGTAGCTACTTAGGATTAATATTTTAAGGGAAAATACAATACTCTGAATTGGCTTGTGCTGCTGGCTAATATTCAATGTTATGGTTGCTGTGTTTCAATCAGGGAGGCATCACATATTCTTCTGATGCAGTGTGCACAGAATTTATCAAAATTTTACTTCTCTGAACACAGCATGAATAAACAGAAGCAAAGAAGCCTTGTGTTTCCATATCTGTCTTTTCCAGCTAGCTCTGCCCAACACAGAGAACACCAGCAAGTTCATGCTTTCGTCCACATCGCAAGAGATCTTTTATGCTGGTTTTGTCTCCTTTTTTTCCCCCTATTTTCTTTTTCTCTTTGCTTAGAAATGCATGGCTGCGCTGAAACCAATGCACCCCACTGGAACAAAGAAGAGTTAGTAGACAGTGTACAATTTCTTAGGTAATTCTTTGATGAAAGGATGCCCCTAATCTAGGAGTAGTTCAGTTCTTCAGTGAGGAAGCATTGTTGGCACTCAGCCATTACTAATTAAAGGATTGTTCTAGATTCAAATCTAGATTTGTTCACTCACTACCTTCTTCTGCAGCAACAATACTTGGATTACTTCATCTTCCAAACTCATGTTTTTCTTCTGACCTTTTGTCACTGGGGAAGGAAAGAACTTCATCTCCTCTTCTTTCAAACACGTTTAGACTCTTTTTTTATCTTACAGCTTCAGTGAGTTACATAAATCCAGTCCAAACCTTTTCATTATATGGGTTTGGAATGGGCTGTATATGTGTGGTTTGGGCTTTTTTTTTGAATGCTGCTGCTGCGTGATCATTTTAATTTCAGTCTCTACATTACTGGCATTTTTTTAGGTCAAGTAGCTAACGCATGATACCAGTATCTGCCCAAGAGCTTTGATAGAAAAGCAAATTTTGGCAGCCCTAAAACATGTAGATTCCTGCATGTGGTGATTTCTCAAAGTAGAGTGGAATGCTTGTATTTTGACTGTTTTGCCTCAATCAAGCCTTTTATACTCAGTTCCTTAGGGAAAAGACAGACCAAGGCAGTTCCAAGTTTATTTTTAATCGTTGTAGCCTCTGAAGCCTAAACATAAAAGTTTAAGTTGGTGTGGTTTTGTTTCCTATTTGGTACAGAGAGCAGCTTCTTGGCTGCATCTTTAGCACACCTTCTGTCAAGAGATGAAGAGCAGAAATTGGAGCAACAATGCAAAGATGACAAATTAATACATGATGAGAATGAACAAAAGAATGGGACCGGTTTCTTATCTCCTCCCTCACCTCCTGAAGCAGCATCCACCCCCACTAATAGGTAGGCATTTCATAGACTGCATATTCACTTGGGGAAATGAAGAGCTGTGCTGGCAATCACCAGCAAAAGCTGATTTTTTCACCTGTGTGCTGTCTGTGGGAAGGTGTAGCAAGGGCCTTCCATGCTTTGCTGTCTTTAGAATCTGAGTGCTGTTTGCAAGACAGGCTGAGCTGTGCCTGCCTCAGATTTTTATTTAGATCTGCTCAATCTACCGTTGTAAAGTTACAGAAATTGCAGCTCTAAAGGGGGCCAAATGTTTCATCCAGACTAGGGAAGGTAATTAGGCTCTATCTTCACTAATCATATCTTCTTCTAGCTGGTGTTGCACTGAAGTCAGGTTACCTGGAGGGAATTCTAGGTGTTACTCCTTCTGGTGCTTGGTGTAACTGTCAGGTCATCCATTAAAACAGGGTACTGTGTTACTGAAGCCCAGCCGTTTTTTCTTGTACATTTCCAGGTCTTTTTCCTGTTACAAGGTTAGAAATTCTGTAGAAGTACGTATATGATGCTCATGGCCTACCTTAAGTCAAACTGTAAGCCTTCCACATTAACAATTCTAACCTGCAGTAAGTATTTACTATCCATGTTAAGGTATAGACTGTTACAGCACAGTTCTTGCTGCTTTTTAAAGCATCTGATAATGCCAATTTTGTGCTCTCCTGGTTTACATCTCTCATATCATACTTGGATTGTAAGTGCTCTGCTTCATTGTTTTTCTATGCTGCATTTTTACTAATGGAAATGTTTGAAAAATACCTTGTGCTTTGGGCTTCAGGAAACCCTGATTGATGGAGACATCCATCTCCTGTTGGACAGGCAAGGGATCTTCTCTTTTCAGGACTGGAAGTATCCTGCTGATATGCTAAGGCCTGAACAGCAGGCCTAAGCACCAAACTGACTTACAAGATGAATCTTGAGCATGATGCTATCGACACCATCAAGGTTCTTTAGTTAAAAATAGATGATCAAAACATTTGTATTAGTTGTTCTTAATGCCAAACCTGCTACTGTAGAGATGTTTGTATAACCTTGTGTAAGATACATTAAGAAATCCTCCCAACTGATATCCCCAGAGGCTTGTTAGTAGAATATTTTAGGCAAAACTCTCCCAGCCCTGACCCTGACCCTGGCCCTGGCTGGTTGGGAAATGGGCCATCAGAACCAGGTGTTTTCTGCACAGAAAGGTAAACAAATCATTCGGACTGTTTGATTTGGGCCTATAAAAGCTGGACCCCTTTTTTGGGCGAACTTGGGCACCTCACCTACAAGTGGACACACTGCATGGCACGTTCCCAGTTGTTGGGAAGGGTTCTCCAGGTCCTCACTGATAAAAGGGGCTCCCCAGCAATTGCAGACTCTGGATGATGGTATTTAGGCAATTGGTGATGGACCTTTCTCAATCACTATTCTTTCTCTCTCTCGTACAGTAGTGATTAGATGCATCACGTTGCTTATTTTTGCTTGTTGCTGAAGCTGAGTGAGTAATAAGCTTATTGTTTTATCAGATGTATCCTTTTACCTCTGTTTTGCCTCCACGTTAGTAGGAAAGTAAGACCATTCTTTCCATTGGTGTCTGTGCCCGTTCAATCGCCTCCGTTAACTGGGAAAACACCTGCCCCGTGTATTAGGTTTTTTTGTGGTGGTTTATGATCTATATTTAGAAATTAATCTAGAGAAGGAAATTATCCATAGGGAAAGAGTGCCATTTGAGTGTACCTGCTCTTCTTTGGTAAATTTGTTAGGATTTTGGATGCTTGTGCAAACAGCTTTCTGCCTTTTGCTTTTAAACTTGAAATAAAATTGTTGGTCCAGGTTTTAAATAGTGACCATATTGAAGTGGGTATTATACAGTAGGACAGTTTTCTTACTCTTTCGTAATCATGATGTCGCTGATAGTGTTGAGTCTTTGCAGTGAGGACAGCCTTGCTACAGAGGGGCTGTCAGCACACCAGAGAGCCTTATCCCAAAAGCTGGCTTGACACAACCAGAGCAGTGGAACAGGATAGAACAGTGGAAACTTCAGGATCAAATAATTCTCAAAAGATGCTCTCTGCAAGGCTCTCTCTCTCATCATCTGACTCAGAACAGTGGGATTTAGGTCAGAACTTGGATATTCCAGGAAGAAGCAGTCATAGTGCAGTATCTCCTGCAGTAACTGTTGCGTGGTTGCCTGTTTGTTCCAGACTAGAAGACAATCTAAATGCATCATCCTGTGACCCAGTGAAGCTGCCTTCTGAAGTTACTTGTAACTCACCTGGAACACCAACAGTGGATGAGCCGTGGCCTGGGACAGCACTGAACTGCAGACAAGACTTTAAAAGCCTCGTGGTTCCAGGGCAGGTGTCAAAAACAAACTCGATGTGTGATGCAAAATATTCCAGCCTCGAGCATATTGTTGTTGAAAACTGCCTGCTAAATGATGCTTCGACCCTCTTGGCACATGAAAGAAATACTGTCTGTGATGTTTGCTCAGGAAATAAAACAGGTCACAGTGCTTCTGCACCGGGAGCTGCAACAGCCTCTGAAGATGCTAAAGAACCTGAACTGAACTGTATTTGCTCTGGTCTTGAGGTACTGGGGATGAATACTGGTGTCAAGGGGAACTCAGACAGTTCTTTAGGTATTCCTGCAGCTCTTGTAGGAGCATGTTGCTCTGATGCAGTGGACTCCGATGTGCTGACTGAGACAAACGGTACCTTTTGCACTCATCAAGGAAAGCATCTGCTGAGTGGTGTTGCCACAGAAGCTGATTCTGGATGGCTGGCCTCCAGAAGGCATTTACAAAACTCTGAGGAATCCTCCAAAGCATTTCCTGAGAAACCTGAAACCCTTGAAGAAACTGTGGGGGACAACTCCAACAGAAATCCCCTGAAAAGCAAAGGCAGGCCTGGAGAAAACTGCCAGTTGCTCGGGCAGCAAAATATGGAGATAAAAGTAACATCAACCCCAGTGAAACAAGAAGGCAGGCTAAACCCAGCAGCTCCTTTGACCTGGGAGATTCGGGAAGGCAGCTACATCGGGAATTGCTGTCACAGAGATGGTTCACAATTCAGTAAGTGAAACCTTGTCTCCTTCCTGAACTCTTACTGGGGTGCTCCTTTTCACCCACAGTTTTGCAGAATGCAGACAGTTGTGGTTAGAAGCTCACAGTGGAGAGGAAGGAGGAAGCATCTAGAAGAAAAAATGGTATTTAGGTCTACCCAGAGGGTATTAGAAAAGGAGGTGGTATAAAGTACAAAGTTGGTAAGAAATTAATCCCTACTGAAGAGTCAGAAATACTCTCAAAACACGGTTAAAATGTTTGAACCTGATAACTTTTCCTGAACAGAAAATACAAACTCCACTGTAAAACTGTAAATTGCATTAAAATTGTATAATGGAATTTGTTTCCTTCACTCCTTCCGCTGCATTCAGTGGCTTCTTGAATAAAATCTCCATTTTTATGTAATCTAGAATAACAGTGCGAAATGAATAATCACAATTGGACACTGACAAGTCTCTGCTGGAGGTGGGAACTCTGGAGGTAGATGATAGGTACCTCTAGAATAGCTGTGCTGGCGTCAGCCCCTCTGATGATTCTTGACTGAGCAGGTGTTGCCCAAATTCTGAACTTTTTGTCAGGAGCTCAGAATTTTGTCCTAAAATATCTGCGGTCTTGTTCAACACTGAAGTTACATTCTACCGTTTTAATTTCCTCACCTGTTTCTACAGGCATACTCTTCGAGGTGAAATGTGCAGAACTGCAGGATCCCACTGTACTTTTCTGTGTCTGGGTGGTGAAAGACATTTCACAGAGCCAAAAGGAAGCTGTAGCAAAGACTCAGCATTTGCTTGCCAGCCTAGCAAACTCTGCCCAGTCTGCTGCTGATCTTTCTACTAGAAGCCTTGGAGAAGTAAGACATCCTACCTTTGAATATTGGGCATTTCTCTCCTTGTTTGACTGTTAAGCTGAAGCTAAAGTCGAGACGTTTTTCAAATTAATGACATGAGTTGGTGGGGTGGATGTTGCTGTTT
This sequence comes from Rhagologus leucostigma, assembly GCA_013397725.1. Lineage (NCBI taxonomy): Eukaryota > Metazoa > Chordata > Aves > Passeriformes > Rhagologus > Rhagologus leucostigma. The sequence goes on from VZTD01005950.1 coordinate 327,818, forward strand.
CTTTGTTTCCCTACTTTTTTATATATATTAAAACAAAATCTCAGTTGCTATTTTGTAACACTTCTGGTGTGGGGCTTGGTGTAGTTCCCTTTCCAGCCTGAACAATGCAGTTCCGAACTGCAGGATACTCAAGGAGTACAGTTCTCACTATCAGAACAAAGATTTCTCCTTTTATCTATTCTTGCACATGTGTATGTTCTTTTCAGTATTTATTCATTTTATAAATGTGATTCTGTGGCTTGCTCATTTTTTTCCTGCTATTGTAACCTATACATATGTACTCAGGCCATCAGATCAGCTTCACTTTTCGACAATTCCCGAAGAGCTGAAGATCTGGAAGGATTAAGAGCATGTGAGGGAGAATATGCAAACAATTACACCACTCTCAGTCTTATTGGCAAAGGCTCTTTTGGCTTTGTCTGGAGTGCCAGGAACAAGAAAGATCACCAAGAGGTGAAGTATTTCTTCCAGCTCTATTGCAATAATAATTTAGGATGAAAACTGAAAGATTAGAGCGTTCGTATTCTGTCAACACTACGCTGTCAAAAGCTTTTCTTTGGTAGTTTGGGGTTTTGCTTTGTTTAAACAGAAACCTGTAATGGAAACAGGGTAGCAAACCTTTGCATTGATGGAGTGTAGGAATGTTACCTGAGACAACAGGTGCAGAATGAGCTAATGAACTAATGAATGTAGCTAATTGAACCTGTTGGAAGAACTAGACATTAATCTCAACAGAATTACAGGTTTTAGTCTTCTGTTACTAAAGAGAATGGCAAACCTCAAAATCTTTATTGTGCCATAACTCAAGAATGGGGAGTAGATACATTGAGATTATGGCAACTCCTTTTTATCAGGAGAAGTATTTTGGGTGCTGAGAGGCAAGCTCTGGTGTTTTCTCTTGCCTGGACGTTAAGTGCTCATTTCCCTCCACTGCACCCATGTGCCAGAAGCCACCACTGCTGTAACTGGCTGATAAGAGAGCTGGCTTGTCAAAGCCTTTGGAATTCAGAGCAGCAATAAATACATTCCATTTATGTGTGTCATTTGGCTCCTAGGACTAAATTAGTTTAAACACATTTAAAGATACTTTAAGCTGTTCCCATTGGGTTACCTCCATCCCTCTAGTAATATGAGGCACTAACAGATTTCCTGGAAATTAACTTACCTGACACTCAAAGCCACGCTTTGGCAGGTGATGCTGAATGCTGTTGTCTGTGTAGGTTGTTGTAAAGTTCATCTGGAAGGAGAGGGTGTTGGAGGACTGCTGGGTAGACGATCCTGACCTGGGGAGGGTCACTCAGGAAATTGCAATCCTGCTGAAGCTGCAGCACCCCAGCATCATTAAGGTACAGTGACTTGGAATCAGTGCAGTTTGCACTCCATCAGGTGGTTCGTTTGAATACTGGGTGTCTCGTGCTCCTCTTCAGGAGTGAAGTGTCCTGTATTGAGCCTGTCTTTTCAGGGAAGAAAGTAACCTGTTTATCCTGCTTTGTTTTGGAGGGTGTGTCACAGCAGGCTATTGCTTGCTTCCACACTTTTATCCCAAACTGATCTGAAGATGTGACTCTTAACAGAAAAAAAGCTGTTTCAAGATAAGATGCGTACCTTGGAAGTGTGATGTCACATCTGAACACGTACTAGTTCAGTAAATAATCTGGACACATCTTGTTTCATCCTCTTTGCTTTGAGGTTGTTGGTTTTGGAGTTTTTGGGGTTTTTTTTTGTCAGAAAGAGAATTCCTCTTGGATTTAATTCTGCTCCCAGTTTTAATTCTGTACTCTTTTCAAGAAGCATTTGTGCTCAGTGAAATGAGACTTTAAAGATTATAATATATGCCAGTTAAACCTCCAAGAGGAGAGCAGTGTTTGTTAAAAAAAAAAGAAAAAAAGGCAGTTTTTGAGGATGAAGCACATGATTAAACAGGTCTTTTATTTATAGGTGCTGGATGTATTTGAAAATGAATGCTTCTTCCAACTGGTGATGGAGAAGCATGGATCTGGTCTGGACCTCTTTACATTTATTGATAATCAGCCCAACTTGGATGAGCCATTAGCAAGTTATATATTCAGACAGGTGAGAGCAGAATTGCTGCATGCAGGTAAGAATTGGTTAATGTAAGAACCAGGACTCTGGTTTCAGTTAATACTGGCTGATCAGCTGGTGTGCTGAACTGGAGTTGTGCTCAATACTTGCAGAACCTTTCCTCACTACTCTGTAGGGCTGATCGAAATGCTGCCTGCAGAAACCTTGTTAAGGTTTACTTAGAAACAACAAAGAAGCCTTTCCAGGACCTTACTGCCTGTGAGGGTTTCCCGTGGAGCCATGGCCCCTGAGCTGTTATCAGGACAGCACACAGCCCCTGCCACCCAGACACCATTCATGTAGCAGTCACATTTCCTCTGAGGGAGGAGGAGAACTCACAGAAGCTGCCCCAAGCCTGCAAAAAGCCACATTTTCACTTAGTTCAGTGCTTAGTTTGGATTGGTTACAGGAGTAAAGGGCTCTGCTCTTTAAATCAAGAAATTATCTTGGATTTTAACGTGGCATAATGCAAAGGAACTCAGGGCAGTTGCCCATGAGTCAGGAGCTTGCCTGAGAGCTGAATTGCCCTTTGTTTAGTGAGTTAACCACAGCAGCAGTCCCCAAATAATTCCCCCTCATGAGTTTTGGAGTAAATTCCTTGCCCTAGGGCATGCAGGAATTGCTGTGCAGTAACCCCCCCACACCCTTGCTGTGCCCACCCTGCCCTCACCTTGGGGTGCTGATGGAAGATGGAAGCCAAAGGTGTCCCTTTAGCCTTGTGATGGATCAGCCCTTTCCTTAACCCAGCCTGGGGTTGGTAAGGCTGAATTGTTCCCTCAGATCTGAACTGCGTTTCTCTGCAGAGGCAGATTTGTATTATAAATAGAAACTTTTCTCCCTCAGCCATCTGCTTTTCTTGTTAAAAACATTGTAGGAGTCACGATCGTCTCCAAGGTGATATCACTCTCATGCTATCCTTAATTATGGCACTTGAAGCATGAATCGTGCAGGAAGAAGAATGGAGTTTAGGAGTGACTCTGTTATTTGTACCAAACTTCGCTCTTAAATGCTTTGTCATCCTGCAGTATGGAAGGCACACAGGAATATCCTCCTGGAGAAACCAAAGGACCCTCCAAATGAAGCTGGGATAAAAATAGAGTAACTTGCCCGATTGTAGCCGTGAGCTCCGATGCTCACAATCACATCCTGACTGCAGCATCCCCTCCTCCTGCACATTTGTGAGAGGAAAGCAGCAAAGGCTCTTTGAAAAGTGTCTCTTCCAAGAGCACTGCAGCAATGCTGACAGGCGGGCCTGAGGCCGTTTCCAGTTACCATAATTAGGATGCGTATCTTGTTTAGATAGTGTCAAAACAAGGCAAAAATGTGACTCTGGGAAAGCTGTGATGCCACATCAATTATCTGGGGCACTCTGTGTAGTAACACCTAGTTCCTTCTGTCTCTTCCAGCTTGTATCAGCTGTTGGGTATCTCCACTGTAGGAACATCCTTCACAGAGATATCAAGGATGAAAATATTGTCATTGCTGAAGATTTCACAATTAAATTAGTGGACTTTGGTTCGGCTGCCTACCTGGAACCTGGGAAATTGTTTTATACCTTCTGTGGGACAATTGAATACTGCTCACCGGAAGTGCTGTCTGGCAAACCGTATGTCACCCTCTGAAAAGTCATTTTTGTGCCATCACACCAAAAAATCCACGTGTGCAGGGCTGGAACAGAGAAGCCAAGCTGCTGTGCCATTGGAACACTGCTAGAGTATCTAACCACAGGAAACTGCAGCGAGATTTAAAGCACTGCAGTGGCAGAAATCACTGTGAAGGTTTGAGTGCATACAAAGCAGGGCACTGTAGTGACAGAAATCAAGCTGTAAAAGCTTAAATGTGTACAAAGTTGTTTCTAAGTCTGTTGTCAGGCTTTCTCTAGCAAAAGCTGCTCTTTCAGAGAGGTGGAGTAAGCAAGTATTGCTGTTGATAGCACCTTCTCCTTGCATGTCTGTGCTTTGTATCCTCCCACTCTCATCCTCTCCGTTCTCCTCTTTTCTATGTGCTTCCCTCTATTTGAATTTTTTGCAGTTTGATCCTTGTTCATCTCCCCACTGATTTTTGTACTCCTCGGGACTCAAGGATTCTTCCCTTGCAGCTTCTCTTGCTGCTGTTTTGGTTGTGCTACCTGAATCTTGGCTCTCTTCCCTCTTCTTTCCCTCTCCAAGTGCTCTGTACCTGGCAGCTGGTGCTCTCGTACCTGCTCCACAAGGAAGCCTCCCCATCACAGGGGTGGCACGTGCTGTAATTGTACGTGCCTGGATGTATCTTGCTCCTGCTTCACAGCTGTTTCCATGGGTCCTTCAGGCAGCTCCTCATAATGGAGTCGGGGGAAGAAGCAATGCAAGGAGGAGAGGAAATTCCTGCTGGGAATGAGATGAAAGGTGAAGCAAGCAGCTCTGCCCTGGGAGTTCCACCTCTTACTGTGTGAAGGAACTGGCATGTTTTCTCAGATGGAATTGAGATAGTTAATAGTGATTTCCAAATAACTTCTGTTTTGAAAGGGCTGGGAGGATGTGTCTGCTCTTCCAGTTAAATATTTACTTGATAGTTTTGGCTGATGATGAAGAAGGTGGAGGGGTAAGTTCTTGTCACCAGCTTACGAATGTGGAAGTCTGGGTGCATGTTACATACGCATCAACAGAAACTGGTTGGCTGTTCTGTGGCTGGTTTTATTTCCTAGAGAAGGATAATGCGGACTCCTCAAACACATGAGAACCTTCTTAGAATTCTCACAAACTTCCTATGTTAAAAATTGGAAACAAGGGCTGTCAACGCCCTTTTTTCCTTTTACTTTCTTTAGCATTTAGACGTGCACTTGCAATCTGGGTTTAGGCAAGCTTATCTCTGTACAGGTACCATGGCCCTGAGCTGGAGATGTGGTCGCTTGGCATCACCCTTTACACCCTGGTGCTTGGGGAGAACCCCTTCTGTGAGCTGGAGGAGGCCTTGGCAGCCGTCCTGAGTCCTCCTCGCCCTGTGTCAGAAGGTGAGCTCTTCCCATTTGCTTTTCAAAAGGAGCAGATCCCTTGGGAAAGTATAAGCAGCGTTTTTTCACCAGAAATAAAGGGGAAGACTGAAAAAATGCTCCCCTCCGTGTTCTGTGATGATTTGAAAAGCTGCTCAGTGCAGCAGAGTTTGGGGGATTTGTCATTCTTTGAATATAGACCAGATCTCTCATTCCCAACCTGCCTAAAATCCAGCCTGAGCCATCCCTCTGCTGTTTCTGCCCAGGTCTCATGGATCTCATGGCCGGGCTCCTGCAGCCCATTCCAGAGCAGCGCACGACTCTTGTTATGCTAGCAGAGCATCCTTGGCTGCGACAGCCTGTGAACCTGGCTGATTATACCTGGGAGGAGGTGTTTGTCTCTGCTGAGCCAGCTGAGACCTCGATCTGAAGGCTTCTTCATCCAGGGACGACTTAGAGAAGTCTGAGCTGTGTTAGCAGGATGGTTCCCATTGGAAGGTTACCTGCTGCTACCCACATATACTCAGTTTGTTATTGTTCTTACCCAGGACATGTTTCAAAGACGTGAGGCAAAGATTTTAATGTTGTTTAAATTGTTCGTAACTTGGCGTATATTTTTATTGGCTGGTTTTATTTTTTATATGTAGTTGATATATCTTTCTGAAAAGTGAGTGAATAAATGAATGATAACATGTCTGTTGGTTTTCTGGAGTGTGTGTGCACAAAGGAGCCTCAAGACTAGACATGTAATTGCTTGATTTGGGTGGGAGGAGTGGGTTGGTGGTGTCCTTTGTTTTTTAATATCAGAGTCCTGTCTATATCCAGGAAAACAGTCCTCGATTTTGATGGGACAAAGATATTGGGAAGAAAAAATAGATTCAATAAAGAGAATTTGGTCGAGACACGGGTAACACGAACATTCTGGGGTACAGCGCAGCTGGGGTCAGGCTGCTTGGGAGGAAGTGCTGGGAAAAGGCAGCGGTTCTGCCGGCTGCTGCTGCTGCTTTCTGACACCAGCTCTGCGGAGAAGCAACAAGACTCGGCTTAATTACTACAGATTAGCTTTGAATCCACTTTGGACTCTGCTATCTCCATCCGAACACATAACAACCTGCCCTCACCTGCCTTCTGTAGCCCGGCGGTGGCACCGCGCCCCGGCTCTGGCCCCCGCGGGAGTGATGCCCCGCGGCCCGCACCGCTCTCGGCTCGGCTCTGCGGGCATCGGAGCGGGCAAAGCGCTCTGTCCGCGCTCTCCTCAGGGTACCTGGTTGTTTCTGCCCCGAGCGAGCCAGCCCTGCGCACCCGGAGGGGCCGGGCCGGGCCTGGCTCGTAGCCCGC
>VZTD01005950.1:334944-358147 GCA_013397725.1 Rhagologus leucostigma
CGCTGCCCCCAGCTCTTCCACGTGCCCCGGAAGAGGCTGGAGGCGGCGGTGCGGCTGCTGCGGGAGCGCTGCCTTTTCACGGCGGAACAGCTGCGGGAAGTGCTAGGAACCTGCCCCACCGTCCTGCTGGAGGAGCCGCGCACCCTCCATCACCAGTTCCAGGTGAGGACCGGGACCCACCTTCCTGCCAGAACCGGCTACGGGAATAGGGCTGTGCCTGACACCCCCCTTCCCGCCCGCAGTACGCCTACTTCAGAATGGGGGTCCAGCAGAAGGAGATGGTGAAGGCTCGGCTCTTCCAAACGCCCTTTGCCGAGCTCCGGAATCGGCACATCTTCTTGGAGCGCCGGGGGCTCTACGAGACCCCACACAAAGGGCAGACCCAAACCAGTAACCCAAAACTGAAGGACATCCTTCAGCTCCCGGAGAAAGACTTCCTGGCTAGCCTGGCCCACTCTACCCCAGAGGAGTATGAGGTCTTCAAGAAGCTGCTGGCTCGAGAGGAGGAGGAGAAGGAAGAGGAGGATGTGGATGCGCTATACACAGAGGATGATGATGATTTGGACAGTGATGAAAGTAAAACAGCCCGGGAGTGAGGAGGTGAGGCTCCGAGGTGACCGAGCCTTCCGCTGTTCATGCACTCTCTGTGTGCTTTGGGCTCCCACCCCACACCAGCACAAGCCAGGGTGGGTGCAGGGCCCCATGGGTGGGGCACCAATAAATCCCATCTGTCAAATACAACAACACTCATTCCTCCTCCTTGACCAACTACTTAAAAAAAAACAAACCCCTCAGTTTCCATAAAGTGTTTTTATTAAAAAAAAAATTAAACAAAACCCCCTAATTTATTTCCAAGACTAGGTTAAAACCTTCCGGCTGCATTACATACTGTGCCGGCTGTGGGACAGGAGGTGGTGGGCTGCTCTGCCGGCTGGCACTGGGACCAGGCTTCCTGCTGCTGTGGGGACAGGTCCTGTGGAAACAGAACTGTCCCATGGCGGGGCCACCTCCACCTCCACAGCCCGTGTCAGCGCTGATCTCGTGGCTGACACAGCAGGGGTGCAAAGACTTTCAGACCGCGGCTCCAAACCCTCCCGTCTGGGTTCCCCCTTGCTTTGCTCTTCCTGGTAGGGGAGAGCTGGCTTCTTCTCCTGCTGGGAAGGCAGGGCTGCTGTGCTAGCACCAGATCCAGAACAGGAGCAGGCAGCCTTGGAGGAAAACAAGGCATGTGTGTCCTGTGGGAGCAAAGCTAGAGGTGGTGCAGGAGGGGAGCGGCACGCTGGCCAGCTGGTCGTGGCTTCACATTGTCCCTGCCACTCGCCTCTGCAGCTGTGCCTCCAGCCTGAGCACTATTACACTGCTCCCAGGAGGAAGAGGGTGGTGGCAGGAGCGCTGAAACTCCTGGGCTTGCCCTGCTCTGAGAGCATCTTCCAAGCTGCTGCTTGAGACGTGGCTGAGCAACAGAGCTCTGTGATGTTTGGCAGGAGGGGAGGGCCTCCCCACCAGAATAATCCCATCTGCTGGGGACACGAGGCTCTATACCATAACTGCGATATATCTCTGGTATGTGTTAATTTATAATATACACCGTGTACGTTAATACACAAATCTATGTTTAACTAGTGTTGTCATACAAACTCACAAAAACTAGGAACATTTCTAAGCTACACTTTTTCTTTCCTTGCCCGCTCTGCCGCAGTGCTGTGTGCTGGTCCTCTCCTCCACGTACCCTGCAGCACTGGTGCCACAGGGAAGGCAAACTCTGGGTGCAGTGTGAGGGGATGGCATGTGGGGCTGGCTTCCTCACCAAGCCTCTGCTACGCCCTGCACTGGTGTGGAGCCACCTACAAGTGTGGTGGTACTGGCATGCCTCAGCTGACAGACTTCAACCCTGCAGATCATATTTAAAATTCTTTTTAGGTGCTCTATTGGTTTCTGAGCTGGAAATTTGGTTAAAACCAGGGCTTGTTTACAAAGCAAAGAAAAAAGGCAGGCAATAGAAGGTGCCTCAGTTTCCCTTGCTGGAGCAGAGGAAACAGGAATGCTCCTCCACTGCCCTTGCTCACCTCACCACTTGGAGCTGCTCACCATTTCTAACTCATCTACAGAGGCTGCTCCTCAGGACATATTTTGGGGGGCCAGATTTCAGGTGATGGCTAAGGCTTTTTGGTCTGCATTGAACTGTTTTATTTGAGGGTTATAGGTAATTTATAACCTTGGATTACGAAAATAGATTGGTGCAGATGCTGTTGGCAAGGAGCTGGGCTGATCCCTGAGTGAAGCGGGGAGCCCGTCGCTTGTGCAGAGTGGCTGGGGGTGCTGAGCAGGGCTGGGCCCCTCAAGGGGCACTGGTGCTCAGCTCCTCAGGGGCAGAGAGGGGGCCAGCAAAGGCAGTGCTGGGCCAGCGGGGGGAAAGGGAGCACTACTCAGTGTGCTGATCCAGCTGCGTGTCCCTAATGGGCTGGAGGAGAGGGAGAGGTTGACACCAGGCAGGAAGGTTCCCCTGCTGTGTTCAACCCAGTGAGCAGATCTGATCTTCCTGGTGTTCAAAAAGCCCTTAGATATGGAAAGACGAAGCTTCTACTGCTTTAAACCCTGTGGAAGAGCAGGAGGAAAATGAGCTGGTGTGCAGAGTCTGTCCAATGCCCCGCAGCTGGCCTCTTCCCACCCTGTGCACTAGTCTTGGGCTGAGAGAAGGGGACCTACTGTCTCCAGGACTCCAGCCTTTGCCTGGCCTTTTCTGTGCAGGAATCTCTTGTTCATGGAACTGCAGAGCCAGGGGGAAGCAGAGCATTGCCTCCTGCTTCTCCACCCCAGCCACAACCAGGAGCCCTCAGCCATAAGCCCTCACACCCGCCTGACACAGTGGTGTGCACCCATCTCCCCGACTCCCTGCATGGGAACTGCCCCTGCCTGCAGCTGAGGAGGGCTGGAGCAGGTACTTACTTCTGTGGCTTCTTCAGTGTGTGACTGTTGCTTGGCCTTCTGGAAGAGAAGGGAGGACAGCACCGTCAGCCCCGTGCCCCTTGGCCATTGCTCCCAGGCAAGCACACGGCACTGGCATCCCAGCCTTGGTCACGTCTGTACCGCTCCACCAGTCCACCCCCAGCCTGAGTGTCCCCGTGCATGCTGGGGAACACCAGCCAGCCACATCCTCCTGTCCAGGGTCACAGGAATGCTGGCACGCTCAGAGTGCTGCTGCTGGCTGTACCTGCTGCTTGTCCTCTCGGAACTGGTGCTCTCACAGCTCTCCTTGTAGCAGATGTCCTGGTGTACCTTGTAGACTCTCCTGGACCTACGCACACAGTGGAGACGTGAGTGTAGGGAACAAAAGGGAGAGATGTGCTTTGATGAGTGTGAAGGGGAAGTCTGGGCATTTCCCCTATTTCCTTCCAGGCTGCAGTAGCCAGCCTTGGCAGGAATGGGGCTCAGCCTGCTGTGCCAGAGGACTGATCCCAGCCAGGCCTTTGTGCCTCTATTGCAGGGAAGCTGGGGGCAGAGCAGAACCCCCCATGCCTGGCGCTGCCCAGGGCTCCCCCAGCCCTCTGCTCGCAGATGGAGAGGCAGCCAGGAGCTGGATGGGATCTGCTGCTGTCTGGGGGTCACACACACCAAATCCAACCTTGCTGCCACGTGGGTGGGTAACACCAGTATGGAGCTGTCACTTCAGCAACACCCTGCCCTGATTGCACAGCTGGGGGGTACCCACAGGGGCATGCCAGGCTGCTTGGCCTGCGCTGGGGAGGGGGCAACTGCCAGCTGGGGTTGGAGACGGCCTTGTGCTTGCTCTCCCTTCCCCAAAGCCGAGCTGCAGGGAGACATCCCCGGCTCAGAGCACAAGGGGAAGGGGGGAGCATAACCTGCAGGCAGTACTCACAGATAGTGGCAGGTGCCTCCTTCCCACACTGGGAATGACCTGGCTTCCGAGTACAGCCGCGTGCACGAGTGTGGCACCTTCTTGCAGGCTGCTTGGGGAATAGGAGAGGGGAGCTATCACTGAGCCCATCCCTGGCCCTGCCTGCCTGTGCCTCGTGGCAAAGGTCCGCTGAGGCCCCCCTGGATTCTTGGCCGTGCTGGAGGGCTGGCCGCAACAGAGCTGACCCACCAGCAGAAGCAGAGCCCCCAGCTTCACAGTGCCTACGTAACTCTCTGGGTAAGGCAGGGGCCTGAGAGCTCAGTCAGGAGCAGGGACCAGACCTGCATTCGTATCTCCTCAAACTAAGAGCAGAGCCCAGCCCCTCTCTCAGCTGCCAGCATGACACAGATCTCTAGTGGGATCCCCTGGGTGCTGGCAGGGTGTGCTGGGTGACCTACATCCTGGGGGACCTGTGACAGGGACAGCCACCAGCCTGGCACTGTAGGAGGGAGCTTGGCCCTCCGGCACAGCTTGGCACTCACCCAGCTGGCAGACCCGGCCCTTGAACCCTGGGCGGCAGGCACAGTGGTAGGACTCGTCATCTCTGGTACAGGTGCCTCCATTCCTGCAGGGATTCTTGGAGCAGTTCTGCCCCTCTCCTGCAAAACACGCTCGACCATCAGAGCCCGGGGCCACAGCACAGCCCTGCCAAGCCCCCAGCATTGCCAGGGTGCTCCCAGGAAGAGCAGATGGGCAGGGGTGCCTGCCATGCCTCCAAGGAGGGCAGGCTGGTGCTGAGCACATTGCCTGTGGGGCCAGGGCTGGGTTCCTGCTGCTGTGGGTCTCCCCTGGGACTTACTCTTGCTCTTTGCCTCACGCAGCTGCAGTGCCAGACTGTCCCAGCTGGACACCTCTGTGTTCTCCAGCTTCACTGGAGCCTCTGGCTCTGGACAATGAGAGGATTAAATGTCAGCTTCCAGGCCAGAGCCAGACCCAAAGGCAGCCCCTCCAAGGGGATCCAGCCTGCCCGCAGCTTTGGGGCACTGGTCAGGCCTGAGACAGTGCTTTAGCCCTTCCCAGTTGGCATCCCTAGAATTGGGGTGACACTCTCACTTCTCCTGGAAGGGTCTGGGACACAGAGTGCTGGGGAGGCAGGGGCAGAACCAGCATGTGCAGTGAGGCCAAGGGCTGCCCTCAGGTGTGCCAGGCCCCTTCTCCACCCCATGGCAAGGGGTTCCCAGGTGCTCTAGGGTATCTCGGGTTGGCACTTGTATTCCCGGTCTTCTGGGGATGGAAAATGGGGGCTAGGTCTGGACTAGTGAAGGGTTTCTCACCCAGGCACCCTCCTCGGGTGTGAGGCTGTTCTTGACAGTGGGGCCTGAGGCTGCTGGGCAAGCAGGGGCTGCACTGGAGGGCTATGGAGCCACTGCTCAGGCCCCTGCTGCTGCTGGCAGGGAAGAAGGGCAGTTGTGCCAGAGTCAGCATCGCCTCCCATCAGCAAGGGTCCTTCTCTGGGCTCCCCCAGCCAGTCACCCCTCTCCTTGGGCAGGGGTCTAACAAGCAGAGCAAATGTTTGCCAGCCCAGGGCCAGGTGAGAGGGCTCCACCCTCCTGTATGGCTCTCCCAGCCCTACAGCAGCCTGCCCAGCTGCCACCTCAACTTGCAGGGAGGTGCAGGAGATGGCACTGGATGACAGGAGCAGGACACAAAGGCAGAAGAGCACTTACGCGTCTTCACAGTGATGGATTTTCCCAGCGCGGTGCCAAACCTGGTGCTGATCCTCCCTCTGCCATCCACCAGCTCCGTGAACCTGGAACAGGAGAACCATAAGGGTCTGGGGCACTGCAGGTCCCCCAGGCCCTATGTGCTGGGGCTCAGGCTGTGCAGCTGCATAAAGCATTCACTGGTGGCATCAGGCTCTGTGCGAGTCCCATGGGGGACCTGCTCACATGGCAAGGGGCCTGCCCGGCTGAGAACCCCAGTGGATGGGCAAGAGGCTGCACCCCAGCAGGAGCCCAGCTTGACCCTGCACACACCTGGACATGGAAACTGGGAAAAGGGGCTGGCTCAGCCTAGTGCTTGGGCCGAGTGCCAGTGGAAGAGCCAGGAGTGCTGAAGCAGTGCCTACCTGGGGGCTGGCGAGGGCTCCTCAGCTGTGTCATGATCTGCTAGCAGGCGGAGCTCGGGCAGGAAAGCTGGGGGCAGCCTGTTCCGCAGAACCCGGGGGTGCCCAGCTTGGCTCCACCGTCTGTCTGGAGCCCCATCCCTCTGCACTGCGGGCCGAAGGATGAGGCTTAGAGGGAGGCAGTGTGAGCCAGCAAACTGACCTCCCAGCCAGTCCCATCATCCCGTCCCATCATCCCCAGGCTGCCAGGTGACAAGCAGACACTCTCCAAGCACACCGGGCATGCAAGTGCCCGTCACCAAGCTGGAGCTCTGCATCTGCCCTTCGCTAACCCCACAACCCCCGCCTCCCTTTCCAGTGGACCTGTCTTGTCCCCACAGCCTGCTGCAGACACCCAGGACTGGGACAGCAAGGGCTCCTCACTCTGTTGGCCGACTGGTTTCCACCCCCTGCCCCGCTTCCCTGTCATCCCGTTGCCTCCCTTGTGCTGCAGCAACGCAGCAGAGCCCCGCGAGCACTTACAGGTGTTGACGTAGAGGTGGATGGGCTCGCTGTGCACCTGGCCCTGCTCCGTGTTCTGCACAGCTGTCAAGGACAGGTGGTACCGCTGCCCAGGCAGCAGGTCCCGCACCGTGTAGGACACGAGTTTCCCGTTAGGCACGTAGCGGCTCTTGATGCTCTGAGCAGTGGTGACATTGATGATGTACCCCTCCATGGTGCCAATGGGCGGCTGCTCCCACGCCATGGACACAGAGGTGGCGGTGACGTGGGAGGCGGTGAGGTTTTGTGGGGGGAGAGGCCCTGCGGCAGGCAGGGGATGGGGAGGAAAGCGGTCAGAGCCGGTGTCCTTGAATGGCCACTGCCCTATTTGCTCACAACACCTTACAAATGTGCCAGGGCCCCAGCTTGCCTGGCACTGCCCGGGCCAGCCCCGAGCCTGCTCCAGCCGTGGGATGCACTGCGAGGGAATGCTCAGCACTAGGTGCTTGCCAAGACAGACAGAGCCTCACTGCACCCTGGCACCCAGGTCAGCCCTCGCCTTCTGACTGCCAGATAGCAGGGGGTGAATCGGGCCCATGCATGGGGCTGGGCTCACGCTCTTCTCAGAGACTGAGCAACATTTGGCAGGGGAGGACATGCCAGTGTCTTTCCTGGCCTCCGCAGGCCTCCCTGCACACCTCCTACCTGCTGTGCTGGCCAGACAGTCTGGCAGCTCCCACACCTCTCCCTCCCCACAGCTTTCCTGCCAAGCCCCTGCTCCTGCCAAGCCGGGATGGCAAAGGCAACCTCACTCACTTGTCCACACATGAAAAGGGGCTGTGGCCAGGCTCTCTGAGGGGTGGTCTTCCACTCCCAGGCCGCTCAGTGTCGTGACATGGATGATGTATCTCTCTCCTGGCTGCAGGTCCCTGTGGAGGAAAAAGATAGGGTGGGAAGGGGTAAACCTGAGGGAGCGAGTGCCCTGGCAGCCACCACCACCCCACTCACAGGAAGGTGTACTTGGCCACGCTGCTGTTCAGCTCCACGGTGCGGCCTGCCAGGTCCCCCATCTGGCGGATGGAGACCCTCACCCTACTGACAGTGGAATGCTGGAGTCGGTGGAGAGCCCATTGCACCGTGATGGCACTGGCAGTCACATTCGTGATCTCAAAGCCTTCCACCGGACGCGGTCCTGGCCGGAGCAAGCAGAGAGGACTACGGTCATCGTGGGTCACCCCATTCCTTCCCCATGTGCCCCCAAGGGGGGTCCTGCCAGCACCTCTGGATCACCTTCCCCAGTGGAACAGCTCAGTGCCACCTCTCCCACTGAACTCATGCTCTCCTGTCCTGACAGCCTCCAGGCAGGCGGGAGGCACATCCATCTGCCCACCCACAGGGCCTTGTGCCACTCAAAGCACCCCTGAGGCTGTCCCCTCTGCCCCAGCCCCCCACCACAGCTCCAAAGGGGCTGTAGTGCCCAGGCCTGGCTCTAACCATGGAATCATCAAGGCTGGAAGAGATCTAGATCATCCAGTCCAATCATCCTCCCAGCACTGTCACTATAACCCCTAAACCACATCACCTAGCACCAGATCCAGATGCCTCTTGAACACCTCCAGGGATGGTGACTCTCCCACCTCCCTGGACATCCTATTCCAATGCTTGACCACCCACAGAGTGAAAAAAGTTTTACTATCTAATGATAGTAAGTCTCCCCTGTCTTGGCTTTAGGCCATTTCCTCTTGTCCTCTCTCTGCAGGCATGACAGAAGAAACCAGCCTCCACCACACTACAACCTCCTGACGGGGAGTTTTGGAGAGCGATGAGGTCCCCCTGAGCCTCCTCTTCTCAAGGCTAAACAAACCCAGCTCCCTCACCTGTTCCTCAAAAGATATGTTTTCTAGACCCTTGACAAGCTTTGTTGCCCTTCTCTGGACATGCTCCAGCACCTCAATGTCCTTTTTAAAGTGAGGAGCCCAGAACTGAATGCAGTGCAGTCTCAACAATGCCAAGTGCAGAGGGATGATCACTTCCCTAGTCCTGCGGGCCACGCTGCCCGTGATACAGGTCAAGATGCCACTGGCCTTCTTAGCCATTTGGGCACACTGGTGGCTCATGTTCCGCCAGCTGTCGAACAGCACCCCCTAGTCCCTTTCTATTGAAGAGCTCTCGAGCCACTCCTCCCTCAGCCTAGAGCTACAGGGGGTTGCTGTGACTCAAGTGCAGTACCCAACACTTGGCCTTATTGAACATTATGCTGTTGTCCTTGGCCCTTTGATTGAGTGTGCCAAGGTCCCTCTGCAGAGCCTTTCCACCCTCAAGCGGATCAACACTCCCATCCAACTTGGTGTTGTCTACAAATTTACTGAGGGTACACAAAATCCCTAGGTCCAGACCATCAGTAAATACATTTAACAGCACCGGCCATGAACTGAGCCCTGGGGAACCCCACTAGTGACTGCTAAGTCCATGACACACTTCAGGTGGCCATCCTGACCCCAGCATCCAGCCATGGCTTGAGGCCCCATGAGATGCTGTGCCCAGCGCTATGCTGCCATCTCCTCCCCTGGGCTTCACTTGGTCTCAGCCCGCTGTGTGGCTGATGGGCTTTACCACCACCATTCTCCTCTCCTCAGAGGCCATCTTCTTTCCTATGTCTAATTCACTCCATCCTGTTTGCATTTGATTTCCACACCTGCCTGCCCTAGAAAGCAGGATCACAGCTGCTCTGCCTGTCCATGCCGCAGAGGCATCACTGTGCCCCTTCCTCCACCCACGGAGCAGAGGTGCCTGACAGCCTCTGCCCTTGCTGGCATGTTCCCACACCAAGCCCAGCGGTATGGCAGCGTGACTGGTCCATGGGATTGCAGAAGCCCCACTGCCTGCCTTGCACGGAGGCTCCTCATACTCTCCTGGGCACAGTGACACGGAGCAGAACAGCCTGGCCCCAATGAACGGGATTCAGGAGCAGTCCCCATTGTAAGCTCCCTTGCAGCCCCTGGACAGGGTGAGCCACAGGGTGTCAGGCCTTTTACTCACAGCAAAGAAAACAGCGATTCTCTGTGTCAAGCACTTTCCAGAGGCCCCCAGCTGGATTTTAGGACCCGCACCAGCAAACCTGCCAGGTTTGACACCATGCTGGAGCTGGTGGCAGGCTGGAGGTGGCAGCACAAACCCCAGCACCTGCAGGGGCCGCGCACGCTCACGACCGTGATCCCCCTGGGGACGCTACTCACTAGTGCGCGTGGTGAGCATGACGGGCCTGCTGATATCATTCTTGTTGTTCACGTTGCGTTTGACTGAAAAGACAGAAATATTGTAGGCTCTGCCGGAGGTTAGTGCCCGCAATTGGTGGGCAGAACGACTTCGGTCCACAAAATCTGTCCTGCGGTAAGAGCCGTCGAGGGATACGTACGTCACGGCGTAGCCGTCAATGAGTTGCCTGGCAGCTGCGTCCTCAGGTGGGTGCCAAGAAATCAACACACCAGTGTCCTCCACCCTTTCCACCTTTAATGAGGTTGGTGGCAGCAATTCTTCAGGGTGTGTGCAAAAGCAAAGGGGAGAGGTAATGCCATGAATCTTTAGAGAACAGACCCCGTCAGCAAGCGGCAGAACAGCGGCGGTAAGAGGACAAGGTCCTCGCTTGTCTCACTTGGCACACCTGGCAAGGGCTCTGTGGGTGTAAGCCACCCCTGGCTCAGTGGGCACAGGACAAGCCAGGGAGCCAGGAGCATTCCCTGGTATCACTGGTGGCCAAGCACTTGCCACTGCGGGATGGGGCGAGGGGTCTTGGGGAGGCCAGTGCCAAGAGGCTTCCCTCAGATGCCTCTGCCTCCCCTCCTGAGGGCATCCGAGGGATTGCCATTGCTGCAGGGGAAATCTGTCCCCCATGTCCTGGTGCCAAGCTTGACACCTGTGGCAGCGACTCAGCATGCTAGCACCCACCCATGGCATTGGTGGGGCATGGGCTGCCCCCCCCAAGGCGAGCCCCCAGCCCTGCCCGCCTCAAGGAGTGCTGCTGGTCCCGGATGGTGTTGAGCCCCTCGTGGGCGTTGGGCACTGCCAGGCTGGCGTCAAGCCCCACATCACGTCCTGGTGCCGCTGCTGAGGGCCTTTACCTTTTTCGCAGTTCTTGCCTGTGTAGCTGACTTTGCAGGTGCAGCTGTGGGTGCCATTGCTGGGCAGGCAGTAGCCTCTGCTCCCACAGGGGCTGGAGAAGCACGGGTCACTGGCTGTGGGAGAGGTGCCAGGTTTGGCAGTGTCAGCAGTGCCGCTGACCCCGGGGCCACCCTGCGCTGCCCTGCCTGCCTCACCTGTCTCACAGTGGTAGCCGAAGAAGCCCTCTGGGCACACACAGAGGTAGGAGCCCCCGTAGCTCTCACACTCCCCTCCATTTTGGCAAGGGTCTGACTCACAGGCATCCACTTCTGGAGGTGGGAGAAGGCCGGCGGTGAGCATGCCAGCATGCCAGCAGCCAGCTCCCACGAGCGACCGACAGTGACAGAACCCCGAGGGGGCAGCAGGGCAGATGCGTAGACCAGGCTTTGGCACAGGTGGGCTGGACACAGAATCCCCCACTGTGCACCACAGAAAGGGTGGACACCTTGGAAAGGACGTCCATCACTGGTGGACACCCCAGTCCTTGCTCCCTCCCCATCAGAGCGGTTTCAGCTCTGTCCCCAAAACTACAGGCAAGGAGGTGCAACAGAGAGCACCCAGGCGATGGCCTGGGGTCAAGGTGTCCAAGACAGTGACCAGCCACCTGGCACGGTGCCAGCCCTGGCAGTGTCCTGGTGCCCATGGTCCAGCCTCCCACTGACCCAGGAAGGGAGAGCCCCTACCTGTCTCGCACTGGGTCCCCAGGAAGCCCTCGGGACAGAAGCAAGCAAAGGACCCAGGGAGGTCCTGGCAGGTCCCGCTGTTCTTGCAGGGCTCCGACTGGCACTCGTCAACATCTGGGGTCCGGCAGGAAGAAAGGTGCCAGCTCAGCACAGAGATGGCTGGTGGCTAGGGACAGGGGCTTGGAGAGGCAGCACTTCTCCCACAGGGCACGGACCCTTGCCATGTCACTTGCTTCCCCAAGCCCAGTGGCGAGGAACATCCCTGCTCCTGGATGCCCACTGCCTCATGCCTGCCCCTGAAGCACACGGCATGGGGACGTTCCTTCAGGGACACCTGGGGACAACTGGCAGTGCGGGGCTGTGCCAAGAGATCCATTCCATAGGGTGCCTGTGTCATGTCCCCTCATCTAACTTCCAGCAGCCCACCTTCTCCTACCACTGTCCTCTGCCAGATCCCAGGGAACCGGGCCAGAGCCACCTGCCAGAGTCCCACACCTCTCACGCTGCCCATCGTCCCCAACCAGGAGCAGTGTCTCCCTGCTGGAAAATCCTACAGCTGGCTGGGAGTCCTGGGAGAGAAGCCCTTGCCTCAGGCTGATCCAAGCACACACAGCTCCTGGTAACCTAGCTCCTGGCCATGGAGTTCGCAACCCACTGCTCTTTCCCAAGGGCTGGAGGGTGAGGAAGGGATTGTGGCAGTCCTGGAGCATGCCTGGCATGGTCTCTTACCCAGCTCGCAGTGGTAGCCGGTGTAACCTGGCTCACACAAGCACAGGAATGCAGAGACACGATCCTTGCACTGGCCACCGTTCAGGCAGGGCTGCGACTGGCACTCATCGATCTCTAAAGGCATTTGAGCAAGGGAGAGACAAAGGGAGAGACATGAGCACGTGACAAAGATCCTGGGGGGAAAGCAGTAGACAACTGGAGTACATATCCTGGGGTCACCAAACCATGCTCGTGACCACAGCCCACCGGGATGGTGTCCCAGGGCTTGTCCACTCCCCAGCACTCCTCACCATCACATTCGGGGGGGTCGCTCCAGACACCTGGCACACGGCAGACACGGGGATGGTTGTGTTGGCTGAGGATGTAGCCCAGCTCACACTGGTATTCAGCCAGTGAGCCCACCTTGGTGGAGTTGAAAGAAGCCTGGGCATGCTTCACGTCACTGGGGATGCCACAATCGACCTCTGGGGAAAGACAGGGGATGAATGGGGCCCACAGAGGCGCCCCAAGTCCCCAGCCGGAAGGAGAAGCGCAAGGCCCTTACCAAACTGGCAGTGCTTCCCTACATAGCCCAGGGAGCAGGTGCAAGCATAGTCCCCGCCGAGGTCCTCGCATGTAGCCCCATTCTCGCAGGGGCTAAGAAAGCAAGGGGAGGGCACTGGAAGAAGAGCAGAGCAAAGAATGAAACCAGAGCCAGCCCCCTTCCCCTTCCAGCAGGGCACAAGGAAGAGCTGCAGGGAAGGGAGCTCAAAGCAAGCAGCGAGCTCCTGACAGTCAGGCCCATCATCCCCCCAGGTACCGGCACGCCCTCCTCAAACCTACCGATCTCACAGTGCCGGCCGGTGTAGCCTGGGGGACAGTCACACTTGTACTTGCCGATGTAGTGGAAACAGGTGCCTCCATTCTGGCAGGGCCCCGATGCACAGGGGTCCGGCTTACCTGGGGGCACAAGGAGGGCGTGAGCCTGGTGGGGCAGCTGTCACCTGTCCTCCCTGTGGGGGGCGGGGGCTGTACCGATCTCGCAGTGCTTGCCGGTGAAGCGGTAGGGGCAGGTGCAGTGGTACTCGCCATCC
Source organism: Rhagologus leucostigma (assembly GCA_013397725.1). NCBI lineage: Eukaryota > Metazoa > Chordata > Aves > Passeriformes > Rhagologus > Rhagologus leucostigma. Next base: position 348,049 of record VZTD01005950.1, read on the forward strand.
GCCTCCCTGCAGGTGCCCCCGTTGCGGCAGGGCCCCGCGCTGCAGAGCCGAGGCTTGGCTGCAGAGAGAGCGCCCAGAGCGGGGTCACCCAGAGCAGCTGCCCCCCCCCAACAGCACCCCACCAAACCCCTCGCTGCGGGAAGGCTGACTGCACCCCGGGCACAGCAACACCACAAAAATTACACTGAAGACGTGTGCTGGGGCCTTGGGGGCCCACAGGTGCGTGATGCTGGGAGACAGCTGGCTGCTCCCAAGGGCAGAAGCTGTGGCACGTAAAGAAAAAACACCAACACTGATGGTGTTGTACAGGAAATGACTGGATCTGCTGCTGCGACTGTTGGATGTCACGAAGGGAGTCACGCAATCCCTCCCTCTACCCTGTAGGATGGGATGTGAAAACCTGCACCAACTCCCGGCTCTGCAAGTAACTGTTCATCTCCCAAAAAGGTCCAAGCCCTTCTCCCAACCTCTGCCGGGTGCTGGGGCCACAGGGAGCACTGTGGAGGTACCTTTCTCGCAGTGCATGCCAAGGAAGCCTTGAGGGCACTCGCAGGTGTACGAGTCGTCGTGAACCTTGCAGGACCCCCCATTCAAGCAGGGCTCTGAGTCGCAGGGGGATGGCATCGCTGCAGAGCCAAACACAGGGCATCACCGAGGACATACAGCCAGGGGCACAAGGGCAGCTTCCCTGCTGGTGAGGGTACCCCCTGGTCACCCCCATCCCAGGGCTGTTCCCGCATCCCCGTGGAGTCTTACTGTGGTTGGTGCCGTAGTTGGTGTGGCAGACACAGAGGTAGCTCCCGCCATACTCCATGCAGTACCCACCGTCCGGGCACTGCGTGTTCATGTTGCACGGTGTCGTGGTGACTTCTGCAAACACACGGCCAGTGCCGGCTCCCTCAGCCAGGGGGCAGGAGGACACCCACATGGAAACAAGAGTCTCCTAACTTTGCAGGGTCCAGTGAGACAGGACAGACCCTGTGGCACAGACAGTGCAAATGGCAATGCCCAGCCTGGATGCTCAGTGAGCTTCAGTGAAGGAATGCACAAAGGCTGCGACTCCCTCCCCACCCATGGGAGCTGGGCTGAGGCAGAGGCTGAGAAGCACAGCTCAAAGAGGGAGTGATGGAGATGGAAGCACTGCCATCTCACCAGGGGACAGTATTTCCAGGCTCAAATTCAGTGCGTGCCCCTGGCACTGTGTGAGGTTCAGGCACAGGCAATGCCTCCTTGCTGACCCACAGACTGCCTGACTCAAGCATCCCAGAGGGAATGAACACAGTAGGAAAGAAGCTTTCACCTACCAAATTCACAGAGGAGACCAAAAAACCCAGGAAGGCACTGGCAGACGGTAACGTTGCCCTCCAGACAACTGCCCCCATTACGACACTCACAGCCCTCAGAGAGCTCTGCAAGAGAGGAAACAGGAGCTTCTCAGGACCTTTCCTGCTTGTGGGCTGGAACAGACAAGCGGCCTTTCCAGATGCCACCCACAGGGGAAGCTCAGGTGGGCAGCAGCCCTGAGGCCCTCAGACATACAGGCACAGCCTCCTTCAGCAGGACAGACCCTCTGTTCAATCCCAGAGCCCTGAACAGGCTCTCTGAGGCTGCTGCTTCTCCCTCTCATGAGCATGAAGGCTCCCCTTGAGATGCTGCACCCCACTAGCGAGTCCCCTCAGTCGGTACTCACGGTCTCGACAGTCCTGTCCAGTGTAGCCCTCCTGGCACTCACAGACGTAGCCCCGCTCAGTCTCCAGACAGCTGCCCGCGTTCTGGCACGGGTCGGAGAGGCAGGCACCAGGCATGCGGGGCCCTGCTGTGGGGAATGGGGAGCCTGAGCTGGAGGGGTCAGTCTGGGGCTGGAACACCCCCTGTCCTGGGGATCCTGCTGGAGGTCCCAGCACAGTCAAGCAGCCCCACAGGAAGGTGTTCCCTCCTGGCAGCACCATGGCCCCTCCACAAATGCTGCCCGCCAGTTTCAGCAGTGCCTGTGACTGACACAGCCCCTTTGCAGCCGTTTGCCCATCCCTGCCAGTGCCCCTGACTGCAGTTCCCATGCCAGGCTGGTCGAGGCACAACCTCACGCACCATACTGGCAGTTGTTGCCGTAATAACCCGGGGAGCAGGTGCAGATATAGCGGCCAGGGCGGATGTAGTTGCACGTCTGCCGGTTCTGGCAACTCCGGTCCTCGCAGGAAGATGAATCTGGTAAGGGGAAAGCAAGGAATTGCGCATGAGTAAAGCCTGGGCCTGCGAGAGGAGCCATGATGGCCAGCAGACCACGGGGGACACAGTCCCTGGCACGGGTCATCCTGGGGCACAGGCACCTGTCTCGCAGCGCTGTCCCACAAAGGGCTCCAGGCACACACAGGTGTAGTTATCGACCAGGTCGATGCAGTGCCCGCCGTTCAGGCATGGGCTGGACTCACACTCGTTCACCTCTGCAAGGGGAAGCCAGGAAAGGTGGTCAGGTTACGCGTGGGCACAGCCAGCTCACCTGGTGCCTCCCAGCCTGGATGATGCTCAGGAGGGTGAAGGCGAGAAAAAAATAGGTGCCACTGGCAATTCCAAACATTCCCCTCCCAAAACTACATGCAGGAATGAAGCTGACTGGGAAAGAAGCTTGCCAAGGTATCAAATGCCACCATCTCTACCCCATACCTGTTTCTGTCACCCACCTGTTTGGCAGTCCACCCCCGTGTACCCTGACTGGCACAAGCATGCCGCTGTCCTGTTCGCCACCTGGCAACTCCCACCGTTCTGGCACACCCTGCTCTCACATGGTGATTCTGCTGCAGAAGAACATCAAAAAAGAGGGGCGGGGTGTCAGCCTAGGCATGGGACCAGCACACAGCACCCTCTACATGTGGTGATACCAGGCCTAGGCAGAGCACAGACTGGAGCCACCCATGCACCTTCTGTCAGGAGACAGTGGCCATGTCCCCAGTCATGACTGTCCCCAAAACCTGTCCTTAAGCAGCTCAGCTCTTTCATCCCCCTGCACCTCCTCGATGTCAGTGTGCTGTGCTGGGTATTTCTCCCTCCCTTCCTTCCTCCCCCACAAGTCAACTCCCTTCTCGCCTTTTCCACTGGCGCGGCAGCTTGCTGGGAGCCAAATGCTTTGGCGGCACTTCCACTGGCAGGCGGAGGCCAGCAGTGGGGGAAACCAGTAACCACGGCCCCTGCCAGGGACTGGGAGGGTCTCCCCTGGCTTTGAAGAGCTTGGGACCAGAGCATCACCTGCAAAAGCAGGGCCTGCAAGGCTTGTTTGAGCACTGGCTGCCAGCTTTTCTGGCTAAGGGAGTGGTGGTGGAAGAGTGCTGGCAGCAGTGCTGAGCGAAGCCCTCAGAAGAGTCAGCAGCAGGAAAGGCTCACGGCCAGAAAAAAGCTTTTTTTGCCTGAAGCAAGCTGAAATCCAAGTTGGCTGTCACAAACTGCTAGAGCCCAGCAGCTACTGCAGGAGCCCTGGTCTGAACAGCCCTCCCAAGAGCAGGAGTGCCCCCCAAGCCTGGGTCTCTGCTTTTCAAGTGCCGTACTGCTCACCGCTCTCGCAGTTGTTGCCTCTGAAGCCTGGCGGGCACCTGCAGGTGAAGCTGCCGGCACCATTGAGGCAGGTGGCTCCGTTCTGACATGGGTGGGAGAGGCACTCATCCACATCTGAAACAGAGCCCCGGGTGGGGACAGGAGCTCAGAGCAGGGACAGACAGACTGCCAGCATGCAGCAGTGACACTGGGAGCGAAACCTGCTCCCTGCAGCAAAGCGCTCACCAACATGGCACCTCTTCCCGGTAAAACCGGCCAGGCAGGAGCAGGTGTAGGAGGGGTTCCCCGTGATGCAGTCCTCGATACACTTCCCCCCATTCAGGCAGGGCCGCAGCGTCAGGCAGACAGAGGCTGTGGGAACAGGCAGTGACCCCTGTCAGCCCCCACCCCGACAGGGCTCACCTGCCACCTTCCAGCCACACCAGTGCCTTTCCCTGCACCCGCCCGGCTCCCTGGGGTGCTTGGGGAGCCCATGGGGCTGCCTGCCTGATGGTGGGGCACGGTCTGCTCCTTGCGGGCTCCCCTGGGACAGGGGGCAGTTTTACTCCTCCTGTGCAAGGGGGAGAGGCTGCACAGGTCTGCAGCCTGGCTGAAGGGAGAAGGTCTGCTCCACTGGCTGGGGGGACATGAGCATGCCCTCGCTTATCATTCAGGGCAGAGGGAGAGGAGACAGGAGAGCCCATGTACAGAAATTCCACCGATAACGCAAGACACACAGATCACGAGTGGGAAAACACGGCCAGGGGGAAGTGGGGATGAGGAACCAGAGACCAACAGCTCTGTGGGGGATGTGCCAGGACCCTTGGAGTGGGGAGCATGGACCAAGCCCTGGCAACCTAGCCCCACATGGCAGGCTGGCATTCAGCAGCCCTCCACATGGCTCAGCCCAGCATACTGGGACTGATGGACGTATGCACCCTTCAAGGGTGCTGGCCCCTCATGCCCTGCCTGGCAGTGTGCTGGTGGGGTCCCGACTGGAGGGATGTGCACATCATCTCCTCCCCAGCCTCCCTTATCACTCCCGCAGGCTCCTTTAAACTAAGAACTCTTCCTCCCCTTCCCGTTTGCTCTCCCAGCCCGTTCCCAGCCCCAGGGCAACCACAGGTGCCATCCCCCACCACAGCCGGTGCTGAAGACAGTCCCCGCATAGCTGCCTCCCCTCCCTCCCCAAAGCCCTTCCAGACATCTCTTCCACCCCGCGGAGGTGGGGGTTGAGGCAGGGAAAGATGGGGCTGGAGAACAGTGTGGGGGTGGGTTGGGAGTTAAGTAAACCTAACTGCTGTCCTCTTACTTGTATTGCTGCAGCCCCCCACTTGCACCTGGGCATCATCGATTCTGAACACCCAGCGCCCGGGGATACCCACATTTGTCGTCATCTCCACGTCAGCGATGTCATCAGTGCGGGATCCGGGGATGTTGAAGTAGCGCTTTCCATCACCAGCGTTAAAACCTGCCTGGAAGGACAAAGGCAGAGAGTACAGAGACATCACTAGTGCGTGGGGGAAGGCAGCTGGAGCACCTGGACTCATCTCTCCTGTCACACGGCACCACTGGTGGCACCGCTCAGACCAACCTTCCCCTTCCACATGCCACAGGCCAGCGCTCAGCCCTGTCCACATGACAGGACAACAGGGTGAAGTGGACGCTTGGCCTGCTCAGCCCCCTCCCGGGAATTCAAATCCCATTCGCTTCCTCTCCACCTGCAGCATCCTGCCTGCTGCAGGCTGGCAAGCAGGGAGCCAAGCATGGATCAACTGTCGGTAAATTCACACATCTGAGTGGGTACTGGGGTTTTTGCGGGTGTGGGTGTTGGCTTTTTTTCCCTTTAACACAACAACACACACAGGGATGAAATAAAACTACAAGCAAAAGCTGTGCTAGCTGTGGCAGCTGCTCTTAAAGGCTGAGGTTAGGAAGGAAAAGGGACTATGAAGCAGCAGCCAAGGCAAAGATCTGTGGTTTCGGGATAACAAAGCCCCCTGTATGGTCTCAGCTTTGGGAGCCAGAGCACACACAGATATTTAAGAACTCTGAAGAAGAAAAAAAAAAGGCAGGGGGAAGTTTTCCACCTCCAAGAAACCCAAACAGGAGCCACAAGCTCACAAGGGGGATGTGCTACCCAAGCACCCCAGGGGCCACATTCGCCACTTACCTGTGCCGCGATGCCACCGAGCCCAGCAAAGTCCCCCCCACTGCTGGCGTGCATACCCGTGGTCCAGGTGATGGACTCATAGTTAAAGATGGTGAAGGAAAGCTTGCCATCCGTGATGAGGACAATCTGGAAAGTGTTTACCTGCCAGCAGGGAGGGGAGGAAAGCAGTGAGGGACGATGAACCAGTCGTAAAATAAAGTGACAGAAATTACATTCAGCAAAGGGGTGTTTCCTTGAACCCCAGCCTTCCTCTGCGAGCAAGGTCATTAGTTTAATTATTTTTAATCCTAACTTGTTGTGATCCTGAGCTAGAATAGCTCACTTCTCATCCCAGAGGAATGGGGAAAAATGTGGGAAAATATGGATATTGAGCATCTGGAAGGCAAAAGGTGCCTCACTTTTGCCCAAGAAGGCTGACGATGTAAAGCCTCCACATGGCACAAAGAGGAGGGTTTGGTATTGCCAGCCTACTATTGCTCTGTCACAGCAAGGTATCCTGATGGAGCCATCGTGCTCAACTTAGTCCTGCTGACAGCTCCGCGCCACAAGTGGCAGGTCTGGCACTGCACTGAAGGCACACAGGTGGGGTGGCTGCTTTGCCTCAGCTACTCACTGGTGAAAATGAGCTGCCCCCGAAGAAGGTGACTCGGTACCAGGTTGCAATGAAGACCCACTGTGCAGAAAACCCCGGGAACTCAGGGAAATACTGGGCAATGTCCCTGCTCGCTCTCTCCAAGATGGGCTGCTCGGTGCTCTCTCGGTAATATATATCGCCCGCCCGCCGATTATCCACATCCGCCCAGAAAGCAGCAACCACACGCCGGTCCTTGGAGATGGGGAAGGCCACCGGCGTGAACTGGGAGACCTCCTTCAGGAATGAGATGATCCCATTGTTGTTTACCTGCAGAGAGGAAGGGAAAGAAACGGGTGGCCACAGTTGACTCCTGCTGCCAGCAGGAATCCACGTTTTAGAGGTGCTTTCCATTTCATCTTTCTCTCCCCCTCTCCTTTCCACAAATATTGGAGTGCTTCCCCTTCCTGTCCTTAGAAGCAGAGACGTGCCTCAGCACCCACAACACCCACAGCCCCCCGCCCCAGCCGCCTGCTCACTGGAGCGTGGCTGCGGGCAACTGCCCGAACAAACCCAGCCCTGTTCTCTGGGCCAGGGGAAGGGGAACAGCTGCAAAAACTGCAGGAGCCCTGTGCATAAAATAAACAGTGCCCGGTGCGTGGGGCCAGCTCACGGCACCGCTCTTGGCAGGGGTGAGGGCTTGAGCTCGCTCCCTACTTTCATGGCTCACAGGCAGCTCATGGGGCTGGACCCTCCTGGCAGGGGGGCTGTGGGCACTGGCCCATGTGGGCACTGGCCCAGGGTGGGAGGAGCCTTGCTGGGCAGCAATCCATCCACCGGCATGCACAGCACTCCGAGTGAGCCAACGGGCTCTTGATCCCCAGGTGACCAAGTGCCGCCACCCCACGCAAAGCCCCCGGTGCTTCAGCAGGCTGCTCTCATTAAAGTGGGGGACGCCAGACCCCCAGGGTGAGATACTTCAAGCTGTTCCTCAGCACAAACTAATTGGGGCAGTTAGGGTTCTGGGATGCCTGGCTCACGGATGCACGGCAGAGGCAGCCTCAGCCCAGGGAAGGAAACCGGAAATAGTGGATGTTGCTGCCTGGCGTGCTGCCTCCCAACTTGGGGATGCAGTGGGAATGAGGAAGGTGAAGAAAACCCCTGCCTGCCTGAACAGGCTGGATGGGGCAGGGATCAAAGGGAAATACTCTCATCCTGAGCTCCCAAATTCCCAGGAGGACACCCTGCCAGCACTCTGCTGCAGTGCCGTGGCTGGCGGTTCAGTCAGCTCCAAGCCACTCTGTTCCCCAGCCCACAAGCGGCAGTGGGACAGGCAGGAACACACAGCCTCCAGCCAAGCTCTCCAGTGTGCAGTGTCTGGCTCTGGCAAGCCCCCGGGCTGCAGGATGGAAAAGGGGGCCTGGTGCAGGCAAGAGGCTCTCAACTGCAGAGAGCAGCTCTGGCACACAGGCAGGCAGTGGTGTCACACTCGTGTGCCAAAAAGGAGCTGGGAGCCAGCATCCCCAGGAGCCATGTGGAAGCCAGAATGCCTTCACCCCAGCTGCCAGCACACCCAGGCATGGGGGGCTGAGCTGTGATGGCCTTGTGCAGTCCCTGGGGGAGGTCCCCAGTCCCTGAGGAGGGTTCATAGTCTCTCCATTTGAACACAGGGCAGTCCTTACTGTGACTAAGGGAAAGAGGATTCTGTTTTCCCAAAGCCTCCGTAACCCCACTGTGTCCGCAGAGGAACATTCTTCCCTTGATTAAAGCAAGATGGGAGAGAAGCAGAGCCAAAAAGGGCTTTTTTTGTTGTTGCTGGTTTTTGTGAAGGAGGAGGGGGGTGGTTGGAGGCAGCCCTTGAGAATAGAGGTTTCCAGGTGAACCCAGCCCCGTGCCAGTCCCCCCGCACAGCAGCTCCCTGAGGAGGAGGGCTGCTGCCACATAGACTTCTGTGCTGGGGGCGGGCAAGCTGGCCCTGCAGAGCCGTGGGGTCTCAGCTCAGGGAAGGGGGATGCACCGTCCTCTGATCCCTGCAGCTCCTCCAAGACCTAGAGCTACACTGTCGATCCTCTGTGGGACAACTATCATGTCACCTGGCTTCTCCCAGCCTCTTCTATCCTTCCACGGTGCCTCAAGCCCCAAGCTCGGATCCCTCCCACCCGATGGCAGGGCTGGCGCTTTGATCAGGGGAAAAACACGACCAGGTAGGACCAAGGACCCTCTGTGCTGAGCCAAGGCAGCAGAATGGTGCATGAGCCCAGCTCCGGGGTGGCATCAAGGCAGTGCTCAGCCCTCTCCTCCATCAGCTGGATCTGGGTCATCCTCAAGTCCAGAGCAAACCAGGGAGAAGGGATCAGGAAGCTGAAGGAGTCACTGTGCCAGGTGGAAACCGGCATGGGGAGCCCAAATCTCACTCCTGGATGCAAGACAGCACCACCCAAAACACTCCACGGACAAGCAGGCACTTGGGGTTGCCCCTCTGGCCACAGCTACAGGGGACATGATGGGCCAGGCATGACTCGATTTCTCTGGCCACAGTCCCTTCCCAGTGGCTTAGGGGTTGCAAGACAGCGTGTCACCAGTAGTCCCAGCAGCCCAGTGGGTGCAGGGAAAGGCAAGGGAATCGGATGTGCCGAGTGGGCAGCCCAAAGTGCAGCAGTCTTTATTCTACATCACACTCAGAGCCCCATCAACACCCGCTCCCTGCAGCAAGGGCCACCAGCCAGGGGCCACCATGCTAGGGCTGCAGCACACCAACTCTGAGCTCTTGCCCACCAGATTTATCCAGCTCCCTGCTCCCAGGATCCCCCAGCATGTCACCAGGCCAGTCCCACAAGGTGTGGGTATGCAGGTACTGCAGGCTCCAGCCAGGGCTAAGTCCAGGCTCCCCTCCGTGGGTGAGCGCTTTGTCCCGCATTCCCGAGGCAGTGGAGCCAGGATCCTCGTTGGGGACCCCCACACTGAGCCAGGGGTCCAGCATGCTTCCCACGCCTGGGGCTCACCGCATCATCCTCGGCACACCGCTGTTCCTCTGATGTTTCCAGTTAAGTGGGGAATCACCTGGTGACCCCCAAGGAAACTCAGATTCATCCAAGCAGGACAGGAAAGAGGAAATAAGAGGAAGGGAAGAGGAGGAAAGAAATAGAAAAGAGGGAATAAAAGCGAGGGAAAAAGAGCGAGTAAGAGGAAATAAATAAGAGGGAGGGAATAAGAGGGAGCGAATAGGAGGAAATAAGCAGAAATAAGTGGAAATTACTCACATAGAGGCCGGTGTGCCCCGCACCAAAGAAGGGGAAGGGGATGGAGAGGGGCCGGAGCTCGGAGCCACCGTCGTCCTGCTTCCGCGTGGCGGCGTCGCCCTGGGCCGGCCCGAAGGGGTAGAAGTCCCCGAGCGGCACCTCACCACCGGCCCACAGCCACTCGCCCAGTGCCACCAGCACGGCCCAGCCTGCCAGGACACGCATGGCCGCCGGCAACGCCGCTCGCCTCTCACGGGGGCACCAGCCACGGAAGCATGGCGGGGGCGGGGTAGGGCGCGGTGAGGCGAGGCGGGGCGGGGCAGGGCAGGGCAGGACGGCCGCTGAGGGGCACGGGGAGGGCGGCTGGTGCCCGGAGCGGGGCGCTGGGACCGATCGCCCGNCCCAGCCGCTCCCCCCAGCACAGGTCAGCAGTCTCCTCTGCTCCCTTAAAACAGAGGACTGGATGAGAGGGGGAAAAAAAAANACGGCCGCTGAGGGGCACGGGGAGGGCGGCTGGTGCCCGGAGCGGGGCGCTGGGACCGATCGCCCGCAGCGAGCCACGGGCCCCTCAGCTCGGCCGCCGCCGCGCGCCGA
>VZTD01005950.1:359340-377443 GCA_013397725.1 Rhagologus leucostigma
AATCCAAAATAAATAAGCAGCCACATCCGGATTTCTCCCCTAGGACGCTAATAAAGGTTTTATGGGTTTGATATGAATTACCCTCCCTGGCCATTCATCGCTGATTTTCTGGAAGGCATTAGGCTGCACGCCCTGGTCACGGCCCCGGCCTCGGGGGATGCCGTGGTGGGATGCAGCAGGGGCACTGCCATCCTCCCCACACAGCCAGCCTCTGGCCCCGGGATGCCAGCTGAGACCCATCTCTTTCGGGGAGTGACTGTGGGGCCAATCTTCTGGCCGTCGCCATCTACCACCTTACACCGCTCAGAGCGAGCCCAGCGTTCCCATCTCCTGGCCCTGCCCTGCCCTGCCGTGCCATGCCATGCCATGCCATGCCATGCCATGCCAGGCCTGCCACAAGCTCAGCTTCCAAGGAACACAGGGATATTGTAGCAACCTGCCCCTCTGCCAGGACCAACCCCACAGGGCCATCCTGGGCTTCTCCTGGTGGGTTTTACCTCGAGAGAGGGGAAGGGCAGCCATCCCAAACACGAAGGGAGGATTTTCTTCCAGGCAGGCTTTGCACAGGAAAGCAGCACCATATTCCCCCCATGTTGTTCAGCCCAGCTCCCCGGGACATTAAATTGGAAGCAGTAAATGGAGCAAGGAGAACAGCTGTGGGCCCCAGCTGCAGACATTTCCTCTGGGCCTGGAGCTGGAGCCAGTGCGAAGCTGGGCTCTGTGCTGAGAATGCTGGGGGGAGTGTGGGGGAAAGCAGCTCTTTCTCCACACCATCTGGCCAAGCTCTGTCCTCTGCCACCCACTCCATCTCCGGGAACAGATGCCCCTTTCTGCCACCGCCTTTATGGTGCCCAGCTCTTTGATAGCCACCAAAATGGGGCCAGGACCTGCCACAGCCATCCCAGTGGGTAGTTCTGGTGAGGCTGTTGGGCTGTGGAGGGGACAGTGCAGGTCCCAGGGGTATCCTGGATTCTCATCCCAGCTTCCCTCGCACCCGCAGCTGGAGATGCTCCCCAGCAAAGAACCACATCATAGGTCCCAGAGTGCTGAGCCCTGGTGCTTCCTCCTGCACTCCACAGACACCCAGCAAGGGGGTTGTGGAGGCCAGTGGGCACTAGGCGTGCTACGGGACCAGCTCTCCACTGCAAAGTTGCGCCAGAGGGAGAGGTAGATGCCACCTCCAGGAGCGAGAGATGGAGGCAGAGATCCTTCCGCTGACCCCGAGCCTGTATAAATATCCCTGTATTACTGACCCCTTCCACTGAGCCCCAAAACTGGCATCACAGTTCCAGGGCTGCCCCAAACCCACGGGCAGTCGCCCCCTGGTTCCTCCCGGCTACCACCCACAGCCCCGTGGTGGAGCCCACTACCTCCCACGGAAGGCAGCCCTAGAGAACCGCTGGGAAAGAGCACAAAACCCTACCCGCCCCCCACCCCAGTCAGAGCCCGTGCTTGGGGGACGGGACATGTGGAAGGGGCCTGGGGAGCTATTAATGATCCAGAGCGCATTCAGCACGGATGCTTTCAGGCAGAGGGGACTGCAGGTCAGCACATGGTTTGGATTTGGCTCTCCCCTCCCTTCCAGCTAATTGGGCCAAGCCCAGAGAGCGTTCCCTGCGGATGCCAAACACGTGTGTGGCACAAGCATCACCTCCTGTGGGGGAGAGCTAGTCCTGGAAGCTCCCTCCCCAGGGTGGGAGAGGCAGCCAGGTAGCCCAGGGAGGTGCGTGGGTGTTTGAGGGGAGCTGAGGTTTAACGAAAGGGTTTGAACTCGTTATCTGGCCCAGGCTCAAAGAATGCAGCAACACAGATCACGCGCAGAGATGTGGGTGGTGGGAAGGGGCTGGAGGGCAGCCAGGAGGATGGAGGTTACTGCAACACCCAGCTCCCGCTCCCCCAAACCCCCAGCAATGCCTGCCTCCGCTCTCCAGGGCCATGGGAACAGGGGGGATCTCTTTCCCCTCTCCCATCCTTTCACCCCCACCTGCCACCCTGGGACCCTTCTGAAGCACATGGCCTGGGCATCTGGTGGCCACATGTCATCCGAGCTGTGGTGGCAGGGATGTTGCTGGGTTGCAGTTGTGTCCCCTCCCCCCTACCAGGGGAGTCCCAAATGAGCAGAAGAACATGGGCCTGGGGGGTTCCAGGTGCTGCTCCCCTGGGAAGCTCAGGGCTGTTTGGTGATGCTGGGTGAACACGGCACCACCGGGACACAGAAAAGGAGCTGTGGCTTTGCCAGCGACTGCTGACACCAGCACAAACGGGGATGTGCAGCCATTGAGACGGACACAAATCCTCTTCCCTGGGGGAAGCCCTGGCCCAAGGCTCTTGCCCACCTCTGCAAAGCCACGGTTTTGAAATGCTGAGGGTGCTGCTGGCTCTGGAGGGACGGGGATGCTATCAGGGAGTGCCTCAGCAACCCTGTAGCACCAGGGGTCACCCTACCAGCTCAGCTGCCACCCTGTCACTCCCCACACCAGTCCCTGGCCTCACCACACGTCTCAGGGGAGGACAGGGACACAGCACTTCACCCAAGGATACCCCTGGCTTCTGGGGCAGTCCCAGCGCAGGGAACAGTGCCAAAACCAGGACATGAGGGTGAAACCAGAGCCTGGTGAGGTCCTATCCCTGGCTGAGGCTCCTGCAGCAGGCAGCTGGGTTAATGCAAGTGAAAGCCAACCCGCCACCAGTTTTAATGAAGACTTCAAACCTGTTGTGAAGCCACATCGGCAAGTCCGGCATCGCACAGGGCTGGGGCCGGCCATGAGCACCTCCAGCACTGCAGCGGAGCATCGGAAAGCAACACCGGCTTTCCCAGTCCAGCTGAAAGCTCCTCGGATGTTCCGCTGCTTTGATTATTTGACAGACCATGTTTTTTAAATTATTCTTGTATAAATATTTACGCATTTTTACAAGAACCATGCTTTGAGCAACAGGCCATGGCAGATGAAGGGCCAGAGGGGAGGGGGCTGGATGCCGGGTTGCTCCATCCCGGTTCCGCAGGTCAGCTGGGGGTTGAGCAGGACCGGCAGGGATTCAGGGCAGCACTCCTGCCTGGGGCCCCGGGGCAGTGCGTGCTGGGTGCTGACAGCACACACACCCCCACCACCCCCGCCTCCCCCCAGCCGAAGGTGGCTGTGATCCTGCCTTTTCCCCTCACTCCCCCAGCAGTCCCCTCCCCAGGGAACAGAACCCAGCCAAGCAGGGGACGGGCCGGAGGCCAAGCTGCCTGCTGCGGGAATACACCGCCGGCTGCTGCTGGGAGCCCCGTGCAGCCCCACACGCCTTCCTGGCCTCGTCCCTGCTCAGGTCCGAACGCCACTTCCCGCGGACACCCTGAGCCAGGAAAGCCCCACTGGGCAGCAAGGGCTGTTGGCAGGGTGGAGATCACTTCTCCGTTCCCCGCTCCCACCTCGGCACTGCACCCCAGCCCAGCCCTTGCACCTCGGACCAGCTCGGGGAGAAGGCAGGGGGTGCCGGGAACCCCTGAAGGTGTTCCGGGAGAGAAGGGGAAGGGGTGGGAAGGCTCAGGGGCCCCCATATCTGTCCCCAAAGCCCCCAGTCTGCAGGGATGGTGCCTGCAGCAAAGTCTGCTGCTGGACTTCCTGGTGGGGACCCTCTCTGCAGGCCCCGTCCTGCTCCCCAGGATTGCTGCTGTGGATTTTGGGAAGGATAAGGGTGAGCTCTCCCCCTCCCCCATCCACAGATGGGATCCACAACCCAGCCTCGAGTTTTCCACCGAGCTCAGCAGAAATTCACCCAGAAGGTCAGTGACCAGAGAAAGGGATGATCCATCATTAAATAAATTGTTTTCATTTCCCAGGATAAAGGGGAGGAAAAGGGGAGGAGGGGAGGTGTTGTTGGATCAGGACTGGAAAATAAAAGAGCACAAGGCAGGAAAAACCGCCCCCTGTACTCCCTGCAGAGAGCAGCCCCAGCTCCATCCCTGCGCCCTCACAAGGGTTTTACAGCCAAAGCTCTTAATGTGATTATAATAATTATTTCTTTCCTAGCAATTTCCCCCTCCCGCTTGTTGTTTTTTTGTTTTTTTTTTTCTTTTTTTAATAAACAGCCTATTTTGAAATGTCGCTGGGGGAAGCCAAGACTCCAGCTGAGCCCTGGCCTGGAGGAAGGAGCAGGGGCAGGGGGAGCGTGCGAATGTGTGCGGATGCATGTAGGCAAGCATGTGCGTGCGGGAGCACGGGCACCCATGGGGACACCCCGCTGCCGCGTGCAAGCACACCCAGGGCTTTGAAAACCTGGCCGTGCCCCAGGGATGAACGGGGGATTCTTCTCCCTCCCTCTCAGTCTGGGTGCCCCACCGAACCCCCCATCTCGCACCCCTCATCTCCCACCCCTCTGTGTGGTCCCCCGCAAGCCCCAGGGCCGAGCTTTGAAATCTGTTGAAAAGAGACCCTTTTTGCCAAAATAAACAGCCTGTCATGTTAAATTACTCTCTCTTCCTCTCTACCTTCCCTGCCTTTGTCCCCCCTCCCCATCCCAGCCGTTTTGTTGGGGGCCATGTCACTCGGGGGGCTCGTGGGGTGCAGAAGTGCTGGTACTGTGTGGAACTGCGGCGCTGGGGCAGAGCATAACCTACCCCCTGCATCCCAGTGCCCCTGTGCCCCTCCATCTCCTCAACCCCCCAGCTCAGCACCCCAATATCTCTCTGCTGGATGGTGATGGCATCTTGCAGGGCCTGGGGTGCAGCAGTCACACCGCACGGCCCTGCAGAGAGGCAAGCTGGCTGAGGGACACTGGGGGCTCATTGCAGCTCCTCGCCCACCTCTGCTGCGCCAAGTGCTCCCATGCCGCCAGGTTTTTCCTCTCCCTTGCGTGTACTTGCCTTTTATTTTGGGGTTGTTTTCTCTCTCCTGTTTCTAACAGAGCAAAAATTCATGGAACCATAAAACGCCGAGATGGAAACAGTGATTAGCTCACTCAGGCCAGACCCTCTGCCAGTACCAGGGCACTTGCCACCAGCCTCCAGTGACTCGTCCAGACACTGTGCACTCCAGCCATGCCTTCCATAGCCTAACTGACCTTCTCACTAGGAAATTTTTCCCACTGTCTTTGGGCCAAGGGAAGTGTGTCAGCTTGGGCTGATTGCGGGGTTGAGTGTCCAGGTGCTGCCCCAAATGGCCAGCCATGCCATGCAGTGTGCCTGCCCTACGGCTCATCCCATGCAGCACGGCCCCAGCCAGGGCTCAGCCACCCATCCGTGTGGGATGGAGCTTCTGCCCCCCACCACCTGATCTACACCGTTCCCTCCCCACGCCGGCTCTGCTCCCTCCTGCTCAGAGCATTGCTCAGCATCTGGCAGCGCCTCCAGCTGCTCTCACCTCTTCTGGCTGGCCAGCTTTGTCGCCAGATGTGCCACTACCCAGCATCACTCTTCCTTCTCACACTGTGCCTGCAGCGGGGTCACTCTCTGCGCTGCCTGTGCCTGGCAGCAGCCAGGAAGATGCTCCTCCAGGGCCTGCCCCTGGCCCCTTGCCTATGGGGCAGAGGAGAGAATGAGAAGGGGAGAGGAAGTGGTAGAGGAAGGGGGAAGGAGAATAGGAAAGGAGAAAAACAGGGTGAAGAACAAGAAGGAGGAAAAGAGGAAGAAGGAAGGAGGAAGTCAAAGGAAGAAAGGGGAAGGAGGAAAAGAGGAAAGGAGGAAAGGGGAAAAGGGGAAAAGGGGAGGTCCCAGCCTTCAGGAAGGGGCAGAAGGCAGCATTTGCAGCACCCGCCTCTTGATTGTGGCACCCAGAGGTCCGAAAAGTGCAGGTGTCAAAGGCAGGGATGAGCCGAGGGCATCACATCACACTCACTCTTCGTGGCATCAGAGCTCTGGCAGCAGGATGTCAGGGTCACACTGTGGGCTCAGCACTGTGACAAGAGGGCACGGTTACCACCCCACTAGCACCAAGACACCTGGGAGGATGGCCATGCTTCCCTGCCCTGCCCAGCCTTACCTTCCCATAGTACCACCCCTGGCTCTCAGTTCAGCTTCTGCATGATGCCCACAGCCTTCTCCAGCATTCCTGCCAGGCACTGACAGAAGGAATGTCCTGGCTGCTGCTCCAGCAGGGACTCCATCCATGACAAAATGATGCTCCACGGGCACACAGCAACCCTGCCAGCAGTGAGCCGTGCCCCACCACCCCCAGAAAAGTGGTGGCCTGCATCTCTCTGCCCTCTTTTTCCCACATCAGGGCATGAAGCAGTAATCTGTCTTGCCTGGCTTGGGTTCAGCATTCTTCAGGATGAGCCCAAGCCACTCTGATGGGGGTCTGTTGCTTTCAGTCCCTCTCTGGGACGCCAGCCAGCTTGTCTTCCCCACATGATGGAGGAGGGTAAGACCTGCACATTCAGTCCTGGTTGAGACAGCCAGTGGTGTGGGGGACCCCTGCTCAGATGGGGTGAAACCCGAAGCACAGGGCTCAGGTACGGAGATGCAGAGCCCATCACCCACTGCCAGGGGTTTAAAATCTGACTGAGACTCCCCAGCCCAGATCACCCGCAGCCTCCTGGTAGTGAGAAGCCCAGTGCAGGCTTAATGACTCGACCTGCAGGTGCTCAAGGATGCTCTGCAGGTGGAAGCTCTGGCCCTCGGAAAGCAGAGCTCCTTCAGTCGGCCGGCAGAAGGGCAGATGACCGTGAGGGACAGACTCCTACCTGCAGGGCAGCTCCTCAGCCGCGGGGAACTGAAGGAGGCACAAGGACAAACTGGAAATAACCCCGGGGAGATGCAGAATCTGGGCTGTTTAAAAGGGTAAGCGTGAGCCGAAGGAGGTCGGAGAACCTGCCATGAGCCCCAGGGCACTCTCCCTCCCTTCCTCGGAAGTGGTTCCCACTTGCCACACTGGAGCCCTCCCTGGAGCCCTCCCACTTCCCCATTCCCTTCCCTGCTCTGACCAAGGGCAGAATCAGTTTGCAGGAAAGCCTGGGAGGGCTGAACCACACCGTCCTGCTGGGAGAGCCCAGCCTTCCAGCCATAACCGCTGAGCTCCGGCTCCAGGCCTGCGAAGCTCGGGGAGCTGTACCTCTGGAAGGTGATGGCATCCAAAAAGATAACCTGCCCGGAAATCCCCATTCCGGGATTTGTGGGAGGCGGAGAGAAGTGAGGGCTGGTCTGAGGGTAGGACCGCAGGCAGCTCGGGATGGCGGGATGCACCGAACCCCAAACCGCGGCCGGGGGGCGGGGGCCGGCAGCTCCTGCGCCCCCTGGCAGCGCCTGGGCTGAGGGACGGCACGGGCCGGCCTCGCCGCTCCCGGACCCCTCCCCGCGGCAGGTTTGGGGTCGAAAGCCCCGCTTTGTGCATCGTCCCGGGTCGATCCTCCCGCAGCCCTGCAGGAAACCGCGCCCGGGCGGGGCCCCCTGCGCAGCGGGGCGGGCTCGCTCGTAGAGAGAGGCGCCGGGGGCTGCCGCACCTGGAACGCTGGAGCCCGAGGGAGCCCGAGCCTGGTGCTGACAGAGTCGCACTGGGCCTGCAGGGCTGATCTGGGCACCGGCAAGGCAGGCTCAGGGTCGTGCAGCCCTTCCACAGCCCCGCAGTACGGCCCAGCTCCAGCCTGCCCAGCTCCCGTGGGAGCCGCCCGGGTTGGGAGCAGCCGGGCAGGAAGAGCCGAGCTGGGCCGGGGCGGGAGGGCAGCGGGTCGCCTTCACCCGGCACTGGCTGTCAGAGGGTGCTGCCGGCACGTGGTCCCTGTGCCGAGAGAGGTGCGGGAGAGCGCGGGGTGACCCTGGCGTGACCCACCAACTGAGCACTCGCTGTCACCCTTCTGGAGTGCCGGAAGAGGGGCCACGGTGTGACTCAAGCCCCCGCCCTGGGTTCGCCCTGTACCTCTCCCTGGGAGTCACCCGGCGCTGGTGCTCGTCAACGCCCGGCTGTGCTTCCCTCCGCCCGCCCCGCGCCGGCACACAGCCCTGCCCTCCCTGCCCACGCACCTTTACTCCTGCTCAGGAGCAGAGCTGCCATGGAAGCCAACACTTCACTCTGGCACAGCTACCTTGGGGTGATCGTGTCCCGCGAGAGGCAGCGGATGGAGCATTTCCAGCGGGCTGAGGACATCCTGCTCACCCTGTTGGAGAGTGTCCATGCCAGGGAACCCCGCTTCCTCGTGGACTACGCCAGGAACCTGGAAGCCTTCGAGTTCGCTCTCTGTGCCTCTGAGGATGCTGTCACTCTCGAGATGCCCCTGCGTATTGACGGCGACACCCTGCACGTGCTGGCGTGCCAGACCTGGGACACCCCAGCCAGACATCCTTCAGAGCTGAACACCTGCTATCTGAAAGTGTGCTCTCCAGGGACTGATTTGGAGGACTGGACTGATGGCGTGGATGTGATGGAGCACGGAGGTGGTGCGGGGTGCCTGGTTCCAGGCAAAATCCTCCAGCACCTGAAAGAGCTCCTTGTTTCAGCCATCGTGCACTGCCAACGCCTCTTCCTGCTTCAGCCAGGTGCGTACACTGGCAGGGTGCTTCCCAGCCAGGCGCTGCCTCCAGTACTGCCGGGAAGCCCAGCTTCCCAGCTTGGCAGTGATCCCTATGCAAACATGCTGGGACGTATGTTCCTGGGCATGTGGCCCACCCAAAACCGGCAGGAGCAGGTGAGCGAGCACCTTGCTGTGTGCTGGGGTAGGCTTTGCCCTCATCTGAGGAAGGGGAGATGCAAACTATTCCCGGCCATCCCATGGCATCAGAGTCATCCTCAGGCATCTTCACCTGGGGCTGGTGGCACCCTTCTTGGTGGGCGCAGGGTTCACCCAGCCCTGCTGTTAGTCCCCAGGTAGGCTTTGCTCAAGGACTTGGTGTGCTTGGTTTACCCTAACCACGTTCTCCCCTCCACCTCTCAGCCTCCAAGCGCCCCCTGCTCCCTGGAGGAGGCTGTCTGGAGAGTGAGCTGGGAGTGCATCAGAGCTGGACCAGGGCCCCGGGGCATGGGTCTGACCCTCTGAACACGTGGGCCCCAGCTGGCAGCAGTGTCCTCGGAAAAGACATAGTGGGAAGGGGGCCTGGGAAATGCCCATAGCAGTTCCATAAGCTTCTTCATGCATTTTCATCTCCCAGTGGGCTTCTTGACGTGAAGCTCAACCCAGGTGAAAGGGTGATGCGGGAGGACCAGTGGGTCTGAAAGTCTCTTAACCCACTCCCAGCAAGTCCACCATCACCTCCTTTCTCTGTGGCCAAGCCGGTGACCTTCATCTTCCTTCACCCCCGCAAAGTGATGGACCTTTCCTGATCCATTTTTCTTGGACTGCACTGCTTTTCTTGGCACTGTTCAGCCAGCCAGAAGCACAGCTCGGTTTGATTGCTTGAGACTTCCTGCTGTGCCTGACCTTGAGCCCCGTGACGTTTCTTCCTGTAAAACCACCCCAGCACGGTTGGGAGAGGGGTTTTAGCCGGGGAACTGCAACCAAACTGCAGCACTGCAAAGGGATGAGTGGAGTGGGGTGGGACGTGGCCACAGGCGCCGCAGCACATACCTGGTTCAGCCTGCGGGACCGGCTGTGCTAACCTCCTCACTGCTGCCAAACCCTCTGCATCTAGGGGACATCAGTGCTGAAAATCTGCGAGAAGATGCCATGGAGCTCTCCCTGCTGATCCGTGGCAGCTGGAAGACCATTCGCTTTGACATTGTTCCTGTGGTGAGGAGGCAGCAAGAGCCGCTCCAGCTCCAGGGGCGGCAGAGTGACAGGGGCTTCCCTGAAGGCAGCCTCAGGAAGGCCACAGAAGAGGCCCACTTTGTCCCTGCCTCTCCCCACTGCTGGAGGTGAGAGGCTCGGCTGCGTGCAGAGCAGGGTGGTCCTGCACCAGGGATCCCCCCTGGCTGGCAGCGCTGCTGGGTGTAGGCAAAAAGAGGTTGGGAAAGGGCAGGGACATGTCAGCAGGGGTTGAAGTCACCCCCTCATGATGCTCAAACCCTCTTCCCTGTGTTGGAGAAAAAAAACCTCAGCCAAGTTTCAAACAGCTCAGGGAAAGAGAGGAAAGGCAACTGAAGGAGCCCCGTGAAATTATTCACAGGAGCTGAACCCTGACTGTGCAGAGGGTGGCTGCTCTCAGATCCCTGCTTGGGCTTCAGAGACAAGCCTGGGCACCCGGCAGCAGCAGGGTGATGAGGTGCCTCACAGGGTGGGCTGCAGGGAAGAACGGGGCTGGACTGACATGTACCTTGCCTGCCAGCACAACTACCCGGCCCCATGGAGGGGTTGAGCAGCCAGCTGGACCGGTCCATATTTATTTTGGGAACAAGGTGGTCCAGCTGGATGCTCGGTCCCTCGTTGGGGACCAACCCAGACTCTCCTCTGGGGCAGCCTGCAGCCCTCCCCACTATACATAGGGGAGCACAACCCCACTTCACCATATCACTCTCTACAACTTCCTGAAAGGTAGTTGTAGTGAGGTGGGGGTTGGTCTCTTTTTCCAGGCAACAACTGACAGAACAAGAGGACACAGTCTTAAGCTGCGCCAAGGGAAATATAGGTTAGATATTAGGAGAAACTTTTTTACAGAAAGAGTGATAAAATACTGGAATGGTCTACCTGGGGAGGTGGTGGAGTCACCATCCCTGGACGTGTTTAAAAAGAGATTGGATGTGGCACTCAGTGCCATGGTTTAGTTTAGTTGAGGTGTTAGGACAGAGGTTGGACTCGATGATCTTGAAGGTCTCTTCCAACCTGGTAATCCTGTGATTCTGTGACTTCGCCCCACTCTTGTTCCTCCTGGGAAGGCAGGAGGTGCTCAGCAGTGTTCCCATCTCACTCCACACTTCTCAAGTTCTGCTCTGCCAGAGGCAAGTGCAGGAGGTAGATCCAAGATGCTGCATGACTGGGACCGCGTGTGTGGCATAGGGGAATCCCCCCACGCACCAAGTCACTGCAGGCACACTCTCCCCATCCTGGGAGGATGCAGGTCTTCTTCTCCCCTCCCACCAGACCCCACTGTCTTCCTCCAGATCCTCCACTCACCTTCCCATCCTGAAGCTGCTCCGAGCAGTGGACACCCTGAAGGGACCCCGTCTGGACAGCCTTCGCCTGCTCGACCAGCTCCGTGACCAGGACTGGGGAGGGGAGGCTGGGAAAGGCAGTCTGACTTTCAACCACCTGAAGGTAGGTTGGTTCTGCTGGTTGGGACTGTGGCTCTCTGGGCAAGCAGAGCCAAGGCTGCTCCCCTGCAGAAGAACCCAAACAGCAAGGGCGGGTGCCTGCAGTGCTTTGGGGTGTAGCAGCCCACGGCTGTGTCTAGAAGGGATGTGTGCTGCTGCCGGCCATGGTTAGAGGGCTTTGATCCTTCTTCCTCGGATTGAACCGGCAACCCCCAGCCAGAGACGCTTTGTGCGTTCAGCGCTGGGGCTCTGCACTGATGTGCAGGGCATCATCCCCTGGCCCAGGCTGCCTGTGTCTGCTGGGGATGGCATCCCTGTGCTGCCACGCTGCGGGCTGCCCCATGCCCTGGTGTGCTGGGACGTGCCCGTACATGGCTGAGGGTGGCGTTTCTGCTGACAAAAACCTCCCCTCCCCACCCAACCTGTTTTCAACACTCTGGAGCCATGCCAGCTGGCCATGCTGGGGACAGCACCTGGTGGCACAATCCAGGTGTGCCTTGCCTTTAGATGGCTCTCTGAGCTCAGGGTCAAGAAGGGTGAAAGGATGTTTTCTGCTTACAGAATGGCTCCAGCTCCAAGTAACCCAAATCCTGTGTACTTTGCTTTGTGTTGCATTCTTTGATGTTTTGGGAGTGGTGGCTGTGGGGTTTTTTTTTAAGAAAAAGGGCACATATATGCACCTGACCTTCAGAAAAGTATGATGTCCTCCAGCCATTGTGGATTCAGCCCCACAGGTGACCTGCAGGGTGTGAAGGGATGGCCTTCCTGGGATCAGGCCTTGTGCCTGATCCTGTGCTCTTCTCTCCCTCCTCACAGATGGTGTTGCTGTGGAGCACAGAGCTCTTCCCCTCCCCGGAGGACTGGCAGGACCTGGAAGGCTCTGTCTACAGGCTCTTGGTGATCCTTCTCCGCTGCTTGGCCACCCAGCACCTGCCCCACTTCCTGAACCCAGAGGAAAACCTCTTCCAAGGAGCGGCCTCGGACCTTGCCTCCCTCTACCGTAAAGTCGAGAGCTTTGCCTGGGACCCCGAACGCTTCCTCCACTTCCATTTTGGCCTCCGTGTGGGCAGTGGCACGTGGCAGGCAGACCCTGATACCCGAGCCCTCCTGCAGCTCCCCGAGGATGGGTCCTACTGGGACACAGCCTACTTCGACACGCTGCTCAGCCAGGTAACCTCAGCCCTTCAGCTGATCTCGTGAGGCAGCACCAGAAGTCACCTGGGCTAGGAAGTTTGGGATGCGCTGGAATTGGCCCCACCGAGCCCTCTGGCATGCTGTGGAGGCTGTGGGAGGCTGGCAGTGCTGGGGCATGGAGCTCAAGCAGGGTGGGGAGCCCTCTCCCCTCACTTCCCACCTGCTTTTAGTTTCAGGTGTACCGGATCCAGGACAGTGCACGCCGCTCAGCTGTGTCCCAGCTCCTCTCCAAGATCCGTCAAGAAATCCCTCAGCAGAGCTGAGTGGGACCCTGCTGCTGCCCCACTGGGGAGTCTCGAAACTCTGGGGGGTGCAAGGACAGCTACAGGGCCAGGGAGCAGCATGCTGCTGTGTCATTTTATTGAGGAAAGGTGGTATGGGGGAGTGAGCACATCTGCTGCAGCTGGGGGGCATACACAGCCTCTTGGCTGCGCTGGTGGACCCGGGCACTAGGTGCTTCATCCCATGGTACAGAATCTGGAGGGGGATGGCTGGCATTCTGCACTGCAGGGTAGGGAAGGCTGAGGTTGTTGGTGATGGGAGGGGAAGGGACCTATGGTCAGATGCTGCATCCAGCCCTCTGTCCGCTTGCTGAGGGTCACCGTGCCCTGGGGCCAGGGGAAGCGAAAGAACTGAGGGGCCAGGCCATTGGGGTGATGGGAGAAGGGGTTTTGAGCCACGTCTCACATCTGCTGAGCACAGCCCTCTCCTCCATGTCCCCTGCTATCCCAGCTTCTTTCTACCGTGGCTTGGCTTGCTGGGTGTTGCCGTGTCTCCTGCCAGCATCCCAGGGAGGCAGTGGAGTCCCTCTGCTGCCAGCTGTCTGCAGCCAGGTGTGCAGGGCAGTGCCGGGCCACCTCCCCCAGCCTTCCCCCCACCCCGGCAGGGGTGCTCACAGCCTGCTGCGGTGGCAGCGCTTCAGGGCATCTTGCAGGGCTCGAAGCACTCGGTCCACGTTTCCGCTGGTTGAGTTGCAGCCCATGAGGCCGATGCGCAGGACCTGGGAGGAGAAGGGTGAGCGTCTCCCTGCAGGACCCACCTTTGCGTCTGTGCCTGGGCAGTCCCGTGCGGAGCGGGGGACACGCAGCCGGGCATGAGCGGTTGTGCACAGCTGCCTCGCTCGTATTTAACACACACGGTTCCTATAAAGAGGTGTCACCCCGCTAATTACGTGCGTGGTTATTCAATGAGGCGGTGATTGTGTGTGGGTACGCTGCTATGCGTTGCTCCGGGCAATGGGACACAGCCAGGCACACTCGCTGACGGCAGCCGGAGAGTGGCAGGAATATGGGGGTCGGTGCCCAGCCACGGGCAGCAGGAGGGGAGGACTCTGCCCACCTTGCCCACAGTGGGGCCCAGGCCCCCGGCGATCTCCATGCCGTGGTTGTCCATCAGAAAGGCCGTGATGTCCTTGCAGTTGTAGCCCTCAGGCACCCTGACAGTGGTGACGGTGGGAAGTCTGGCCTTCTGAGGAAGAGAGAAACTCGATTCAGTCCCACATCCCCCGGTGACCCCAGCACACTGCCGGGAGAGAGCATCGCTGAGGGGGGAGTTTTTTCTCCGGCATCAAAAGCTGCCCAGGCACTTGTCCAGCTGCACAGGGCTGTGTCCTCATGCTGCCCCTACTCTGCAGTGGTGGTGGTGGGCTTGCCCGGCACCCACCTCCTCCTTCACAAAGAGCTCAAGCCCCATGTCGAGCAGCCCCTGGCACAGCTGGGTGCAGTTGGCCTGGTGTCGCTCCCAAGAGCTCTCCAGACCCTATGGGCAGAGAGGAGAGAGAAGGTCTCCGCTGCTGGCAAGCACCTCCTGGCACCCACTGCTCCTCCAAGCCCCACGGGCACTGCTGGTGCTCCCCTGCCTGTCTGGTGCCACTAACCAGTTCTGCCAGCACGGCCAGGCCTTCCCGCAAGCTGAAGAAGCTGTTGATGGGTGCTGTGTGGTGGTACCTGCAAAACTCAAGGGGCACCCAGAGGGGATCAGCTTGGCTGCAGCACAGCAGCCCCTTGCTCGTGGTCAGGGAAACCGAGGCACAGCATCCTTCCTCCTCATCACCCAGTGCAGAGAGCTGTGACCAGCAGCCAGGGTGACGGGGAGGCAGGGCCTGAGCCCTGAAGGGCAGGCAGCCCCCGAGCCAGGACAAAGGCTGCGGTGGGGAGTGGTTGCAGCCGTCTGTAACAAAAGAGCCTGCCCTCACCTCCGCGGCTCCCCGTCACAGCCCCAGTAGTTTGCCAACCAGCCCATGTCCAGGTAGAAGGATGGGGGCTTCGTCTTCCTCTTCAGCAGCTTCTCCCTGGTGAAACAGAGTACTGGGGAGAGGTGGGACCTTGACCCCACCAGCTCCGAGGTGGGATCAGCCCCGCGGGAGGGAGGACTCCCCTAAAGTGAGCGCAGAGATTGGCTCCAGCTCCCCGTCACTGCCCAGGGATGGGATGGGCTCTACTCCCACAGCACTGCTGCTGGGCATGCTCTCCACAGAGCGGGACTGCAGCAGGCGGCTGGCAAAGGAGAGAGGCGACAGCCTCCCCCAGCCCCATCGCCTTCCACCCTGGTGAGGCTGGGCTGCTCTTACCTGGCTCGCTCACTGAATGAGATGGGGGCACTGCCGGGGGGTGCGTTGAGGACTTTCTGGGACCCCGAGTACAGGACATCGATCTCTGCCCAAGAGGGAAGACAACTCCTTAGGAATCAGAGGCTCCCAGCAGGAAAATGCTGACCCCTCCAACCTAGCTGCAAGTGGTGGGTGGGAAGCACACGGATGGCACACGCTGCAGGTCGCACTTGTGTTCAGGCTGCTTTGGGAGGCCCCCTGGCGCTGCTGACGGTCCCCCAAGGGGAACAGGCTCTCTGGCTGCAGCTGGACCAGTTTCTTGTGCTGCTAGCCAAAATGCAGGCGGAGGGGCTGATCCCACTGCTCTCTCTCCCTGTCCCAGGCACGAGCCCCTTTGTCCCCTGGTTGCCCGTGAGGGCACTGTGGCTCTTACCCTGCTGGTCCATGAAGATGGGGGCTCCCCCAAGCGATGCCACTGCATCCACAAGCAGCAGGCAGCTATACCTGTGGGAGGACAGAGCTCAGCCTGGTGCTCCTGCCACCTCCTCCTGCCACCTCCTCCTGCCACGCCTCTGCCTACAGCCCTGGTCCCCACAGGGGCTGCATGTCTCACTGGCACCGACCGCTTCCAGCACAACAGAGCCAGAGAAAAGCCCAGCACGTATAAACCCCCAGGCCCAAATCCCCAGTGGTGACCTTGGGGTGCCCTCAGTCCGTGCGGGTGCCCACCAAGCACTGACCGGTGGCACAGCTCGCCCAGCCCCTCCAGTGGCTGCAGCACCCCCGTGGAGGACTCGCCGTGGGTGATGAAGAGCACCAAAGGTTTGTGCTGCGCCAGGCCCTGCATGACACAGAGGGAAGGTGACCACACTGGAGGTCAGCTTGTGCCCTCTGCTTGGAGGCCAGCACTCACCTGCTCAATGTCTTGTGGAGTGAAGTACTCGCCCGGGGGCTTCAGCAGCTCATAGACATTGGCTCCTGGGGGGAATTTGGGCAGAGGAGAGTGAGGTGTGGGCATACTTCCCAGTGGGCAGGCACTGGCTCCATGGGGGAATTGGTCGTGCATGAACCGGGAGCAGAGCCACCTGCCAGGGTCTGGCCTCCTGCAGATTTGCCCAGTGGAAAAGCCATAAAGCACCATAAATGGAGGGACATCACTCTTGGAAAAACCTGGAGTGCTCTCTAGGAGAGCGCTCTCTGGCTTCGTAAGCCGTGTCACTGAGCACCGCCAGGATTGGGACAGCAAACCGGGGCATCCTGCCTTCGAGCCCAGTCCCCTCAGCCCGGCCGTGCCATCTGGCTGTTCCCAGCATACCCAGCCTCCTGGCAATATCGGCGGCACGTTGTCCCCAGATGCCGTTGATGGCCACCAGCACAGTGTCACCAGGCTCGAGCAGGTTGAAGAGGGCGGCCTCCATGGCACAGTGGCCGCTGCCGCTGATGGCCAGGGTCAGCCGGTTCTGCGTCTGGAAGGCGTACTGGATGCCCGCCTTGATCTCATCCATCACCTGCGGCAGCAGGACACTGGCCAGCACTGCTATTGCTCCTCTTGCCCCAGCAGAGCTGTTCCAGCCCCTCCTGGGGTTGAGGAAGAGGAGGGGAGGGAAGGAAAGCCGGGCTGGGGCAGCTCACCTGCAGCACTTCAGGGTGCATGTGGCCCAGCAGCTGCCGACCACTCGCGGCCCGGATGCGGGAGGGCACATTGCTGGGCCCTGGCCCGAGCAGCAGCCTCTCTGGCACGGCCAGGGGCCGGAGCAGTTCCTGGGGTGGGGGAACGCGGAGCAGGCTGGTGGCCATGGCACGACGTGCTGTCCCCAGGACCTGAGCCCAGAGGAGAGGAGCAGTGGAGGCTGCCTGAGCAGCAGCCAGCATTGCACCAGTGTCCAGTGTCCCCATGGACCTTGACCCAGAATTCAGTGCTTCCCCCTACCAGTCTGGACTCTACCCCTGGTTGCCTCCTCTGTCTGGTTAATGTGTCACCGGTGCTATCCCTGCTGTCTTGGGCCCCTCATTTTTGGGGGGTGCCCCTTTGCTAGTGCTCAGGGCATCGCTGCCCAGGTATACCAGCCTCTGGGACTCCCAAGCACCCAGGCAGTCCATGTCCCCATGGCGCCCACAACACCAGGGCTGATGTTTCCCAACAGTATCCCAGCAGCTGGGATCCCCGCTCTGAGCACCTGGATCCTGTGCCGTGGGATGGTTGTGCTGGTCTGACACAGCTGCCATGGTCACAGCTCCTCCTGCAGCACAAAGCTCCTGGTGACCAGGGCTCCCTGACCGGGGGCCTGTCTGGCTGGGTGACAGCCTGAAGGAGGCTGGCCAGTGGACTGATGTGCACCAGGGCAGAGCTGTGGACTGGGACATGGGTATAGTCCCTGCCACGGCGAGCTGTGCTCTGCAGGCTCAGCCTGGATCATGAGCATCCCAGTGTATCCTGATGATGCCACAGGCCCGTGTGGCAGCTGGATACGCTGTTACCTGCTGTGTGTACCCACAGCACACCGCATCGTGCCCATCCTCCGGCACGTCCTCTGCCGTCCCTACCCTGAAATGAAAACAAGCTTTAGCAGATCCATGAGTGGGTCCCTGCCCAGAGGAGCCCCTCAGCGAGCAAAGCTTTGGCTAGGGATGACAGCGTAGGGGTGAGAACTCCCAGCCGGCAGAGCTGGCACCAGTGGCCGCTGCTGAAGACATACGGCACAGAGGCACGGGGCCACCAACAGTGCCAGGTGAGAGCACATCTGCCCAGCAGCTGGATGGCTGTCACTGAGGGGAGCTGGGGGCAGATGTGTTCGCTCCCGCATGGATGATGGAAGCCACAGTCAGCCTGGGGACTGCTGCCCAGCCATCATCCCACCACAGCGATGACGACATATCGGGTGAAGGAGACCTCCCAGCTGCCCGTCCTCTAGGGAGATTTGGGGCATGGCTGGGGCGGGGAGGGGACGCGCGGCCTTGGGGCTGCCGTGGGGCGAGGGTGGCCGTGCTGCTGGAAGCAGCTGGCAGCGAAGGAATAATCCGCTTTCTGCGCTGGCCCTGAATCCCGGGCGCAGATGGGCAGGAGCGGCCGTGCCCCGGGCGGCGGGCGGGGGCTCGGCGGACGGAGGAGCGAACGGACGGCGCCGGGGCCGGGGGCACAGGAAGCCCTGGCGGGGGCCGCTCCTCGCAGTCCTGCGCCGGGAAACAGGGGTAGCGGTGTACGGTCCGGGGTACCGGGGCACCGGGTACCGGGTACCGGGCCGGTGCCGGTTGCCAGGCGACGACAGCG
>VZTD01005950.1:377769-419519 GCA_013397725.1 Rhagologus leucostigma
GGGGGGCTGCGGCCGGTGGACATTCTGCGGGGCCCCCCGATGCTCAAAGTTGTGTGTGGGGGGAAACTGCCCTTGGGTCCCCAGCGCGGTGACCGCCGGGTGCCGCCCCGTCTTCCAGAAGGATCCAGCCGGGGAGGGGGGGGGGGCTGCTCGCGGACGAGGAGACGCCTCTGCCGCCCCGGCCCCAGCCAGGGTGCGAAGGGGGAGGATGCCATCCCCGCAGCCCATGGCGGGGGGTACAGGAACCCCTTGTCACCCCTTGTCACCCCAGAGCCACCCCCGCTCTTCCCTCCGGGGCAGATGGCTCTGGTTGTGCAGCTGAGCCATCTTGCGTCATCATCACAATGCTTCAGAGTTAACGACAGCGGCGCTGAGGGAGTGGTGGATGCCCCACCTGGGGCTCCCTCCGCGGGTAGCTGGCAGAGGTGCGGCGATGCTGAGACTCTTCTTGGCCCCCAAGGACGAGCAGCTGCCGGTGACCTTGCGCTGTGGAGTGGCTGGACAAGGGCCGCCATGTCACTGCGGGTCGGTGCGGTGGCTGCTGGCTGTTGAAGGGGCAGGTCCCGGGCTGCAGGGCTAGTGCAGAGCTCCACGCTTGGTCATCCAGGTTCCCAGGGAGCAGCCCTGCACCTGCCCTATTGTCTCACTGCTCTGCTTCTTTCTCCTCCTCTTCCTCCTCCTCCTCCCCCTCTTCCCTCACGGGGCAGTGACCCCTCCCCTAGATCCTGCAGACCCCGTGTGAGCCGGTCTCCTGCCTGCTCAGGTCCCATGCGACATCATCAGGGCTCGGGGAGGACAAGGAACCAGCTGGGCATCTCCCCTACCACCCCACAGCCAGGCACCCTTCCATGCCCCAGCACCCAGAGCGGCCCCATGCAGGTGGCCTCTGTGGCACTGGGGGGGACAGGGAGGCAGCAGACCCTCCCCCTCCCCTGGGTATGGCCAGGGGTGTGGTGGCTCTGCCATGTCGGCATGCTGCTGCTGACCTCCATTTTGTCTGGGAGGTGGCAGCTGGTGCTGGCAAAGATGCTGCCACCACCCTCCGCCTCCCTGCATGTGGCAAGAGCTGCAGCCCCTCAAGCCCTGGGTCGTGTGGGAATCTGTTGTCCGCCCCCTCCCTGGCTGCCCTTCTCCGTGCCCAGCAATGCTGGGCACCCACCGGAGCTCAGTGCCTTTTCTGTGCAGCTTTTCCCTGCTTTGGGTTTGAGTGTCACGGAGGGAGGAGGGATGGGAGGTGGGGTTACTGTGCAGCAGAGATGGGGAGCAGAACCCCTCATCCACGTCCTTGCATTTGCTGCCTGCAAACTGAATCTGCATGGAAATTCTGAGGGAGCTGCAGACTCTGCCCCGAAGCTGTGTCCCCCACTGGGGTGGGCAGGAGGTGAGGAGGCTCGGGGCAGGGTGCCTGTGACAGCACTGGGGAGGCAGGGGCTGGGTTTCATCTGAGCACGGGGAGCACTTGCCCTTGTCCTGGGCTGTCCTCTGAGCTGCTTCCCTGCCTGCAGGTGCTGCTCTGGAAAAAACTGCACTGTCATGGCCCCTTGTCCTGTGTGGGGCGGGAGGTGGGTGAGGAGCTTGGCTGGCAGGCATTGATGGTGCCGTGTCATCCGGGAGCACATTCCCTGCTGCCCTAGAGGCAGGACAGAGTCCCGTGGTCCCAGTCAGAGCTGGGGGGCCCCAGCAAAGGGTACAGGGGAAGGGCTCGCCACAACAAAGCCTGGCAGCTGCTGAGAACACACTGGTGCAGCCAGACAGGGCGTCCACGCTCGCCACTGAGGTGACGTGGGGTTGGATGCGTGCAGACAAAGGGAAACTCACCTTGGATTTCCCTGGGCGCAGGCAGCTCGTCATCTGCTGGAGCTGGGGGACCGGCAGCATGGCACGTTCCTTAGCATCCCTCGGGGAAGAGCTTGCTTGTTGGTGGCACTTGGGGACAATGCTCCCTGTCCCGTTGGTCACCTCTCAGCAGGAGATGCTGCCAGTTGGTAGCCCTTGGATTTAAGAGAGGTTTCGTTAGCTAATCTCTGCCCAATTAATCTTAGCTGATCCAGTTAATCATGGCTCTCTAGGCCTTTTGCTCCTCACTAGGGGTGACCAGTGTGTCACAGGGATGGGCAGAGCCAGCAGGCTGCACGGGAAGTGGGGGAAGAGATGCCCTGCAGAATTGGGGGACAGGTCCAGAGGTACCCCTTGGCTCCCTGGCCCCAGAGACCCCCTTGGCCATTCCTCTCTGGAACCTCCTTTGTGTGTGGGGTAGCCCTGGGAGGCGGCAGGGAGGGAGCAGGGAGCGGGGCTCCGGTGCTGGCCCGTTCCCAGCGCAAGGCTGGTCATGGCTTATTGAATTTCTCTCGATGGCAGCGGATTAAGCAGGCGGTGGCTGCTCTCACTGTCCCCAGGCAGAGCGAGCTGGCTGGGCCTGAGCTGCCCACAGGCTGGGGGGGCTGCCTGGCCCTGCCCCGGCTCTGCTCCTGCAGCCTGACTCCTCTCTTTACGGGATGCTGAGTGCCCATGACCGGTGATGCCATGGCTCACGATGCTTCCGTGTTAAGTGGGTGCAGGCTGAATTCCTCCCTGCAGCTGAGCCAGGGAAGTGAGTCAGAGGAAGGAAAGGAGGGTGAGAAGCAGCTGGGTCAGTGTCTGCTGGTGGTCCCCAAGGGCACACAATGTTCCTGGGGTCCTCGTGCTGCCGTGGCAGGGATGGAACTGGAGAGCTGCAGAGGAGCAGGGGGAAGCAGTGCATTGCCGACCAAGGAAGCTGAAGGAAATGGATGGAGCAGAAGATGGAGCTGGGGCTCTGCAACAGGGAATACTGGCCAGGAGAGGAGCTCACAGCGCTGGGCAAGGAGAGCCAGATGGGAGTACGCTGGGATGTGGCCTGTGGATGGCAGGGAGAGAGAAAAGGTCCTGCTGGCGAGGAGGGGGTTTCTCATGGCCAGCAGCAGTGGGGGTACGGGGTGTAGGGCTGACCGGGCAGAAAAAGGCGAAGAAAGGGAAGCAGCACCAACGGAAGGTACCGCAGCAGGATGAGGCACATGGAAAAGTGGTTCAAAGGACAAACCAGAGTTTCTTCGTGGGAAGGGATAGGGCTGGAGCAGCTGGGAATGGCAGCACAGGGCTGGGAGGGAATAAGGGCAGGGGCTGAGGTGGCTCGTGGCAGGCAGCAGGCAGTCCTGGGGCTGGTGGGCTCACTGATGGGCGTGCTGTTTTTGTGGCTGTGCAGGAGGCAGGAGTCCAGGGGCCTGACCCACCTCTTCAGAGCCCTGGTAGCTGGAGAGGCTGCAGAGCTGGGGGAAGGGAGCTGTCTTGCCTTGGGAGGAGAGGGAAATGTTTGACATGGGCAGTTGTCAGGTGCGGATGGGATTTAGCCCGGGGATGAATCCATTGTCCTTGAGTGGTGCCACAGGGTGGAGCAGCTCGAGCTGATGGCCTCGTGAAGATGCAGCCCTTCCACATGGGAATATATCCAATCGTTTCATGGGAAAAACAACTTTTTCATTCCCCTTTGGCAAGCACTTCTGTTTAATTTTTCCTTTCCCCCATCTGAGTGGGGAGGCAGAGGCCACTGGCAGGCAGCAGCGCACTCGCTGGCTTAGGGACTCAAGGGTGGTGTTAAACACCTGCTTAAAATAATCCAAGCTCAAGAAAGCCTGAGACCAAATGCTTGAACTCTGGAATTTATGGGTGTGATCACTGGCCGAGCACAGTGGGAGCTCCGGAGCTGTCCCAGCGGGAAGATAAGAGGAGGGTTTGGGAACTCCAACAGAAGAAGCTTTGTCCTCTGCGTGCTGTCGGACACGCCAGCTCACTTTTAAAATAGGCAAAGGGTTTCTGAAAGGCAGTGCCAAGCTTGTAACACTTTCCTGCTGCAAATTTTTCCACTGTGCCTATGGTTTCCTCTCACCCCCTTGGAAATCAAACCACAGCTGTCAAACCTCAGGTAGTTTTAAAGCCATCCCCTTCTCTTGGGATACTTTCTATTTTGTGGATTTGTTTTTTCCTTCCCTTTCTCCCCCCCTTTTTTTCCACCAATTCTCCTGAATTTTTAATTTCCACCATGGGAAAACACATCTCATGTTCGAGATCCATCCTTACTGCTCCACTTCCTTCTGGTCGTGGCCCATGTAACCAGAGCTGTGCCGGTGCTCACTAACGATATCATTCCTCCCTGATCTCCTTCCTCCTGGAGCAAGTGTCCTGCTGGCAAAACCCAGGCTTGAGAAGCACTAGGGAATTCATGGACACACTTGCAGGTGGGATGCCAGAGGAGCAGTTCCTGCCCATTTTCTGAGGGGTCCTGCTCTCCATTTTCACCAGCAGGCTCAGCATGGGGAACCAGGGAGCAGAAAAAGGCAGGAAAAGGGATGGATGTTAGAAGGGAGGAATGGACTTTGTCAGGTCCAAAAGGATCCCGAAGGGTGCAGCAATCAGAGGAAGGATCCCAGTATAATGTTCTGGCCAAGGCTTAACTGCAGCTCAGGGAAGGTGAGAACGGACTGCAGAGCACCTGGGCATCAGTGCTGGGATGGGCAGCTGCTCTGGGGGATGTTGGTGACCGGTTTGTTTTGTCTTGTGAGATTTGTGATTAATAATTTTTTAGCAAAAGGACTGGAAAAATGATGGTAAACTGGGAGCTTCAGCTGAGTGCAGTGGCCATTGGGTTCCCAGGAAGGGCTGCTGGTGCTGATACTGCACGTCTGCTTTGTGGGAGCTGAATGGGAGGGAGGCACATGCCAGCGACTGCGTTCAGCGGCCGCCTCCTTTCTCAGTGGAATGCCATCGCTTTCGTCCCCGCTCCGCTCTGTCCTGCTGCCCAGTCCCCGCTTTGCTGGGCTTGGAGTGGAGGCAGGAGGCTCGGGTAATGGGCAGGGGCCTCTGGGCTTGCTTACAGACTGGGGGGCACCTGCTCAGTGCCACCCCGGGATGGAAAAGCCACTCCTTGGGGCTTATGCTGATGCTGACAGTGCCTACAAGGCTCTGTCCGCTGCTGCGGGTGCCCACCAAGTGGTGCTGCAGGGTGATGGAGGCTCCGGTGCTGCCCTGGGGTAAGGGCAGGGCTGGCCCCTGGGACCGAGCTGGGGGTCCTGACCTGAGATACCACAGAGAGAAGGGAGAGGTAAAATGAGGGCAGATCGAGGTGTGAAACAAGATGTCGTCTTTCGGGCAGAGGCAAAACAGTGTTCCCGGGGGGTTTCCTTGCACGGGCTTTCCTGCACAGCTGCAAGATGTGGATTGGAATGCAAGCTTTCCTAACCCCCTTTTCTTCCCTTTTTGCAGGACAGCCACTGCTCCTCGCTAGCAGGACCCACCTCCGGCCAGCGCGATGGCGGGAGCGTCAGTGAAGGTGGCAGTGCGCGTCCGGCCCTTCAACTCCCGGGAGATGAGCCGGGAATCGAAATGCATTATCCAGATGTCGGGAAGCACCACTAGTGAGTGCCTCAGGGGCAAGGGGGCTTTGGGTGCTGCCTGGGAAGGAGCACGTGCGGTGTGGCCACAGCAGCAAGCGCTGGCCCGCGGGGATCCTTGGTGAGGATGCCTGTAGCACCTTGAGCCGTTTGGAGGAGGAGATGTGGGGAAGGTGTCAGCTTTTCCACAGAGAAATGCAGTCCTGCTGTTGAAATGGCAGTGGTGGGATCCACGTGGCACTGAGCCCTTGGATTTTGGTGACAGTGAGAGGGGCAGTATTCCCCAGTAGGCAGTGAGGGAGGAATCACAGAATCACAGGACGGTTTGGTTTGGAAGGGCCGTTAAAGATGATCTTGTTCCAGCCTTCCACTACAGATAAGGCTCTTCCACATCCAACCTGGCCTTGAAGCTGTGCATGGGCCAGCAAGTGGTTTTTGATGGCACTGCCTGGCCAGGTACCACTCACTGTGGCATCCTGGGACCCATCCCTGCTTCTTGAGGGCTCTTGGAGATGCAACAGCATCGGGATGCAGGGGTGGGAGGAGGATTTGCCAAGGGAATGGTGTGCTCGGGGTGTGGGATGTAGCGTGGCCGCTTGGGGCTGTATGTCCTGTCAGGAGCCTGTCTGGCCCTTGCCCCTCTTTAAATGACAGCTGCAGGCAGCAGGGTGTGGGAACGGCAGTCAAACCCCTCCTCTTTGGCTCTGGAAGCGTCCAGATGGGACGGTGTCTAAAATAACTCCCTGCCTGCCTGCCCGCCCGCCTGGGGCTGCCTGCGTCACCAGTGGTGGGTGAGACACCGGTGCCAGCCACCCCCGCCCTGCAGGCTGCTATGACAACCCTGGTGGTGGGGAGAGGAGGGCACCCAAGGGTGCAGGGTGACTCTGGGACCCCAGCGGGCCCCCTGGTCACCCCAGGCCTAGGGAGCAGGAATGGGAGGTCTGTGGGGCAGCATCTGCTGGTCTCTGGCGTGCTCTGGGGGTTCTCCCTTCATGGCTGGACAGGGATTCTCCATCTGCCTGGGGTGCAGAGCTTCTGCCCTCATGGTGAGGAAGCCTCCTGGCCATGCAGGAGCTTCCCACCTGCCCAGGGCCAGGGAATAGGCAGGGCAGATGTTCCCCATTCTGGTTCTGATGGGTGGGAGGGACACCTGCCGTGCCCCAGTCCCAGTTGAGAGCATCAGGCATCCCCCACCTCCGCCATGGCCGTGTTTGTTCAGAGCTGTCTGCCCCTGCTCATCGTGCACACCCCTGGCTGTGCCCCCACCCCTCCAGCCCGTGCCTCTGCCTGCACCAGGGAGGGCAGCAGGGCTGCGGGCAGGAGCCCTTTGCTGACAGTGAGGATTTTCTCCATGAATGGACAAACCACTGGCTAATGCTCTTGGCCGGGGGGCTGCGGAGCAAGTGTGGGGGGCTCAGAAGCCTGCTTCTGCTGTGGCTGGTGGAGGCAGGAGGATGCCAGCAGTGCCAGCAGAGCAGGACTGTCTCAATTCCCCCCCGGCTCTTTGCAGAGAAGCCGAAGATAAACATGTTTGAGGGGAGTGAGAGCAAGCTTTCCCCTTCCCAGGATTATTTGCAGAGACCTTTGCATGTGCTGGGGCCGGGGGCAGGTTCTTCTCCTGCCTAAAGCACTGAGCCCTGTGGGAGGCAGCGGGGCCCAGGGTGGGAAGAGATCAGCCTTTCTCTGTCCTTTTGCCTGCAAACTTCCAGCCGCCACAACCACCCACCTGCTCGCCAGCACTGCTGCTCTGTTCCTGTGCTGTCCCGCGCTCTCTGGGCACCATCCCGGGCACCAACACTCCCGGCCCCTCTCCTGACGGCTCCCACCAGGATGGTGTGGAGGAGACCCCTGGCTTTGATCCCACAAGGCCATTAATGTTCTCCGCCTGGAGCTGTGGCCCCGCTGGCTTTGCAATCCGGTGATTATTTTCTCTGATGTGGGTTCTGGGCTTTCTCCTGCTTGGTGCCTGCCCACTCACTGGGCTCTGCCGTGCTGCTGGCTCTTCAGGGCAAGGCGAGGGACACCTCCAGAAGTTTTCCTCCTTCCTGCCCCCTTGTCTCTATGTTTGTCTTCACCTCCACACCCCTCCTTGCCCTTTGAATCCCACTGGCCCACAGCCTGAATATTTTGCCGCGGCTTTGCTACAATCTATATGCCTGGTCACAGGAAAGGAAAAATTCCACCGGCAGCATCCGTCTGCCTGCAGGCAAATAAATGGGAACGACAGGGCCGTGGGAATAGTGTTTCGGCTGAGGACAGGAGATGCCTGCTCTTGGGATGCTCCCTTCTCCCCTGTGTCCCAGTCTCTGGTTTCCCATGCCAGCTGGGCAGCTGCAGCTGGGATGCCTGGAGCCGCTTGGTGCCAGCCCCGGCTGCTTCTCTGCCCTGTGCCCAGCATGGGCTGGCACTGGGATGCAGAACAGGCGCCTTGTGAGGCTCCATCCTGCCTGCTCCACCGCTCGTTTGTGCTGCTGTTCGCCACGGTCAGTGCCACCTCCGTGGGGCGGAGACAGGCCGGAGCCGAGCGCAGGTGACCAGATGGCGCGGTGGAGCTGCCAGGCTGCACATCAGGAGCCATCAGACATGCTCCGTCCCACTTCTTGCATGACCTCTACGCCTGCTTCTCTTCACAGTGCCCTCAGCACAGCAGCCAGGCGTTGGCAGGGATCAGGGATCAGCCACCGTGGCTGCCCATGCTGCCCACAAAGACCTGCTCTTCCAGGGGCCTCCACATCCCTGTTTGCTGCTGCAGGATTGCCAGTTGTTACTTCCCAGCCCTTTTTCCTGGTAATTAGTCTGCCTGGAATGCAGCAGGTGTCCAGGGCATTGGAGTCAGGCTGCCTGCAGTGGGTAGGCAGGCAGGGGACTCGTGCCAGCCCCTCTTTGGTGCCAGAGCTGGGCTTCTGTCCACGGTAAGGGGCATCTCAGCAGCACCATGCTGCGGTTTTGTGGTCAGGGCTGGATCCTGACCCCACTTCCCACCCTTCCCCAGCCTGCCTCGCTGCTGGTGCAGGCAGGGCTGGGTTGTTCTCAGGTCAGAAGTGGCGAACCCTTTCCAGGGGAGTAGAAGGCGTATCCGCTGTGGTAATGCAGGAGGAATTCAGAGCAGAGAGCATCTAAATGCATAACACTGCACATCTGGGCATCAGACACCACGGTAGTGAGCTGCACCATGCCTGGGGCTGCTCGGGAAGGCCCCAGCTGGAATCTGGAGTGGGTTCGAGCCCTGGCTGACTGCCGGGCAGAGCAGGCTGGGATGGAGAAAGCTCGGGGCTTGTGGCTTCCTCATCCTTTATGGTGGCAGGGAGCAGCTGGGGCAGTGGGCACGGGAACTGTGCTGCGCAGGCCTCAATGTCACCTCAATGTCACCTAACATGGCTGATGGCTGAATCTCGTGATTACCCGCTGGTTTGGGTTTCTTCTGATGCATCTGTTGTTTCAGAAAAAAACGCATCATAAACGCTCTACAGGAGGAAAAAAACATCGCATGAGGAAGAGCAGTGATGCAGTCTCCAATTTCCATAGCAACGTCCTTTTCATCAGGGGATGACAAAAGCAGACTCTTGTTTCCGCTGGTGGTGTGACATGAGGCATTAATCACCCTGCTGGGGCTGGGGACCTGCAGAGGCAGGAGCCGGAGGGGCTCTAGGGCAGCCCTGACAGGGTTGCAGCTGCTCCCACCCCACAGGTGCCAGCATGGGAGCTTTGGAAACGCTCCCCCAGCTGTGGGGAGAGGAAGGCTGTGACCTTGCTGTGCCAGTGCTGGGCTCCCATGGGCGGGTGCCACAGCAGGAAGGAACCCGAGGGAAGGAGTCATGTGCCCCTCACTGTGTCCAGCAGGATGTTTGGGCAAGGCTCTGCCCTGTTCCCTGGGCTCTCCTGGCTGTGGCACCCACCTCCTCTGCTTTCACTGCTGGGGTCTGGGGGTTCGGGACCCATCTGCAGAGCTGGAAGAGTCCCAGTCCACCTTCCAGGACCGTTTTGGACTGAACCCCATCACCCTTCACTCCTCCCACATGGAGGGGGGAAGAGGAGGGGCAGGGGTACCATAGGTGGCTGGTGGCCTCATATTCCCATCTCTTTATCCCTAGCTATCCTGAACCCAAAACAGCCCAAAG
Source organism: Rhagologus leucostigma (assembly GCA_013397725.1). Taxonomy (NCBI): domain Eukaryota; kingdom Metazoa; phylum Chordata; class Aves; order Passeriformes; genus Rhagologus; species Rhagologus leucostigma. Next base: position 387,290 of record VZTD01005950.1, read on the forward strand.
AGACACCAAAAAGCTTCAGCTTTGACTATTCCTACTGGTCCCACACTACGGTAAGCATTGGGACGCCTGAGCCCGCCTAGAGAGCTGGGCTGGGGAGAGGCAGGAGGGCCTCCTTGCCAAATTTCTCCATGTCCCCCTCCTCTGTGCAGCCTGCAGACATCAACTATGCATCCCAGAAGCAAGTGTACCGGGACATCGGCGAGGAGATGCTGCAGCACGCCTTCGAAGGCTACAACGTGTGCATCTTCGCCTACGGGCAGACGGGAGCCGGGAAATCCTACACCATGATGGGCAAGCAGGAGAAGGACCAGCAAGGCATCATCCCGCAGGTGTGCCTGGGGAAAACTGCCTGTCCCCCCCGTCCCAGAGGGATGCCCAAAGGAAAAGCAGAGCTGGGAGGAAAGAGGGCAGAAGGGTGGGAGTGAGGCCTTGTTTTGCCAAGGTCTAACGTAGCACTAGCATGACAGTGAGCTGGCATGGCTCCACTGTGGAGTGGGGGGCCAAGGAGGGTCATCCAGGCTCCCCAAGACTGGATGGACTACGGTCTGGCCTCACAAGGCCGGTGTACGTGAGCAGCAGTGGTCCAAGTGCTGAGCTGCTTAGCAAGAGCTGCCGCGTGCTGGCCCAGCAGGACACGGAGGGGCTCTGGGGATGCTGGTTCTCTATATCAGCATGGGGGGCTCTGACAGCTCCCCAGGAGCCATCCCTGCACTCATTGGCTGGTTTTTGGGGTGAAAAGGTGGAAATCCCCGTGGCCTGGGCACCCCCGGCAGGAGCATCCTGCTGGCGGGGGGCTGAGCCTCGCTCTTCTGCCCGCAGCTGTGCGAGGACCTCTTCTCCCGCATCAATGACACCACGAATGACAACATGTCCTATTCTGTGGAGGTAGGCACCCCTCTGCCTGCCCAGCCCGCTTCCAGCCTCCCACCCGGCTCCACAGGTTGTGCCAGTGTGCAGACCCCTCTTTGGAGGGTGCCTGGGTGGCTCATCCTGCTAGCTCTGCCCGTGCCCTCTACCCTAGGTGAGCTACATGGAGATCTACTGCGAACGTGTGAGGGACCTCCTGAACCCCAAGAACAAGGGGAACCTGCGGGTGAGGGAGCATCCCCTTATGGGTCCATATGTTGAGGACCTTTCCAAGCTGGCTGTGACCTCCTACAATGACATCCAGGACCTTATGGACTCTGGAAACAAAGCCCGGTGAGTTGGAGAAGGAGGAGATGGACAGGGTTTGGAAAGCTTGCAGACACTTCTAGAAGGTCCCGCTTCACTTCCTTACTTTGCCAGTCCAGCTGCTCTGGAGGTGGCAGTCCCCTTCTCGCTGAGTGTTGGGTGCCCCCACTTGCTGTCACCTTACCTTCTTCCTGCTTTCCGAGTGCGCTGGAGACAGCAGGAAAAGGCCTGAACTTGTGCACATCTTCTCCCAGAGTCCCCCCCTGTCCTCCAGACTTGCCTTCCCACCATGTGCCCTGTCCTGGCATGACCCCTGGCCCCGTTCCCAGCCACTCCAGTGTCCCTCGCAGAGTGTCACACCTCCCTGTCCTACTCTCCCTGCAGCACAGTGGCTGCTACCAACATGAATGAGACCAGCAGCCGCTCCCACGCCGTGTTCAACATCATCTTCACGCAGAAGCGGCATGACGCCGAGACAGACATCACCACTGAGAAGGTGAGAGCAGAGCCTGAAGGACTCGGGACAACCCACATGGATCCAGAAGACTTTCGTGTTCTTTCATCAGCACTTGGGACGAGGTGGTGTGGCCTGGTGGAGGGTTGGAGCAGGAGGGAGATAAGTCCCAGGCACATGCTAGGCTCATGGTCCTTTGAGGGACTGGCCCCCGGACAGGATATTTGGCAGCTGTTGCCCTTCAGCGCTGCCTGCAAGGATATTAGCCCTGCTCCTGACCAAATCCTGCGAGGATGACCCTGCAGAGCCCACTGCTGCCCTCAGAGCAGTGTCATCCTGCAAGAGGTTTTGGCTTCGTGCTGGGCAGGGTTTGCTGTGCCCACAAGGCTGACAGCCTCCCCTCTGCCTTCAGGTCAGCAAAATCAGCTTGGTGGACCTGGCCGGGAGTGAGCGAGCTGATTCCACAGGCGCCAAGGGCACAAGGCTAAAGGTGAGAGCTGACCTGGGGTCCCCTTCTGCTGGTGGGGACACCATGTCCTCCTCCCTCATCCCCAGCCAAAACATCTCCTTTCCTTGCCTGGTTCCTTGCCCATTGCACTGCCAAAATCCTTGATAGGATTGTGTTTGAAAGCTGCCTAGTGCCAGTTTCACCAGGGGCCATGAGTCCCAGCTGGGAGGTGCTGGTTACCCAGTAAGACTGGAGGCTTTGCCCGCACCGTACTGGATATTCCTCATTTTCTCCTGGGCTTTAATGTGGCTCTGAAATGGGGCCTGAGCATCTGGGCTTTTCCTCTTCTAACCAGGAAGGAGCAAACATCAACAAGTCCTTGACCACTCTGGGGAAAGTCATCTCTGCCCTGGCTGAAATGGTAGGTAGCCAAAACACAGACGAACAGCGGCACTGGGGGGAAATGGGCTCGGGCCAGCAGGGATGGGCTCAGCTCCGAGGGATGGAGCATCCCAGCTCCGAGGGATGGAGCATCCCAGCTCCGAGGGATGGGCAAACACATCCCAAGCTGTCTCTGCGGCTGGGACAAGCTGGGCTGGTGAAGGTGCCATCTGCATGGGGACCCGTGCCACTCTCTCTTTGAGGGCCTGGGTTCTGTGGTGGGTAAGAAGCAGCTCCCTTAAACAGTCTCTCTTCTTCCTTTGCAGGATTCAGGGCCGAACAAGGTAGGTGCCCAGGCCGGGTGGGGAAGGGAGCATTGGTTTTTAGCACAGTGAGAGTGGGTGGGAGTGGGTTGCAGGGTGGTTTGGGAGTGAGACTCTGCCTGGACTCAAGCCATTCTTCTCCTGGGGGCTGGCAGAATCTTCAGTGTCCTCCTCGCTCTGGGGCTTTCAGGACCCAGCCCTGAACAACCCTCCCAGCTCAGGGCATTTCACAGGCAGGACCTGTGGACCTGGGCAAAGATGCCCAAGGTTGCAGTGGCTGGGCAGAGCCATCCTCCTCCAAGTCCCCATGACTCGGGCCTGGCTGTCACCTTCCCATCGAGGAGAGCAGGCAGCTTGACAGCCTTTCCCTTTGCTCTCCATTCCCCAGAACAAAAAGAAGAAAAAGACGGATTTCATCCCGTACCGAGACTCGGTGCTGACCTGGCTGCTGCGGGAGAACCTGGGTGAGGACAGGTGGGGGGTGTGGTCTGGTGATGGGCATGGCTGCCGAGCAGAGTGTGACAGGGGGCACAAGGACCAGCGTCTCCCTCATGGGTGTATCTTCCTGGGCAGGAGGCAACTCCAGAACTGCCATGGTCGCTGCTCTCAGTCCTGCTGACATCAACTACGATGAGACCCTCAGCACCCTCAGGTAGGAAGAAGTGCCCTTGTTCTCCCTGCAGTGAGCAAGAACAGGGGAGCCTGTCTGGGGCCCAGGCACTGCCACATGCGGATTGTCCCAGCACCGGGATCCTCCAAAGGATCACTTGCTGGAGGGGCTCTGCAGCGCTCTTGCTTGCCCAGCAGCTGGGGTTTTGCCCCTGTTCTCACTGCTGTTCAAGACCCTGCCCTTCCCTAGGTATGCTGACCGTGCCAAGCAGATCCGCTGCAATGCTGTCATCAATGAGGACCCCAACAACAAGCTCATCCGGGAGCTGAAGGACGAGGTGGCACGTCTGCGTGACCTTCTCTACGCCCAGGGTCTTGGGGACATCATTGACAGTAGGTACCACGGTTGCTCCCTGCCAGTGGCTCCAGGCAGTGATGGGCTGAGGTCCTGCCAGCCTGCAGGGCTGATGTCCCCACAGCCACCCTGCATCCTGCTCCACCGGCCCCACGGCAGCATCATGCTGCCTCTGGTGAGCCCCTGCACGCACGTTCACAGCCCTCAATCCCCTCCTGTCGCAGGGGGAGCTGCTTTCTGCCCAGCAAACCTTCCCTTCTTCCCTTCTACCCACCATCTTCAGCATCCAGCACCCAGCAGAGGTGCCAGGAAGGTGTTACCGGGGCTGCACGTGCCCATGGGCTCCCCTCCCTGTGCTGTCGGATATCCTACTGAGATGAACCCCCTCTTGTTCTGTTCTCTCTGTCTTACCCCCGCTCCCTGCACTCTCTTTCTCTCTTAGCCCATCCTGCTGCAGGAGGATCCAAATGTGTGTATTCCCCATCACTGGTACTCTCTATTGCTTCCCGGCTTTTTGGAGATACAGGCTGTGCCCAGGGGCACCCGTGCAGCATGGGGAAGGGCTCCCGCAGCCAGCCCCTGCTGATGGAGCCTGCAGGCTGCCCATCCTCAGGGAACTGGCACAGGGGATGGTGGCAGAGTCGTGGTTAGCACCTGGGCTTGGGATAGTGCTGAAGGGACCGGTGTCCTCCCACTTGGCCATGCCAAGGGCCCAGTCCGCACGGGGACCTCCTCCTTCATGCTGTCGTGATGTTTCCTGTCGCTGCTGCTGCTGCTGCTGCTGCTGCTGCTTCTGCTGGTGCTGTGTCTCACCGAGACTGGAGCCTGGCACGGCACTGGGGGGGATGGAATGGCTCTACGGATGAGGTGGTGGGTGGTGGTGGCCAGGAGGCTTTTGCCCGTGGATAAGCACCATGGCCCTGTCCCACCCCGAGTCAGGCAGTGCAGCCAGGCTATGGCGAGCCTGCTGAGGAGACAGGGGCCTGGTTGTCCCCCCCCTGGCTCAGCTTCCCTGGATGTGGGCTAATGGAGATGGGTGACTAATCCGGCACCTGCTAACCCGTGCCCTGCCTGCCTCTGGCACAGTGCTCTGAGGGGCAGTAGCTCCTCGGGGCTGGAGGAGCATCTCCGATACCTCGGTCCTAAGCCACCACAGCTGATGTTTGGGGTGCCAGCTGGCAAGCACCACTGCCTGTAGTCCTGGCTTCACTCTCTGGCTGCCTCCAAGCAGGCCATGGGCTTCTTTTGAGCAGATCCTGTGAGGGAATTCTGCCACTTCTCCTGCCCTCTCTACCTGACCCCGTTATAGGGCAGAGGGCCACCCGCTCTCATCCCCTTCCCTTCTCATTCTCTGCTCCCAGATCTGGCTCATCTGGGGCATCTGGGCAGGGAAAACCACCCAGGCTGTATGAGATGGAGAGGATGACAGAGGCAGTGGCACATACTTGGGGAGGACATTTGATGCCAGACCCGATGAATGCAGGACCCAGTGTTGCAAAAAAGTGTCCCTGGGAGCCCAGGAAGGCTGCTTCCAGCATCTGCTTCACCGAACAGCCCTGTTCCCTGAGGGGCTGCCCGCGCTGGGGAAGAGAGTGCCTGCCCTTGCCCTGTTGCTGTCTGTGCTGCTGTGCTGTTGCCTGTGCCTTTTCCTGTAATTCCTGGCTTTTTTCTCGATGCACCGGCCACTCTTTTTTTTTTCCCAACAGCTTTTCTTGTCTCTATCTTTCTCTGTCATCCTGTCCGTGTGTCTTTCCCCGTCCCATCCCTCCTTCCGCGCCCATAGATGTGTCCGACCTTGAGAACAATAATGATGCTAGAGGGGCAGAGCTGAGTCACCGGCATGACAATCTCTCCACAGTGACCAACGCCATTGCTGGGATCAGCCCTTCTTCCTCCCTCTCTGCCTTGTCCAGCCGTGCTGCCTCGGTTGCCAGCCTCCACGAGCGCATCATGTTTGCTCCGGGCAGCGAAGAGGCAATTGAAAGACTCAAGGTGAGAGGCTGGTGCCCTGCAGGGTGAAGGGCTCAGCTCAATGTGCTGCGTCTTGCAGAGGGGGCTCGGTGTTTTCTGGAAACCCATGAAGGGTGATCCTCCTGGGAAGCAGTACTCGGATGTGCTCTTGCAGAGTGGACAGACTTGGAGCTTGCCCAAACTGAGGGTTTGGGTGTTGCAGGGTCTTCCTGGTGCTGCCTTGCGGGGCATGGCTGCCTTTGACTTGCGGGACGGGTGCTCTGGGCGTGGGGTGGGATGAGTGCTGCTGGTCCAGCGTGGTGCAGGAGTGGGCTGGCAGCAAGGGAGTGGAGAAGCTGATCTTTGTGCCTCACTCTTTGAAGATGGGACTGACGGAAAGATGGGGGTGAAATGCTGCTGCAGCTTGTGTAAACAAGCCTGAAACTGGGGCCAATGTCCCACTGAAGCATGCTGGGCAGAACTGGGGGGAGTGGTCAGGTGTGCTGCCCACGGGATACACTAACCCCCTGTTTAACCCACACTTGCCAGGAAACGGAGAAGATCATTGCAGAGCTGAACGAGACGTGGGAGGAGAAGCTGCGTAGGACAGAAGCAATACGGATGGAGAGGTGGGTGGGCTGGGGTGGAGTGGGACAGGCTGGGATGGCACAAGGTGGCGTTACTTGGGCGTTTCCCATCCTCTGCACTTTGCTAGAGCAGTTGAGTTCCTGGGGCAGCCAAACAGTTTGAATGTCCAGCCGGACCCTGGGTTGCCCCCTGGGCACCCCAGTACCCACCATGTCAGCCTGCATAGAGGTGGGCTGCTCTGAAAAACCCACCTGAATTATGACGAGAGCTGTAGCAAGCCCTACATTGCAATCCATGGGACAAACCGTGGGCTTCCATCCTAGTGCTGGCCCCAGGGGTGCATGGAGTTTTGACAGGCTCTTCTTTCCCTTGCTCCTTCAGGGAAGCGTTGCTGGCTGAAATGGGCGTGGCCATGAGGGAGGATGGAGGCACCTTGGGTGTTTTTTCACCTAAAAAGGTAGGATCATCCTATTCTCTTGTTCCTGGGGACTGGTTTTTACCCCCGCAGCTCCCTTCTGATCCACCCTGTCACAGCTGGCCAGCCCCACTAGCCTTTTCTTGGCTCTGAAACCTATGGGGGAAATCCCAGCACTGAGCCTGCTGGGTACAAATGTGGGTAGAAACACATGGCTAAATGCCCAGCCCCCATTGCTGGGGTGCTGTCCCCCTTCATGAGGGTATTTGCTGATGATCACTCTCTTGGACTTCAGTGTTAACTTATAAAAATTCATACTTTCAGATATTTAAAATTGCTGCCCCTGAAACCAGCAAGCTCTCGCTAAGAAATGTGGATGGGCAAATATTCCATCTCTTTATTGCTTGTAGCATTTGGCTTGGCCAAACCTCTTAAGTGTGCGTGTCCCCAGCTCAGGTGGTGATAACGACTTCACAACCTTCCCCTTATGTGGCCCAGTTGACTTTTAGGATAAACTTGTACACTGTTGTCTTTGTTTCTTGTCCCAGCTGCTGCCTGTTAGGACTCCAGACCTTTGGGTAGGAAGCGTGGGGGTTTATTCCCCAAAGCAGGTTGGTCTTGGAGGTGGGGCATTGCTGTGGTGGTCTTGGTGCCTCCTTGCTCTTCAGCTGTCTGGCAGGTGGAAACTCTTCTGACTTCTCCAGTGGCTGGTGAGGAAAGTTAGTGTTGACAGTGTGCAAACTCCATGTTGTTATGGGCATTGCACTTTACTGTCCTGCTGTGTGCCGTGGCCGGGGCCGTTATGGCTCCAGGCGCTCAGCGGAAGGTCACCACCAGCATTACAAATCTGGACAAAAACTGCAAGTGAAGGAGTCTCAGCCCCCAGGACCGTATGTCTGTCCGGTGGGGCCAGAGGTCAAATGTTACAGCCAACTTCTGCCAGCCACCGTGGAGAAGAGCCCACCTTTCCCTTGACCTCCAGCTCTGCTGCCCTGTTTGCAGTGAGTCTCTGCTGTCAGCCAAGGCTTGTGGCACCATGGTGAGGGGACCCCTCCGCATGCTGGGTCTCAGCAGGCTGATACGGTGTTCCTTACAGCCACCCTTATTCTGTCTGGGAAACTCAGAACTTCTCCCACTGACACTCCTGGGACTTCCCCGGTTCCCTGGAGGTGTAATCCCAGCAGCTCAGCTGGCTGTGGCCAGAGAGGCCTGTGGCTAGGGGAGAAATTTTCCTCTCATCAAGAACAAAGTGGTTTGTGACCCAGGGGAAGAAAGGGATGTGAGGCACCTGTTAAGAAGAAGACCAGAAAGTAAAATTCAGCCTGCAGACAGGGCTTCAGGTCTGCACTGCTTTTGGATGAACCTCTGGGACCTGCTCTTTTGGATGCATCATCTAGTGTACAATCAGTGGAGGAAAATGGGCACCTTTACTTCCTTTTTGACCTGGCAGAGGGCAGGGTTAGATTAGGTATTGGGAAGGAATTCTTCCCTGTGATGGTGATGAGGCCCTGCCACAGGGTTGTCCATAGAAGCTGTGGCAGCCCCGTTCCTGGAATTGTTCAAGGCCAGGTTAGATGGGGTTTGGAGCAACCTGGTCTAATGGAAGGTGTCCCTACCCACGGCAGGGGGGTGAAACAAGATGCGTTTTTATGTCCCTTCCAACCCAAACCATTCCATGATTCTATAACGCACAGCACAGGTGAGAAGGATCCTGCCCCAGGAGACTCTGAGCCGTGTCAAGGATTCCCTGTGGGAAGGTTTCGGCTCTGTGTTGGGCCTGTTTGGAACATGAATTTTCAAAAGTGGCCAGAGGAAGGGTAACTAGGACTCAGCCCTGGGAGGAGGAAAGCAAGGAAGCTTGTGGAAGCAGGGCATCCTCATGCCAGCCTCTCAGTTCTCTGCAGTCCCCTGGAAAAGGACCCTCCTGGACGTGTCGCCCCGAAGATACAGAGGGCAGGAGAGCCTGTGCAGAGGCAGCCTGCAGTGCTGCTGAGCTCCCACCCTCCTCCAGAGCGTCCGTCAGTGCCTGGGCAGGCGGCACACAGGGATGACTCCTTGTTTGTCTCTCCCAGACACCGCACTTGGTCAACCTGAATGAGGACCCGCTCATGTCCGAGTGTCTTCTCTACTACATCAAGGACGGGATTACAAGGTGGGGGCCAGGTCCCACGGAGCAGTGGGAGCACTGTCCATATCTCAGTGCCTGACTTCCCAAGTGGGCAGTGAGGTGACAGCTGTCCCCAGGCTGGGCGCTGTTCCCCGGGCATCCCCAAAGTGCATCCTCGAGGTGCAAATCCCCAAGACTTTGGTCTTGCACCGCACCAAGGGTTGCTCCTGTCAGCTCCAAGGATGGGGCTGGGGGGAGACTGAGGAGGGGCTGCTTTGAGGAAGGACTGAGCTAGGTTTCCCCTGCAGGGTTGGCCGGGAAGATGCTGAGAAGAGGCAGGACATCGTTCTCAGCGGGCACTTCATTAAAGAAGAGCACTGCCTGTTCCGCAGTGACACCAAAACTGGTGGTGAAGGTATTTCTTGTCTGGAGGGGCTTCACTGCCCGGGGGACCCATCCCTCAGCACCTGCCCCCAGCTGAATGTCCTGCCCTCCTCAAACTAGTGGGGCTTTACTGCACGGCTATGGCCTCTCCATGCTTCCAGATGAGCTACATCCCTCACGGCTGGGAGGGGAGCTCGTGCAAGGCGTGTGGGAACAAAGCAAGGTGAGGAGATCAGGGCAGGATGGCTGAGCAGACTGTACAGGATTCCCCTGCTCAAGATGTGGAGCAGAGTCCACCCCCCAGAACGGCAGGAACCTGGGTGTGAAGTGGCTGTGGGAGATGAGCCTGGGGAGGATGGAGTTGCCTTCTGGAGGCTCTGGTCTCCTCTCACATGCAGTCTCCAGCTGCCCTTAGTCCTTGGGGCTGCTCTGATTAACATCAGGTTGGCTGAGTCCTGTTAGCTGCCCACGGTGTGGGTGCTGCTGGTGGGTACCACCCGTGCCTGGGGTGCTGGAGCAGCAGAGCAGGAGATGCAGGATTTATCCCTCTGCTTCCACCTCACCTTCACTCCCCTCTCCCCTTCCCGCCATCTCCACAGTGATAGTGACCCTGGAGCCCTGTGAAGGTGCTGACACCTACGTGAACGGCAAAAAGGTGACAGAGCCCAGCATCCTGCGCTCAGGTGGGTCCCTGGGGCTGCCCCAACCCACCTTCCTCCCTCCCATGGGGGCCCTGCACTTGTCCCACGTTAAACCCACACCTTTCCCCCACCCCGTGCACATCACCGCAGGAAACCGCATCATCATGGGGAAGAGCCACGTCTTCCGCTTCAACCACCCCGAGCAGGCTCGGCAGGAGCGGGAGCGGACCCCGTGCGCCGAGACCCCCGCAGAGCCTGTGGACTGGGCGTTTGCCCAGAGAGAGCTGCTGGAGAAGCAAGGCATCGACATGAAACAGGAGATGGAGCAGCGGTGAGAGCATGGGCTGAGGTGCTGGGGAGTTGGGTGTTTGCTTCCAGGTTGGTCATCCTCTCCTTCCCCATTTCCACCTAGGCTCCAGGAACTGGAGGACCAGTACCGGAGGGAGCGGGAAGAGGCGAATTACCTTCTGGAGCAGCAGAGGCTGGTAGGTGGCCAGGACACGGCTCTTTCTCAGGCTGCCCAGGCGTGACTGAAGTCCTGGCAGATGTTTGTGCAGGGTGGATCTGTGTTCTAAAAGCAAGGGCAAATCTGTTGTTCCTGGAGTTGTCAGCACAAACCTGATCCAGAGGAGGGAGGAGGCTGTGCTCCTGCAGGGAAGAGGAGTGCGATGCGGCAGCATGGAGGAAGGTCACACCAGTGGGTTGCATCACCTCTCTTCCTGTTTCCCCCAGGACTATGAGAGCAAACTGGAGGCTTTGCAGAAGCAGATGGATTCTAGGTATTACCCTGAGGCAAACGAGGAGGAGGAAGAACCTGAGGATGAGGGTGAGGGCTGGGAGCCGCCATGAGGTTTTGATGCTCTCTGTGGGAGCATGAAGAGTGAACTGTGGGTCCGTGTCCTGGTAGTGTGGTGACTGTCCCTCCATGTCCCCACAGTGCAGTGGACAGAGCGGGAATTCGAGCTCGCCCTCTGGGCCTTTAGGAAGTGGAAGTGGTACCAGTTCACCTCCCTCCGTGACCTGCTCTGGGGCAACGCTATCTTCCTCAAGGAAGCCAATGCCATCAGCGTGGAGCTGAAAAAGAAGGTGGGTGGCTGGGCTCCTTTCTGGCTCGCTGCAGCACCCACAGCAGAGGCCACAAGAACAGGCGGCCAGAAGTGCTGAGGAAGGGTCACCAGAGACAACGCATGAAGCCCTCTGCCCTCCCAGGTGTCTCACCACCCCCTCTGCCCCTCTCCAGGTCCAGTTCCAGTTTGTGCTCCTCACGGACACGCTGTACTCGCCTCTCCCTCCCGACCTGCTGCCTCCCGATGCTGCCAAGGATCGGGAGAAGAGGCCGTTCCCCCGGACCATTGTGGCTGTAGAGGTGCAGGACCAGAAGAACGGGGCAACACATTACTGGACCCTGGAGAAGCTGAGGTGGGTGAGAGATGGCTGTGCCGGGAGGGTTTGGGTGCCCACAGCCCTGTGTCTCGCTGCCACCATCGGCGTCCCTTCTCCCTGCAGGCAGCGCCTGGACCTGATGCGTGAGATGTATGACCGAGCAGCAGAAGTGCCTTCCAGTGTCATTGAGGACTGTGACAATGTGGTGACTGGCGGAGACCCTTTCTACGACCGCTTTCCCTGGTTCAGGCTGGTCGGCAGGTGAGCGCTTTGGCTCCTTCGAAGCGTGGCTGGGACCCGTGGATAGTCCTGCAGGAGGATACGCTGCCAGCGCTGCCCACCACGTGCAGGGCGTTCATCCCCCTGTGGGACTGCAGTGTGATGGCTCTTCCTCCGTGTTGGCTGCCAGCACCCCGAGGGACCCACGAGCTGCTGGCAATGCTCCTGCTGCCTGCCGTAACCCAGTGCTGAGAGCCACGGGCTCCAGGCTTGGGGGGTGCGGGGGCCGTGGCTGTCCAGCAGGCAGAGAGCCTGTGCCGTTGTGACCTCCACCGCGGTGGGCATGTGTCCCTGTGCACGCGCTGGTGTCTGAGCATCTGTCTGTACAGTATGTGCCGCGTGTTTCCGTGCGCTTCCTGCACACTGGCTGGAAGGGTGCAGTGCCAGCAATGAAGATGGGCCACCCTGGAGAAGGCTGAGGCAGGGGCAGGGCAGGGGGAGCAGGGGGCTGAGCTGCGTGGCCTGGAGGCATTCCCCCGTGCTGTGGCACGTGGAGGGATTCTCTCCAGCAGCAGGGGTAGTGGCGAGCCTTGTGCCACCTGCTCTGTCCCTGCGTTCCCTGCGAGGTCAGCAAAGGGAGTCCCCAACATTCACACTGGTTCCTTGGGTTGCTGTTTTGTCTGGCTGTTGGTGGTTTTAGAGATGCACCAGATGGGCAGGTCTTTGTTCCCAGTGTCCCTTGATTTAAGCAGACAAAAAACCCACCCCAAAACCTAACCAAGAAAAAACAAAAAAAGCAAAATTCCTGTTCTTTCTGTTTGGAACAGCTGGTGTTAACATGTCTTCTATCTTGTTGTACTAACCTTAGTTCAGATATCTCTGGCTGCAACAGCTCTCCTCTTTTCAACACATGCATGAGCGAGCGCATGGCTGATCTCACCCCCTCCCCTACCTTCTCGAACCCCGACTCCGACATCACCGAGCCTGCTGACGAGCAGCACCAGGGGCAGGAGGAGGAGGAGGAGGAGGAGGAGGAGGACCTGGAGGAAGACATCTTTCCGGAGTGCCCGCTGTGTGATGGCCGGGATCCATTTTACGACCGCTTCCCCCTGTTCAGTTTAGTAGGAAGGTTGGTGAGGTTTTAGGAGAGCATGCCGGGAAGGACCTAGCTCTTTCGCATGAGGGAACTGCTTTTGGACACGACTCCCACCTCCGGGGCATCCCGGAGGTGCAGGGGGTGGCCGGCTGGGATTGCCGCCAAGCCCGGGCGCCTGGCAGGGTGATGAGGTTCCCGCTGAGGTAGGGCTGTGAGAAGCACAGAGGTGGCAAGGGATGGCAGGGGAAGGCGGATGGTGCCTTCCTTTATGCGGGTATCTTTTTGGGGGAGCCCCTCAGAAGGGGAGCTCTGCTGTGTATCCATCACCAAAGGAACTGGAGGAGCCACCTGGGGGTCTTGGTCCTGGGCATTTCTGTCCCAGGAAGGACCACCTCCCGCCTGGCTTGGGATGATCCTATGGTGCCGCTGACTGGGGACACACAGGCACTTCAAAACCCTGTGTGCCTCTGGCGCTGGCTTGGCTATCCTGGCTGCACTGGTCAGTGTGAGCCCCCCTGAATTTGGAGGCTTGGATGTCCCCAAGTGGTTGGGGGGGATGAAGCTGAGGGGAGTGAATGGAGAGCCGGGCGCAGGGCAGAGTGCCAAAAGCAGTGTTTGCTCTTCCCAGCTCTAGCCAGTGCTTGGCTTGGGGCCATACCTGCCAACTCAGCATAGGAGATGTCCAGAGAGGTTGTGGGGACCTGGGTGTAGGCTCCAGCTCCTCTTTAGCTGGAGCCAAGGACAAGAACTTTGGTTTCTCATACCTGTTGGCTGGAGACCCCCTTGGGCTCCATCAGTCTAGGCCTGGAGAAGCCCACCAGCTGCCCCAAACCTGGCTGTGCCACCGAACCTGGAGCCATCTGCCCATCCCTAGAACAGTATGCGGAGCTGCCAGCTTTCTCTGGGGTTTTCCCAAGGGAGTGTGCACCAGGAGGTGTTCTGAGAGCCTTTGCCTCAGGCAGGGGCTCCCTGACTGTGGGGAGCTGGGGCTCCTTTTCCTTGGTGTGCCAGAGCCAGGCAGCGTGGTGGGAAGGAGGGACCAGAGCAGGCAGAGAGGGTGGAGGTGGGGTAAGAGTCCTGCAGCCTCAGACCGAAAGAGCTGGGTTCTTCCCCTTTTATTTTCTTTTTTCCTTTTTCCTTATTTAAAAGAAAAAAAATATCAAAACAACCCCAAAACTCTCAAGGGCACCTCAAAAAACCAAATAAGGCCCTGTGGCAGCGGCCCCACTCCGTGCCGGGGGCATGTTCCCCAGAGCTCGGTGCCTCCTGACTTCTTTTGAGTCTGCCCTGGGTTTGGCTCCCCGCGCAGCAGCTCCGCCGGCCACATTTCTTGTGAAGTGTGCTTGGATTGGTTTATGATTGGATCCTTGTCTTTGATTTTTTTCTTTTTCTTTCTTTCTTTCTTTCTTTCTTTCTTTCTTTCTTTCTTTCTTTCTTTCTTTCTTTCTTTCTTTCTTTCTTTCTTTCTTTCTTTCTTTCTTTCTTTCTTTCTTTCTTTCTTTCTTTCTCTTTCTTTCTCTCTTTCTTTCTTTCTTTCTTTCTTTCTTTCTTTCTTTCTTTCTTTCTTTCTTTTTCTTTCTTTCTTTCTTTCTTTCTTTCTTTCTTTCTTTCTTTCTTTCTCTCTCTCTTTCTTTCTTTCTTTCTTTCTCTCTCTCTCTCTCTCTCATTTTCTTTCTCTCTTTCTCTTTCTCTCTCTCTTTCTCTCTCTTTCTCTCTCTTTCTCTCTCTCTTTCTCTTTCTCTCTCTCTTTTCTTTCTTTCCTCAATTTTTTTTTTATTTTGGTTATTTTAGGGGTTTTTTTATTCTTTTTTTAGCTGCTGGCTCTATCTCTTCAAAGCTTTAGCAAAAATTGGGGTTATTTCACTTTTGTCTTCCTTTGGAAAGGCTTTTCTTTGATCTGAGCATGCCATCTTTGCACCTCACCAATCTTGTGGTTAGTGTCCCTGCCCTCCTTCCTCTAGTGACACACTTGTCCCCCTCCTCCCTGCCTGCCCCACCTCCCTCCCACTCTTCCCTGCCCTCTCCAGTCCTCCGCTTCCACACCAGCTGCCCTGTGATTTCGGGTGGGTGGGCGCGCACACAAATCCCTGCACGTCTGAGAGTTCCCTGTGGTCACGGGGTCACTGGCTCTCCCAGGCATGAGGTCCTGCTGGGAAGCCCTGGCATGGTCCGACCATTTGTTCCCGGTGGCATCTGAGAAGAGATGGGTTGAGACGGCCCCGTCAGGAGATAATGATCTGGCATCACCTGCTTCCACAACTTGAGTCCTTCGAGATGCTTTGGGTGGAAAAAGCCTCGAGGAGCAGTTGAAGGTCAATAGGAGTCACCAGAGCAGGGGGAATCTCCGGACTTGGGTGTCAGGGTGCAAGTACAGGGCTGCAAGAGCCCCCTGGGCACTTTGGAGTGCCGTTGAATGTGAAGATTCCTGTGAGGCTGGGAGGCCCTGAGCAGCACAGCAGCCGCCTGGAGATGCAACCCTACTGGGAGCCTCCAGAAGTAGAGGTGTCCTGGCCAGCCCCCAGCACCCTCCCGCCCCGCAGCACCCAATGACGCTGCATATCAAGACGCTGACGGGTGCCACAGGGAGAGGTGCCGGGCACCCCACCGCTGCCAGCTTGCACCTCTTGGCAGGGAGCTCAGTGCCAAGGGTGACTCATCACTGCGGAGGGTACGGCGTGCCACCATGGCCAGAGCTGGATGACCATTGGAAGCTGGCGGTGAGGTGGAGGGAGGCAGCAAGAGGACCCGAAACCCTTGAGAAACAGAGAGCAGTGGCCTGACAGGAGGTGCTGACAGAGACGTGGTGCAGCCATCGTGTTGGACTCTGGCGTGGCACCTCGCCATGGTTGCGTCTGTGACCTGGATGCTGCAGAGGAGAGCAGGGAGGCTCCGACTTGTCCATCCCTGTGACGTGCTGGCAGGTGGCCCCGGCACCCCGAAGCCATATGTGTGAAGGGGTGGGGAGGGGGGACGCACAACTTGATGCCACCAGCCACCCCACGCAGCCTCCCTCCTAGTGGTCTGCAACACTGTGGGCAGAGCCAGGGCCATGAACCCCCAGCAGGCTCACCTCTGGAGGTCCAGGACCTTGTCCTCTCACCTCCTTCACTCCTGACAGCCTCCATCTCCCTTGTGACCCTTCCTTCCCCCTGTCTTGCCCCTGTCCTCCCCGTGGTGACTCCTCAGCTGCCCCCTAGTCGTGTTGCAGCACCTCCTGCCCAAGTTCTCCAGCTCTCTACCACAGAGAAGGTCCTCTTGCCCTACGGCTTCACGGTGGCACCGGCGCAGCCCTCTCCCCTCCTGCCTGCCATGGAGGTGACAGTCGGAGAGGTCTGCAAGTCTGGTGTGTTCTGTGGTGTTGTCCATGGCGTGTGCCACCCTCCTGCCCACCCTCCTGCCCGCGGCACGCTGCCTGCCCGCTGCCCCCAGCCCCTTCGCCTGGCCCTGGCTGCCTTCTCTTTAGTTTTGCTTTGCAGCGCTGCGGTCGCGCCCTGAGCAGTGACCTGGGATCCCGGCCGCTGCCGGCCACGCCAGCCGTGCCTGGGGACTCACGGGTGGGAGCAGTGACCGCTCTCCCCCCTGTTGTGTGTCCCCCCCTTCTCTGGCAGGGCCTTTGTCTACCTGAGCAACCTCCTCTACCCCGTGCCCCTGGTCCACCGTGTGGCCATCGTCAGCGAGAAGGGCGAGGTGAAGGGCTTCCTGCGCGTGGCTGTCCAGGCCATCTCAGGTAGGAGGGAACCCCCCCCCTCCCAAATGTGCCCCTTGCGTGCCCTGCACCCTCTGTGCTGGCTCACTCCCATTCCTGCTTCAGCGGATGAAGAAGCCCCTGACTATGGCTCTGGTGTGAGGCAATCAGGGACAGCCAAGATCTCCTTTGACGACCAGCACTTTGAGAAGGTAAGGTGGGGCCGGCTCTTGGTGGATGCCCATGGACCCCAGACCCCTGCCTGCCACCTCAGTGCTTCCCCACGGGGACCCCCAGGCTCCTAGAGGTGGAGGGAAGGGAATGTGATCTTGGTCTACCAGGCAGACCAAGGCCTCGGGCACCCAGCGGTGCATCCTGCTCTCGCCCGTGTCCCAGGGGGGCTGCCATGGGGTGGGAGAGGAGAGCTGCAGGTGCCTGGGTGCTTGGGATGCTGGCGGTGGCACAAGCGGGACCACCTTGGGGACCACCAGCATCCCTGAGCCCCGCTCCCGGCACAGTTCCAGTCAGAGTCGTGCCCAGCTGTGGGGATGTCTCGCTCGGGGACCTCTCAGGAGGAGCTGCGCATAGTCGAAGGTCAGGGGCAGGTCAGCGACGTGGGTCCGTCCGCCGATGAAGTCAACAACAACACGTGCGCAGGTGAGGAGGGGTGACAGACAGTTTGGGAGTGGCCCCTGCACCCAGCCTCTTGCACCCTCATCGACAGCCCACTGCTCCAGTGGGGGGCTGCTGGCAGACAGAATCACAAAACCATGGAGTCAGCTAGGTTCGAAAAAGCCTTTGAGATCATCAGGTTCATGACCTGACAACACCTTGTCAACTACCGTGGCACTGAGTGCCACATCCAGTCTTTTCTTAAATACCCCCAGGAGCAGTAACTCCACCACCTCCCTGGGCAGCCCTGGGCAGTGCTCAGTCACTCTTTCTGTGAAGAGCTTCTTCCTAATGTCCAACCTAAGCCTCTCCTGGTGTGTCCTCTTGTCCTGTCACTGGCTGCCTGGGAGCAGAGCCCAACCCCCCCAGCCACACCCTCCTTTCAGGGAGTTGCAGAGAGTGATGAGGTCTCTCCTGAGCCTCCTTTTCTCCAGGCTAAACAACCCCAGCTCCCTCAGCTGCTCCTCACAGGGCTTGTGTTCCAGACCCTTCACCAGCCTTAGCGTGCCCTTCCCTGGACATGCTCCAGGATCTCAGCATTGCTCCTAAATGTTCCTAACACTGAGGGGATGACACCTTGCCTTGCTAAGGGTCTCCCCCTCCCTGCAGTGACCCCAGAGGACCTTCTTCTGGACAGCCCGGAGAAGCCCGCACCGGACGGGCCGCTGGAGGTGGCTTTGGATCACCTGAAGCTGGGCAGCATCTTCACTTTCCGTGTGACCGTCCTGCAAGCCTCCAGCATCTCTGCAGAATACGCAGACATCTTCTGCCAGTTCAAGTGAGCTCCCAGTGCCCCCCAGCCCTGCTTCTTCCACCATGCTCCAGCCATCACCTGGGGCCTCGTGGTGAATTTGGGAAGTTTCCTCCACCTCTAAGCCCTTTGTGGATGGAGAGGCAAAACCAAGGGCTGTGGAATCCGCCCAAGCACTTGTTCAGTCACGGGCAAAAGGCAGGGAGAGACTTCCATCAGCTTCAGGGAGTCCTGTGCCAGCCAAGGGTACAGGCAGCAGCCCCAGGGGGAATAGGCTCTTGTTGTGGTCCCTTGCTTTCACTCCCCTCCCTGCTCCAGCACGTCCCCATCCCACAGCCCCTGAACAACCTTCCTTCCCTCCACAGCTTCATCCATCGCCATGATGAGGCCTTTTCAACAGAACCCTTGAAGAACACAGGACGAGGGCCACCCCTGGGCTTCTATCATGTCCAAAATGTGCGTACCCCTCTTGCACCACCCCTTTGCCCCTGCAGCTGCTGGGGTCTCTGCAGGGCTATTGGCTGGGTCCTGTCTCAGGGAAGCAGCTTCCTCCTGGCTTTCCCAGCCCCTCACAGCCACCCAGCTAAGCCAGCCTTAGGCATGGTGGACATGCAGGAGAAACACCAAAAGCCACTGTCATCCACCTGAAAAGGCTGGGATTTCACAGCAGTAGTCTTGGTGGGGAGAGCATCCCTGAATGGGGGGGAGGAGTGGGTGAGAGATGCAGGGGACAGTCTTACACCCTTCCACATCTCAGGTGCTGTTGCTGGCTCTCTCCCCTTTCCCAGCCAAACTGCACTGTCAGTGGCTCAGCAGCTCTTTTTCTTCTAGATCGCTGTGGAGGTGACAAAATCTTTCATCGAATACATCAAGAGCCAGCCAATTGTGTTTGAGGTGTTTGGCCACTACCAGCAGCATCCCTTCCCACCTCTCTGCAAGGACGTCCTGAGGTGGGCACATCTGGGCCACCCCCAGCCCCTGGCTGCGCCGGGGGCTTCTGGTGCAGTGGGCTGCCTGGGGACCCAGAGAAAGGGGGCAGGTGGTGGGGGGTGGCCCCAAGGCGTAGGTGGGCCTGGCTGGGTTTGGGGGTCCCTGGGGATGCTGTAACCAAGCTGGTTCTGTCTGCAGCCCGCTGAGGCCATCCCGACGCCACTTCCCGCGTGTGATGCCACTCTCCAAACCAGGTAGGGAACCCGGCCTCCTACTCCTGTGCCCACCCGTAGTTCCCATGTTGGGTGGGTGTCCCCTTCCCCGGAGGGACCAGTTAGGACCTCAGGGGCACCACAAAATGTACTATGGGCCGGAGCACTCGAAAGCCCTAGACACCCATTTCCACAATACTCAACAGATGGAAAGCCCCCATCTCACCTCCTGCAGAACAGCAGGGAGGAGGTTCCTTGCCCTGAGTGGGTCAGGTGGCCACCCAGCCCCACTGTCTCACAGGGGTGGCAGGATCCCCGCTGTGCACTGGCTGCTGGGACCCCAGCTGTGGGGGTTTGGCTGTACAGTCAAAACACCAGCACAGGGGGAGCCTCCCTCTGGTTGTGCCTGAGCAGTGCCTGGAGCAGCACTGTGTGCTTTGGGATGTGTCCGTGCCAAGACTGCAGGCACACTGTGTGCGTCCTGGGGATGGGTGAGGCCAGTCTCTTGCTGACACCCCATGCTGGGCAAGGGAGAAAGCACGCCAGTGATCAGCAAGGTCCCTGGGATGAGGCTCTTGTTGCTGTCTCTGTGTGTGCCCTGAGGTCCTTGCCTGCTCTGCCCTTTCCCTGCCATCATATCCCTCACTCCAAGTGCCAGCAGCAGGCTGAACCTCTTACCTGTGTTTTCTGCCCCACCGCAGTGCCTGCCACAAAGCTGAGCACCATGACTCGGCCCAGTGCTGGCCCCTGCCAGTGCAAGTACGACCTGATGGTCTTCTTTGAGATCTGTGAGCTGGAGGCCAATGGCGAGTAAGTCCTGCTGGGAGAGGGAGAGAGAGGGAGAGGGAGAGGGAGAGGGAGAGGGGAGGAAGGCAGCGGGGTATTTGCCCAGTGCTCAGCACCTCTGGGCAGGCTGGCAGGATTCTGTGTCATGCTGCAATGCTCTCTTCCAGCTACATCCCTGCTGTTGTGGACCACCGTGGAGGCATGCCATGCCATGGGACCTTCCTCCTTCATCAGGTACTCTCTGCCCAAGATGCTGTCTTAGCTCTGACTCCTCCTGGGACCTGTGTTAACTACTGTCCCTTCTCTCTGGCCTTGTGGGTCTCAGGGTATCCAGAGGAGAATCAGTGTCACCTTGGTGCATGAAACGGGCAGCCTCATCCACTGGAAGGAAGTACGGGAGCTGGTTGTGGGTAAGCCAAGCCAGCCCCGAGCCACTGAGCTCCTAGGCATCCTCTTGGGCTGTTTATTGCCCACATTCCCATGTTCCCACATGGACCTTTATGCCTTGACTCCCCTCCTGCCTTGCAATAGTAAAGCAGCAGCTGCCTGGCAGGTGACACAGGGACACTGCGTGGGCAGGATGCCACAGCCCCTGCCACCATATCCAGGAGCTGGACCAGGATCTCTGGTGCTGAATGGCCAGCAGTGGGCTGAATGGCCAGGGCCGGGCAACTGCTGCCTGACAGGGGGGCTGCAGGTGGGCAGTCTGCCCCTGCCTTCATGGGGACCCTCACAGGGCCACTGCCTGTCACCTCAGAGGCAACTCTGTGCTGCGTTTGCAGGTCGAATCCGGAACACCCCAGAAGCGGACGAGTCACTCATCGACCCCAACATTCTGTCCCTGAACATCCTCTCCTCCGGGTACATCCACCCCTCCCAGGATGACCGGTGCGTGATGCTTTTCTCCTTGCTCTTCCCCTCCTGTGGTGTGGGATGGAGGGGACGAGTAGCAGCCCCTCTCTCCCCTGGAAGGCTCTTGGCCCTTCTGCTGACCCACTGCTGCCTTGAGGCAGGGTTTTTGTGAAGCTGCACAGGGTCTTGGGGTACAGGGCTGCCAACCCCCTTCCGCCTCCTCCCCAAGGCCTTGCTGTGCTGGGGAGGGCACTGCGGGGAATTTGTGTGTGGGTCCTGCTCTCTGGTGCTGGCTGTGATGGGCTGGCACAGGGAGGCAGTTGGTGCTGGTGCCCGGAGGATGTCCCAACTCCATGGCTAGAGGGGAGGGCTAGTTGTCCTGTGTCCCAGCAAAATTGCTGGAAAGGCCACTTGGCACCCATGGCAGATCCCTAACTGTGTGCGAGTAATGCAGGAAAGCCATTCCCACCCAGTGTGGGTGACTTCAGGGATGCCCATCCCTTCCTGCCTATCCCAGGGGGCTGTCACAGAACCACAGAATGGTTTGGGCTGAAAGGGACTTTAAAGATAATCTCATTCCAAACCCTCTGCTACGGGCAGGGACACCTTCCACTAGACCAAGTTGCTTAAAGGTGTCCCCACTGTAGGTTTGGCAGGGTGTGAAAGAAGCAGGACTGTAAGATTTTTATCTCCAAGATCTCCCTGTGTGAGTCCTGCAGTGGCAGGGGGAGTCGTGGGCATGGAGGGCAGAGCTCTCCTCTGTACCAGGGCTGCTGCTGGAACTCGGGGGACTGGTGGGAGTCTCTGGCCAGAATGTGTGCATGCAGGCAGCTGCGACAAGACAGGGATTGTCGTTGCCAGCACTGGGAGCAGCAGGACTGGTCCTTGGCTGGGTGCGTTGTGGTCACTGGTGTAGGAACATCCTGGTGAGGAATGGGGACCACTTTGTCCTTCATTTGCTTTGTGGTCCCCACTGCCCCAAGGAGGCCTGTCCCAAGACACGGTGTTTTTGGGGGAATGATTGGGGTCTGGATAGGATTTGCTACCCTGAGCACTCTCAGGGCAGCTCCTGGACATGGCAGAACAACCCACACAGAGTGTGTGGGCAGCAGAGGTGAGTCCTGGGGTCAGCACGCGTGCAAGTGTTGGACCAGGAGACTTTTGTAACAGCCTTGGGAATACAGAAGGAGGCCAGATGGGGTGGTCAGACGAGGAGGGCCCAGCCCAGAGGAGCGGTGGTGGTTTTTTTGCTGGGAGCTGGGTGGCCGTGGCACCCGCGGGCTGTTGGGGCTGTGCAGCTGTTCGTCAGCTCCTGGTCTGGTTGATTGTCTGGTTGGTCCCAGATGCAGCCATATGGGATCTTCAGCATGCCTAAGGTAGCCTGGCAGGAGGGATGTGCCTCCTGCTCTGCCTTCTGCCCTGTGAGTCCTGCAGGACAAGGGGACATGGCTCGGGCTGGGGGGATGCTTGGGGTGTGGAGAGAAGCGTGGAGACTGGGGGCCTGTCTTGGGGCACAGACCGGTGCACATGTCATATCTGTCCCGTATCTATTCCATGGAGCCTGGCCATGGTGAGGCAGGGGAAGGAGGGGGTGGCCAGCTGCCCGCAGGGCACTAGCCGCAATGCCCCCCACTTCCACTCCACATGCAGAAATGCATGCTTCACCCTGCAGCTGTGAGGACAGGCAGAAGGAAGGCAGAGAGCAGAGCCAGTGCCCACTTCACCCTCCTCCCAGCCGCTTGTGCTCCCCGCTTTGCTGCCTTGTGCCACGCAGCCTCCATTGCCTGGAGCAGCCCTGGCCTCCCCTCTGCAGCCTCCCCAGCGCCCCGGAGCGACTCGGGAGGAGGCTGGGAGAGTGGTTCAGCTCTCTCTTCAGCACGTGTCCATCCCTGCATCGAGCGCCCAGGGCGGAGGCGCAGGGGGCAGTGCCTGGTGTCCCCCCTCGCTTCCCTCAGCTGCTACTGCCCATCTAAGCCCACACTAACCATGTGATTGTTTTGTGTTTTCGCAGGCAGTTTCTTGATTCGGATATGCCTAGGTATTATTTGTTTCCATTGGTTTTTTTTCCACCCCTCCTTCTTCTCTCCTTTCTTTCTTTCTACCCCCTTGCCTCGGCACGCTCACTCCCGCCAGAGGCAGCACTTGGACATCCAGCCCCTCATCCCTTCACATGCCCCATCCCTCCTCCCTCCTGCGCTGGCACCTCTCGCTCACTCGACCCCTTTTGCTGTTCATTTGGGCCACGCTCTGGCTGGCTGCCGCTCCCCCTCGCACGCCTGCGTCTCCATTGCCTGATTTGGGTTTTATTCTTGCTTTTTGACTTTGCTACTCTCCCATCTTTTCTGGCATCTGGCCCCGAGTGTGCCAGACCCTCCATTGTCTCCCGCCCCAGCCCCAGCTCAGCCCCTGGTGCTGCTTGGAGTAGCTGCAGGGCTGGTGAGGACAGTGGAAGTTTTGGGGCTTGTCCTGCCCTCTCCTGGGCACCTGGTAACGATGGCAGAACTGCAGTTGGTGCGGCAGCGCTGCCCACCCCCTGCGCGGTTGTCCCGTGGGTGTAGGTGCGGCGTACGGGCAGCGTGTGTCTGCGTGCAGGTGTGACAGTGGGTGCACACACACATACGTGGCACAGACTCTTGTACCCCTGTGTAAAGGGGCAGTGGCTCTTTGGGGACTGCAGGCTTCAGCTGGGACCACTGGGTGAGCCTGGCATATGCACCAGAGGTGCCGGATCTGTGGAAGTGCCACCAGCCTCTGGATGGGAGCATTGCAGAGGCCCCAGGGAAGGGGCCCACCATGGTGCCCCATGGCAGAAAAGGGGCATGTGTCTGGGAGACAAGGGACGGAGTGTCCTGAGTCCTGGCACATAACTTTGTGCCTGAAGGTTGTCCTCCCTACAGCATCTCAAAGCTGGTCCTGCTCAGAGATGTCTGAGGGTACAGCTGTCCCTGCAGCAGCATTCTGTCCCCTCCCAGGGTGCAGGAAAGTGGATACATCATTGATCCAGCCCCCCACTGCAAGACAGGTGGGTTCACACTGGTGCTGCCCATGGTCTCTCAGCACAGTGATGCTTTCCTTGTGGACCAGGGGATGGGCCAAGAAGTCACCTGCTGTGTGAGTGGCGGTGGGACGTCTCATCCCCCCAGCTGGCACTGTCCCAGGGGACTGCACTGGGAGGGAGCTCCTTGCCCTGGGATGGCACAAGGGCAGAGTTAAGGGGATAGGGAGCACATGTGCTTCCTTCCCAGCTGCTGGACCATGAGGAAAGCGGGAGGCAGAGGGTTTTCACCCAGGCTAGTAAGCCTCTGTCTGCCCTTGCTGAGCTCCTTTTGGTTCCCATTTTGGGTTCAGCTAGGCCGGAGCTCCCTTGGCCAGCGGTGCTAATATGTGCGAGTCCCTTCAAGAGGGGCTCTTCTGACCTGTCGTTTTTCTGTGTGTGTACATGTGTGTGTTTGTCCTTGGGTCACCTTCCACTTATAGCATTTCGCTGGGAAATGACACTAGGTATTTCACGCGCACCTGCTCGGTCTGGTCCCTCCTGCTTTTCTCTTTTTCCCCTTTGCCTCCTCCCTTTGCTTTTTGCTCTTTCTCCCCTCGCCTGAGGCTCCTCTTCATCTCCTCCTCCTTGGGGAGCGCTCTTTTCTTAATCAACCTGTGTCTGCAAAGCAATCCTTCGCCTTGGCTGTGTCTCACGCCGGGGGGGTTATGTATTTTATACACCTTTTGAAAGCATCACTCTCCCTCTTCTTCCAACATGGAGGAAATTGCAGTCAAGAACCACTCCCTACTCCCACTGGCTGCCCTGGCTCTTGTTAAAATTTCTCCTCAGCCACCTGGATGCTGCTTCAGGGACGTGCTGAAGTGTTCTCATTGAGATATGGCTGAAGCACAGCTTCCTGAGGATGCTCAGGCGGGAGCCGGGGCCACAGCAGCTCTGGGCGGTTTTGGGGAGTGGGTGTGCCATAAAGCCAAGGCTGACCCGGGGGGAGCCCAGGAGTGGTGCAGGGGGTGAAATGGGGATCCCCCATGCTCTGTCGCCAGAGCCACCTCCTGCTTCCTCACCCTCGACTGCTTAACCCAAGGAGGGCAGCTGCCACTCTTGATCTGGGTGAGCTGTGCCATCCTCTCCGGGATCCTGTAGGCCTGGGTGAGTGGGACCAGGTGTCCCCTACTCCTTCTCCCAGCCTGGGAGCCATGGAAAATACAGCAAAGGGGCCTGAGGCAGTAGAGTGGGAATGGGGCTGGCGATGAGGGTAGAGAAAGAGCCAGGGAAGACAGCCTGACAGGGGCCAGCCACCAAATCATGGTCCCCAGCTTCTCACTTGGGCCCAGGGCTGGCAGACAGGGGCAGCCCTGGGGAAGGGGACCTGGCTGGTGGGGGGGCTGTGCTCCCAGAGGTGGGCTGGCAGCACACCCCCAGTGCAGAGCATCCTCCCTCCTTTCCCTTCTGGCTGTCATCACCCAAATGGCGACAGCCGCTCCTGGCAGGGACTGGGAGGTGCTGTGCCCCAGGCTGGATGGTGGGGACTGGCCCTGGTGCACTGGGGGTGGCAACCCCCGCTCTGAACACAGGGGTGGGGCATGAACCCTCCTTCGCCCTCCTTTGCCTTCCCAGCCTGCTCTGCCTTGCCTGCACCCCATCTGAGCCCCCCACTCCTCCTGCGGTCCCTCCTCCCCAGAACCCTGGTCCATTGGCCATTTCAAGGGTGCCGTCTCCTCCTCCCACCATGCCTTGTGCCCTTTGCCTTGAGCCTGTGTCCTCTGGAGTGGCTGTCCCCATCTGTCCCCACTGCGCATGCATGTCTGTGTGTCCTTGCAGGCCTGCTGCAGCGCTGTGGGGGGGACAATGGCACCTCCTTGCTCGCCTGCCAGGGGTTCCTGGGAGGTTGTTTTACTGGCCCTGCTGGTTTTTTTTTGGCAGGACTTTCTACCAGTTTGAGGCGGCCTGGGATAGCTCCATGCACAACTCGCTGCTGCTCAACCGTGTTACCCCTTACCGGGAGAAGATCTACATCACCCTGTCAGCTTACATCGAGGCAAGGACCTTGGCTGGGGTCACTATACATCAACAAAGTCTGGTATTTTCCCTGCTGTTGGGGTGCAGCCAGCGTGAGCCCTTCCTTAGCTAGTGCTTATGGGGTGCAGGTTCAACTTAGTGCTTGGGGACCATGTGGGACCCTGGGACTGCAACCTGCTGGGCTGCCACCCTGCAGCACCCCTGATGCCTCCCTCTGCCCTACTGCAGATGGAGAACTGCACTCAGCCCGCCGTCATCACCAAAGACTTCTGCATGGTTTTCTACTCCCGAGATGCCAAGCTTCCTGCCTCACGCTCCATCCGCAATCTTTTTGGCAGCGGCAGCCTGCGGGCTTCTGAGAGGTACCAGGATGCTCCTGTTGGGGAGAGGAGAGATATCACCTAGGGACTGGGGCTTTTCTGGGGCATCCCAGCAACCTGGGTGAAAAAATTGGGGTGTGGGGATGGGGCAAAGCCAGTAATAACTTCATCTCTCTTTGCTCACAGCAACCGCGTGACAGGAGTCTACGAGCTCAGCCTCTGCCGCGTGGCTGATGCCGGCAGCCCAGGTGGGTGCCATGCCTCTGCCCAGGTATTCAGCTGGGGCAGGGAGGCACAGCCAGGCCTTTGGGTTAGGGGCTGTGTGTCCGTCCCCCCAGCTGTGCGTCTGTGCCCACAGGCATGCAGAGAAGGCGCCGGCGTGTGCTGGACACCTCTGTAGCCTACGTCCGGGGAGAGGAGAACCTGGCTGGCTGGCGGCCCCGCAGTGACAGCCTCATCCTTGACCATCAGTGGGAGCTGGAAAAACTCAGCCTCCTGCAAGAAGTGAGAGTCTGGGCTAGAAACGGGCTGAAACAGTGCAATTCACAGCTCTGCTGGTGCTGGGGGGGATTCCCCACCCTGCACGTCACAGCTGTCTTGGTTGTGGGAGGAGGCAGGAATGGGGCTGTGCTGCCAGTACTCCTGTGCGTTGCTGCTAGCCAGGTCCCAGCAGATCCAAAGCTAATGAGTAAAGGGGGTTAAGGGAGACTGGGGATGGGGGAAAGGGCCACCCCTGAGCCTGAGTGCCTGTGCCCAGGTGGAGAAGACGAGACACTACCTGTTACTGCGCGAGAAGCTGGAGACGACCCAGCGCCTGGGCATGGAGACCCTGTCGCCTTGTTCCAGTGAGGATTCTGAGTCCCGAAGCACCTCCTGCATCTCCTCCCCGCTCTCTGCCGACGGAGCACCTGAAGGCCGCACCTCTCCCCCTGAGACCCCCAGCGAGAGGCAGAAGGAGCTGGCTGTGAAGGTAGCATTCTGCAGCATCCCCAGTTTGCGGGGATGAAGCCAGGGTGGCTAGGGGTTGTGGCACAAGAAAGCCCAAGAAGAGTGGGAGGTGGAATGTGCCTCGTGCCCCACTGTCCTCTTCCTCTCTCTGCAGTGCTTGCGCCTGCTCACGCACACCTTCAACAGGGAGTACAGCCACAGCCACGTCTGCATTAGTGCCAGTGAGAGCAAGGTACTACTGCTGCCCCAGGCTCTGCTGGGCTGGTGGGGCCAAGGAGGGATGTGTGGCTGGCAGGGGAATGGCTGGGTGGGGGCCGCATGGGCACTACGGCACAAGTCATGCCTCCTCTGGGGTGTCTGCTCCCTCTGCTTGCTCTGGTTTTCCCCAGAACTGGTGGCTCTCAGGACTATGACAGGAGAGGATCCTGCCAGACAGGGGTCTTGCCTCTCCCTGTATGAGCAGGAGCCTGGTCCTTTGCATGTGGCGGCTTTGTGCAGAAACTCTAATCCACACCTCCATTCCTCCACAGCTGTCTGAAATGTCTGTGACCTTGATGAGAGACCCCTCCATGCCAGCTCTTGGGGTCACCACTCTCACCCCCTCCTCGACCTGCCCATCACTGGTGGAAGGATGTTACAATGCCATGGAGGTCAGGTAAGAAGCTGGCTGGGATGTTCTGGTGACATATTCCAAGCAGAGCAGCTGTACCACTGGGACATGGTCCTTGTCTATGGATGTTCCCTAGCCATCACTCTTCCTACATTCCATCCTCTCCTCCTTCCCCAGACCCCCCCAGGTCTCCTCCAGGGCAGAGAGCCCCGACCTGGAGCCTGTGGTAGAAGGAGAGCAGAAGAAGTCCCCAGCCCGCCGGCCTGAGGAGGAGAAGGAGCCTCAGCGTTTGCTGGTGCCTGACATCCAGGAGATTCGAGTCAGGTAGGAGCAACTGGGGCAGCCAGCGAGGGGAGCACCTATGGGCAGGGGGTCCATGCCCTACCACTGCCACCTCCTCATGGTCTGTATCCCACCCCTTACCTTGGTCCCTTCTGCAGTCCCATCGTCTCCAAAAAGGGCTACCTGCACTTCCTGGAGCCTCACACCAACGGATGGGTGAAACGCTTTGTGGTGGTCCGGCGTCCATATGTCTACATCTACAACTCAGACAAGGATGCGGTTGAGAGGGCCATACTCAACCTCTCCAAGGCCCAGGTGGAGTACAGTGAGGACCAGCAGGCCATGCTCAAGGTAGGGCACTGGGACCCAGCCCCACTCCACACACCCCACTGAGTGAAGGACTAAGCTCTGGCTCTCCCCTAGCAGACCCCGAACACATTTGCGGTGTGCACAGAGCACCGGGGCATCCTGCTGCAGGCGAGCAGTGACAAAGACATGCACGACTGGCTCTACGCTTTCAACCCTCTCCTGGCTGGATCCATAAGGTACCGGGGCAGCTGGGGGAAGGGGGATGCAGAGAAGCCATCGCTGGGGGGGCTGCAGGCTCCCGGTGCTTTCCCTACTGCAGCCCCCAGCCAGGTGTGGGGAGCATCTCCTGTGCAGAGCTGTGTCTGGACAGGATCTCAGCTGGCAAAACTTGGACCATATTAATTTTGAATTCAGCTCATCCACACTTAAATGCTTCAGTTTAGGGCCAGATTCTAGGTGGTACACAGGCGTGCTGAGCTCAAAGCAACATCCATGCCTGGTGGCAGGGACACTGGCCTGTCAATGTTCTTCAGACCATCTCACAGAGGTTTTGAGAATGTTAAGGAAACTTTCCTGTCTGACCATCCAGGAGCCACTCGGGAAGTCACACACGCACCACCTGAGCTGGGACTGAGGCCCCTTCAGAGCAGGTGGTTCCAGTGAGCCGACAGGGGCCTTGCTTGACTTCCGACACTCACCACACTCACACAGTCAGACAAGGTTTCCTAACTGGCTCAGTCACAGTTTTCCCATAGCAGAGTCTCAGATGTCTCGATTCTTAAAATAATTTAGTCGTGGTGCAATAACAAAATAACGGCTGGAGCTGGGTGCCTCTGAGAAGGGACCCCGAACAAAGGAAACCCTGGGCTTTTATTCCCTCATAGTCTAAGGGCACCAAGGCCTGGGTTCCTCTGGATTCCGCGGCTCCTGCTGTGTGTCCCACTGTCCCTCACCTGGCCGTGCCGCAGGTCTCTGTGTCCTTTGTTATGCAAACGATCGGCAGTTCACGGACTCTTGCCTCAGGCTCCCACCCCTGCAGCTCAAATTGCAGCTGCACACCAAGCTACCTGCACTAAATGTATTCATTCCTCAACAAGACCATCTCATAGAGTTCTTGAGATCATTTCAAGTGGCAGGACTGGGGGAATAGGAATAAGTGCACAGAAATGTGTGTGCTCTGGCTAAAGAGAGTTTAATTCTGTGTCCCTCCAGCTGTCTGGATTCAAGTATCAGCCTGGAGGTAGGACACTGAACCTGGGAGTTCACACCTCTCCTTGTCCACATCTCTTAACACTTTTTGTCCCTTGTTTTCCAAATCAGATCCAAGCTGTCCAGAAGGAGAACAGCCCAGATGAGAATCTAACCTGAAAAACACCCTCCACTTCATCCATCTGCCAACAGGATCAAGATAGCTGATTCTGTCTGAAGACTCCCCATGTTAATATCTGATCTTTCACACCATCTGCTGCCCCAGCTCTCTGCTCCATGGAAGGATCTGTCTTGATTCACAGCTTCACAGAGGAAACTCACTTCTGTTTGTAGCTGCAAAAGCCTGGACCCGCCTGGGCAGGATTCCTTGTGCACGTGCCATCTTCTGCCTGTCCCCCCATGGGTGACCTTCATATCCACCATCTAATGCTCCAAAAAAGGTCCCTATCAGAGGGGAGGGAGTGAGAAGAGTGGTTTTGGCTAAAAGCTGGTCTTTGATCTAGAGAGATGGGAATGCAGTAAAGCTCAGAGCTGGGAGAGCAGGAGGAATTGCCCTCAGGCGAAGGGAAAGTGGTAACTTAGATGTGGGGTTTCCCTAATTTACTGATGTTTCTGCAAGAGACAGCAGAGTAAGATCAGGTGTCAGTACTTTAAGATTATATTTATAAAGTATTTATTTCTATTTACATCACAAAAATCCCCTAAGTTGAGTCCTGGCCCCCAGCCAACGCCTCCTCCAGGCAGGGGAGAGCCTTGGTGGTGGGCTGGGGTTCCAGAGATGCCTTCCCCGGGACATCCCTGGCTTGTGCCTGGCAGCAGCGCAGCTCTCACCCTCACTCTATGCCCTTCCCCAACCATTTGCTTTGCCTTCCCCTACAGCTTAAACTACTTTTCCCCTGAGCGGTGGCCAGACAGCCCACCATGTCTTCCCAAAGAAGGCGATTCCTACCTGTCCCATCTACCTCTGGAAGGGAGGAGCCCACAGTCTCAGCTGGCCAGGGCACCCATGTCCCTGCAGATGGGTCACTGCACTTTGGAGCTTGGTCCTACTTGAGGGAAAAGGAGAGCTCTGGGGATGGCTCAGTCTGTCACCCCGTGCTGGGCTACCCTTTCCAACCAAAAGCACATGGGCCACCTCCACTATCCCGGCCTGGGACCCCCAGGTGTCTCATCCAAAGGGATTTCCCACTCTTGGAGCAGGATGCCAAGGATCCCAACCCTGCAGGGAGTGTGGAGGTCCAGGTGGAATGGGAAAATTCCCCAGGAGCCATGACTAGGAACGACCGTCCCACCCTACAGGATTCTTCTTGCCCTTTCCCAAAAGGGCTTGCACATCCCTTCTCCCAGCAGGATGACAGACTCAAAGCAGATCAAAGGGTGTCAGGGTGGGGATGGGGCTTCTTTTTTCTGTTATAGCTGGTGTTTTCTCACTCTTCCTCTGCTGCAGAAGCGAGCACCCACCTCTCCCCACCCTGCCTCCATCAGCATGTTAATATGCGGGCTTCCTGCATCGGAGGTGTTTTTGCTGAAAAGACCTTCTCCTCCAGCCATCACTGCTTCCCATCTCCTCCAGCAGCAGCTCTCTATCTTCTCCCATCTCTCACCCATGGTTAGATGTTTTTGTTCAGGGCTTCCCAAGTGGCCAGCGGCATCTGGCACAGCTCCGTGTTGGAAGCTGAGCATCTTCCTCTGTGCATCTCCCAGCCACCTCCCCAGCTCTGCTGTCTCTTGTCCAGCACGGCTGCGCCTTGGCTCTGCCGCACCTCCCTGCACTGTCTGTGGGGTGTGTGTGCGTGCGTGTGTGCGTGTGTGTGTGGGACGTGGTGCTGTCTTCTCGTTATACTTGTATTGTGGGGGCACGGATAGGAAGGGACATGGCAGATGAGTAGAGGCTTGCACTGGCCCCCTTGCTGCATATCAGGCACCCTTTAGCTTGGGTTTCAGGTCACAGAGAGTTTGGAGATTCTTCTTGAGCACATGCCGGTTCTGCCTGGCCTCGCTACAGCTCTTTGGGCATCTTACTCCATTCCTACAGCCCAAAGCTGCAGTGGGGCTGCTCCTCTCAGCCCAGCTCCCCTGCCCAGGACAAGCTCCCCAACAAACTGGGTTATTTTCCTCTCTGTGACCCTTTTTAGACCTGGAGGCAGACTTGTGCCCTTTCTGGATGAAGAGGTGCCAGCCTGGAGGCAGAGAGAGGCTGAGCTGGGGCAATGCAGGGGCCCAGGCTGCAACATCCTGGCTCCTGTGCTCTGGGCAAGGACTAGTTGGTGCCATCCCAAATTTCAATGTAAGGGGCTAAGGGTGGAGAAACAAGAGGGTACCTGAGGGGAGGCTCTTCCAGAATGGAGGCAGCTTCTGGCAGAGACGGGACCAGTGTCTGTCAGGGACCAGACACAGGTTCACTGGCCAGGGCTGTGTGGTGCTACCTGTGCCACAGACAAGACGCAGCCAGCTGAATGGCATCCTCCAGCCAGAGCCGAACCATGCCTGAGGCCAGCAAACCTGCAGTGCAGACGGCTCGGCTGGAGGTCGGGGCCGAGGGAGACAGAGCTGCCCACTGGATGTGGCACACGGGCCACCCTTGCCATCTTAGCAGCAGCGCTCTTGACCAGCACCGCGCTCCTCGTCATGGCCCTGGCACCCATCCCCTCGGCAAGGAATGCTAACCGGAGGTTTAAGCACGACTATAAGCCCAACCGGAAGGGAAATTCCACAGGGCAGCGGGTGGCACGGAAGGCAGGCGGGCATCGGCGGGCAGGCTGGGGCCAGAGGAGGAGGGAGGCCGCACTCCCCGCTCTCCGGTTCCCGCCGGCGCTCCCTGCCGTGTGCCAGGGGGCAGTACTGCGGGTCCTGGCCGTCCGTGCGTACGTGAGGCTTGTTCGGTTCTGAAATAAATGTCGCATTTAACGCAATTCCCGTGCACTGAGCGTCCTCTCCGGGGCCGGCGGGGTGGCAGCAGGGAGGCTGGCAGGAGGGGAGCTGAGGGCGGGCAACGCCCACCGCCACTGAGGGTGCGCCCCCTCGCGGACCCGGTCAACGCCGCTGGGCAAGGGGCGGGGCGACGGCACTGACTGGCAGTGCAACCCAGCCTGCGATTGGTGGATGAGACGTTTGACGTAACCCC